>PVIH01001775.1:109738-217464 GCA_004025045.1 Sigmodon hispidus
TTTTTTTTTTGTTTGTTTGTTTGTTTAGAGTCCACTAATGAGTGAGTACATTCCCTGCTGATCTTTCTGAGTTTGTGATATTTCACTCAGGAGGATATTCTAGAAGCAAACTCACCTAGAAGGAGTAGATGGCAGGAAATAATCAAACTTAGAGCTGAAATCAATACAATTGAAACAGAAAGAATAATACAAAAAAATCAAAGAGTTGGTTCTTTGAGAAAGTCAACAAGATAGATAAGCCCTTAGCCAAACTAATCAAAAAGCAGAGAGAGAGAGTGTCCAAATCAACAAAATCAGAAATGAAAAGAGGGACATAACAATGAACCCCCAGGAAATCCATAGAATTATCAGATCATACTTCGAAATTTATATTCCACAAAAATGGGAAACCTAGAAGAAATGGACAGCTTTTTGGACAGGTACCATTTACCAAAATTAAATGAGGAACAGATTAATTACCTAAACAGGCCTATAACCCTTAAGGAAATTGAAGCTGTCATTAAAAGCCTCTCCAAAAATAAAAGCCCAGGTCCAGATGGTTTCAGTTCAGAATTCTACCAGACATTCAAAGAAGAATTACTACCGTTACTCCTCAAACTATTTCACACAGTAGAAACTGAAGGAATATTGCCAAATTTCTTTTATGAGGCCATAATTACCCTAATACCCAAGCTACTCAAAGACACAACAAAGAAGGAGAATTACAGACCAATTTCCCTCATGAATATTGATGCTAAAATTCTCACAAAATTTTGGCAAACTATATTCACCAATATATAAAAAATATCATTCACCACGACCAAGTAGGCTTCATCCCAGAAATGCAGGGTTGGTTTAACATACGAAAAACTGTAAATGTTATCTATCATTTAAACAAACTAAAGGAACAAAACTACATGATCATATCCTTAGATGCGGAAAAGCCTTTGACAAAATCCAACACTCCTTTATGATAAAAGCTCTGGAGGAATCAGGAATACAGAGACAATATCACAATATAATAAAGGTGATCTACAAGAAGCTGACAGCCAGCATCAAACTTAATGGAGAAAAACTCAAAGCAATCCCACTAAAATCAGGAACTAGATATTATTTTTTCAATGCTGTATCTTTTTAAAGAAATTTCAAAAAAAAGAATCTACATAGATTTTGTAAGTTATGATTTTTTGATCATATTCAATGTGTGACTGCTTATTTTTACCTCACAATTTTAGTAATCTCAGATACTAAGCCTTGCCATGGCAGCTAGAGACAGGTGAACTGCCATGACTCAAGAGTATTTAGACATTAACTGGGAACTTGGTTAAGTCCCTAAACTGGAGTGCTGGAAAATATATTGTGACCAACTCAGGAAAGTTGGATTTCTTAATGGTTTGTAAGAGCAAATTACTTATAAGCTTCATGAAGCTTTTGTAATTCAGCCATTGAAGTTATATGGTATTGTTTTCACTATGACCTGTTGGCCAAAATAATCAAGGAAGAAACAAAACTGAATATCTCAATAAGAACAATGCCAAAATGATAGTCTCTATTTTTGTAATATACATGTAACTAATTAGCTACCAACAAACCAAGTTATATGATAGTACACCTTTATTTTTAAAACTGCCTAATGTATTATCAAGTGGTATATCTAACATCATTCATAAATTTATTTAAATTTTGTATAAAATATAGCATAAAATGACTCGTTTCATAAATAGCCACCTATATTTCTAACATCTTTTACTGTTCTATATCAAAGTAGCTATTGTAAATATGATTAATGTGAATTTTGGGGAAGTAAAGGTCAGACCCTGGTCACATAATACAGTTTATAAAGTGTTAAAATTAAAATTTACACTTAACTGTAAGAAGAAGAAAGTAGACATCTTGGAAAACCTAAATGCATGAGCAAAAGTTCGATTTTGTTGTTGGTACAGAGGGAGTTGGCACACAAATGGGGGCCATGTATAAGGAATTGGGAGTGTATAAGGGTAGCTATGATTGTTCCTATGCTAAGAGACTGCTTTTGGTATTTTGGAGGAGATGGGCAGTAGTGAGTGGGCAGAGGGTGTTAAAAATGTACAGAGTTCAAAGAAGAGCTTTCCCACTTAGTACCCCTGGAGTACCATGAGAAATTAAATTTATACCATCCATTTTTGCTTAGAGGCATAGATGTCTACTCCCTCACTTTACCCAGGGCAGTCTGGAGACCTCTTGAAGAATATAAGTTTGAGCAAATAAAGGATTAGCCTTGCTTCTCCAATCCACTTTGTAATATGTCTGTCTGGTCCTATTACAGTTACACCTAAGAACACATTTAATCTAAGTACAAAATTATTATAACCCTGTTTTTAAAAGCTAAGAGTACAGATTTCTGGAAGTGAATAGGCTTCTATTGATTTTTTATAATACTTTTTTTTTCTAGCCTGCCTAAATTTCAGATGATCATATTAGTCACACTGCAAAGCTAAAGCGTCAACTCACAGTTGAGTGACTCAATTCATCTCACATGTTGGATGTTTTAACAAGTGCTCAGTGCTTATGTAACCCACATGTAATAACTTAAGAGTGCTCCTGGAACTATTTTTTGACAGCTTCTATAAAAAACTCTTTAATTGGGGTAGTCAACAGCTTTTAAGTACCACAGGGGATGTTTTGATATGGGAAGGGGGTGGAACCTAAACAAAAGCTTCACTGAAGAGGGCTCAGATCTCTCCCTCCAGCCTACCCGGGCTTGTGTTTTTCTTTCTGACATCATTTCCAAAAATCTGTTCTCTGCAGCCAAATGTGAATGTTTCCAGAAAGTAAATAGCGCTGTTTTCTGTACATAGAAGCAGAGGCAGGAGAAATGTTTGAAGGAGGCAAAGTGGAGGTGAAGAGGAGAATGAAACCCAAGCACAGAGAGCAAAGGTGAGCTCCAGGAACCAAGAAAGTGTGAGGAAAGAGAAGTGAGTGCAAGGCTGTGGAGTTCTGAGGCAGAGATCAGCTGGAAAGGTCACCATAGCTGGATGATGCAAAGACTAAAGGAATCTTTTTATGGTAGGAGGAGTTGATCTGATAAATGCTGTACATCAAAATCTCCACAGTGATGGAGGACACTGGGAAACAGGAGGAAACACACTGACCAAGCCTGTCTGTAAATGCTGGCCTCCACACAGGAAGAGCAAGGGAATAATTTCAGGACATAGAAGATGATCGAGTGTGGAGGTTAAGACATGATGGCTATAGCCAGAGTGTCTAAGTTCAAAGTTATCACCTGTATTGTTCATTATCACTAATACATTAAACAATCGCTTATTGTAGTTTCTGTGGATCAGGAATCAAGGTATACCTTAGCTAGCTCCTCTGGGTTCTCATGTCAAACCCCAAGGTTGCAATCAATGTATCAGGGAGGGTATTAGTAAACATAAGGCCTGATGGGTAGAAAATTGCTTCTGGCTATTGCCTGAGTCTTTGCCCCTTGCAAAATACATATGCTTAAATCCTGCACTCCAGAAGGTGGTGGCATTAGAAGATGGGTATGATCTGTTGGGAAATGACTATGATGTGGAATAGAGCCAACAGGAATGGGATTAGCACCTTATATAAGAGGCCCAAGGTGTCCTTTTTGCCTTTCCATCATCTGAGGACACAGCTAGAATATACCATTGATGAGAACAGCCCTCACTGGCTGCAAATTTGGCTAGTTCTTTGATGTTTGACTGACAAGCCCCAGAACTGTGAGAAACAAATGTTGGTTGTATTTTGTTTTTTACTTGTTTGCTATTTATAAATCACCCACCTTATGGTAGTTTTGTTTTGGCAGACCAAACAGACTATTAAGACACATCCCTGGCCTCACTCCTGTGGTAACTGGCAGGTCTCAGGTCCTCACTGGCTGTTGTTCAAAGACTTTTCCTTGCTGCTAATGTGGAACTTTTATTAGATCATTCCAAACAGAGAGGATTCCTTGCAATGAACAGTAAAAAATGAGGAGAGGACATTGCTTAGTCTCAGCAAAGATTATTTTGCCATTTTCACAATGCTCTGTGTTAGAACTGTGGGGGCGGTGGAGGTGTGGTGGAAGGTATTCCTCCACCACCACTGTCTAAAGATTCCCTGAAATGAGCTAACAGCAGGCAGATTAGGAGGAGAAATGTGCACACAGAAAATCCACAGCTTGGGAAACATCTTCAGCTAAGATCTGAGGGCAAGTGGAGATAAATATTCAAGCTACAGAAAGGAACGGACACGCGGGAGATGTTGGTTTCAGTACTTAACAGGGTGGTTCTCGCCAGCTGTGAGAGATCTGGGCTGGAATTCATGGAGGAATAAAGGTGATGCTATTTAGTCTGATTCTTCTCTGGTGCATCACTTTTTTTTCCGGGCTTTGATGTGATTTGTGAAGGAAGAAAACTGCCTTCCTTTCATTTTTAAACTTCATTATTATTGCTTCTGCCACTGCTTTTTTTCCCCCCAGAACTACTTCTCTGTCAGATATAGGGGCTTCACAGAGAATCCCACCTAGAGTCTTAGTAGAGGAGATGAGACCAGAGGGACCTTCATTGAAGGCAGCAGCTCCAGGAACTGTGGCATGCCCATGTGCCAGTACTGAGTCCTGATATTAAATGACAATAAAAATGTGCTCCTGTTTTGGTCTGGGGTTCCCCAGGAAATATGGATACACTTGATGAAACAGTACCCCAGTTCAGCTTGACCTGCATAATTGTCCTTGGTATAGGCGTGTGTGAATGAGAAATTACAGAGACAGAATTAGACCAGAGAAAGAAAACTTAGAGTTGGAAGGGCACCGAATGAATACTCAGCTGCCCTGATTTTACTTGCCTTGGGCTTTTTATGTAAAGCAAAGGGGAAGGAGAAGTATGACAGGTGTAAACACAACTTCGGTTCTCAAACATAAGACACCTGGGATCCACACTTGACCAGACCATCCTATTATGCAACATTGTGGGACAAAACAAGCTCCTTCCCTTTGACCTTGAGACAAGATGGAATCAGGCCATAGGGAGTCTCTGTTGTCACCTGCACTGAGGATCCACCAAACCAAATCAAAGTCAAGTTGTCAACTGACTGACGTTTAGAATAAAGAAACAATCAAATTTCCCAAATGGGCTAGTTTCAGGGAACCTGAAGCCACTTGATTCTAACCAGTTATGACTTTCTGTTCTTTTGTTTTCCTGTCTGAGCCTAGCAGGAATATACCTTCAAAAGGATTAGTCCTGTTTTTTGTTTTTTTTTTTTCTGTATTGTTTTCTACAGTCAGTCCTGACTCTGGTGATGGCCTCTTCTGCTCAGCTCATCACTATGTTCATTCTGTTTTATGGGATGTGTTTCCTGATTCTAGAATTGGAAGTAAATCCAGTTAATGTCTTCCTTGTCTTTGTCTTCTTTTTCTTCCTCTTCCTCCTTTTAAAGTAACTAGGGCCATGCTGTGCTCAGGAGATGGAAGAATGGACTCAAAGACCTCTCTGGAGTCTCTTTTAACACAAACACAAGAAAACATGTTAGAATAAAATATTTAAGTAAAGATGTGTTGAATTTGTTGTGTGGCAGAATAATGTAAATTTTAACTATGTAAAGATGTGTTACACTTGTTTATGCTGCGTTTGTAGAACATGTCAACTCTTATAAGGAAAAACATTTAGTTGAGTGGCTTACAGTTCAGGGGTTCAGTCCATTAGCAACATTGTGGGTCATGGAGGCATGCAGGGAGACATGGTGCGTGAGAAGTGGCTGAGAGTTCTACATCTTGATCTGCAGGCAAGTGGTTTGGGACACTGTGTATGACTTGAGTGTCAGGCATTTCACCTTTCTTTTATTCTGTATGCCCTACTTTTCATACTCCTCCATGTCTATGTGGCTGAAACATTGAAAAACAAACAAATACTTGGGGAAGATTAATCAAATAGAAGCCACATCCAAAAGCATCATTAATAGACAAGATCATGAAGCAAAATGTGGTTCAATGATAGAGGACAAAGCTGAGACCAAAACATAAGCAAACACATAAGGAAGAAAATATTAAGGAGCATGAATGAATTTTCCAAAAAGCCTGGTATAGAAGTTCAGAGTTAAAATGAGATGGAACAGACTATTTATTGAAGGTATATTGGAAAACTTCCTAAGGTTGGAAAAAGAAATAGTATTCAAATACAGAAAATATAGAGAATAACCAGAGATGAATCTCCCCCACAACATGTCACATTTAATGTATAGAAACAACCCCTAAAGCACAGAAAAACTCAATTTACACACAAGTGCAGATATATCAGAATTACTCCAGACTTTTCATCAGCGGCCATAAAAGCCAGAAGAGCTTGGGATGAAATATTTGAAGCTCTGAAAGTAAACAACTATGAACCAGGAGTGCTATACACAGCAAAGCTATCCTCCAAAAACTGGTAGAAAAATATAAGGATATTTTATACAAATTAAGGCAATTCACAACAAACAATCCAGCACTGCAGAAAATTCTTAATAGAGTACCTTATTAGAAAGGAAAGAAGGAGGGAAGAAGGGAGAGAGGGAGGGATGGAGCCAGACAGTCTGCCTGTTTCCTTAACATGAATCCATAAAATCATACACTACATGAGAAGTTCAGATAAACAAACTAAATCTGGGAAAGAAACAACCATATCTAACACAGCAACTCAACAAACCCTCAAAACTTACATAGGAGAAGGAAAAGAATTACCAGTAAATCAGCAAAACAGAACATCACCAAGAATACTTGTAACAGTTAAACATGGAAGCTACTTAATATGGGTTTAACCCCAGCATATAAAGGAATTACATTATTTATTGGAAGAAATGATGAAAATATAATATGCTTCTGCTTCCCCACCCAAAGAATATGTATAGGAAATAGTAAGCCCCTGTCTATAGTAACCTAAAATGTAAATGACATTTTAGTTTACCACTAAGAAAGATATAGACTAACAGACTGGATTAAAAAAGAACCAACTATATATTATCTCCAACAAACACTTAGCCAGCAAAGAAAATAATGAAAACAAATTACCAAGCAAATGTAAACTGTACACAAGCAGGCATAGTTATCCTTATATCAGACAAAGTAAACTTCAAAGCTGCAGTAGTACTTTCTCCCCAGGATTGCTACCGCACAAATAATGACATAGGGACTTACTATTAATTATGAAAGGTTGGTCTTAACTCATGCTTCTTTTCATCTAGCTCTTATAATTTAAATTAACCTGCCTCCATTGAGCTACATTATGCCATGTATCTTAGTTACCTCTGCTCTTATTGTAGGTCTGACTCCTTCAGAGTTTCACTGACATCCCCACCTCTCTTTCTCCCATAGTCCTCTCTCTCTCCAGAAATCCCACCTATTCTCCTTGGCCTAGCTATTAACCAGTTAGCTCTTTATTAAACCAATCAGAAGGTATACAGTATAAACAAATATTCCACAATGCAAACCAAGACTAATTAGAAGACATAAAAGTGGGCATTACATATTAATAAAGAAAGCAATGTACCAAGAAGATACAATAACATCTGTGCACTGAATGTATCAATGCCCTTAATTTCATACAAGTACTAAAAAGCATAAAAGGCCATATAAGTCCTGACACAATAATGTGGGGAGGCATCAATATTCCACTCTTGTATTTAGATAGATCTTCTAAACTGAAAGCAAGTAAAGAAATTCAGTTCTAAAATTCAGTATGGATCAACTAGACATAACAGGTATATATTATGTCCACTGAGCAGATGGAATATTTTTTTCAGCAGCAGAGAGAAATTTTTCCAAAGTCAATCTATCATAGCACACAAATCCAAGTCTCCAAAAATACAAACAAAAACAGAAAAAAGAGAGAGAAAGGGAGAGAGAGAGAGAGAGAGAGAGAGAGAGAGACAGAAAGAGGGAGATAGTAAGGTGAGTTGGTGGGAAAGAAGCCATATTTATCAGTAAAACTTTTATGTGAGTTTGTGGTGGGGAATGGCAAAAAGACTCCTAGGCAATAACTGCAATAACTGAAAAACAACATGTACATTTTAAACAAATGGAATGAATATTTCACCAGAAATAGGCAGATGTAGTATCACAAGACTTTAATCTTAGCACCTACAAAGCAGGCAGATCGCTGAGTTCAAGGCCAGCCTGGTGTATAGAGTTTCAAAATAGCCAGGACTTCATAGAAAAAAAAAATCCTGTCTCTATAAAAATGATTCAAAAAAGAAAGAAAGAAAAACAGAAAATATCTTTACTATGACTACTTTTAAGACTCAAAGATTATTTATTAATTTTAAATAAATGTATTTTTGGGCTTATAGATAAGATAAAGATGCAAGAAACCTTTGCAGAGCCCTGAGCAAGATATTTCAAATTTAACATTTCTTTTGTCATTCTCCACCCGTCCCCCCTTTTTCTGTCTTCCTCTTGCCTTTACCCCGACTCCAACCATTTGAAAGGAAGATCTAAGGAGAAATCCAGTTTACACATAAACACTTTTGAATGTATTTTTTAAAACAAAGTTTGACTGTTGACAAAATCACACAATAAACAAAACCATGAAATTGACATTTACAAAAAAAAATCACTTGAGATCTTTTAAAAATTTCACAACTTTTCTGTTTGTCAGAAAAGGAAAATTTGGACCACAGGTTGCTCTCAGGTTCCCTTATGCTGAACTCCTTTAACCCCAAATAATCTTTCAGCTTGGTGTCGTCTTTTAACTGGCATAATGTGATAATACTGAAGAGCACCATTAGAAGCTTTGTATAATGCCCTCTAGTTTGGATCTGTCATGGGTTACGTGCATTTTTGTAAGGAATATTACAAAAGGGCTGTTCTTGTCCTGAGTGTATCATATCAGAGGGTGTGGGCTGGTAATATAATTGAGATAATTTTAAGTCTTGGCTGAGCTAAGCAGTCTACCCAGTGATAGAGTTAATTTACATTTGAAGTCTTTTCTTAGTTTTATGTTTCTTGGCTCTACCAAATAATCCATGGACTGGCCTTCTGAACATTCATAGTGTAGTTTATTAGTTACAATTCCACTAATTGGAATTGTAACTAATAAACTACAGGTATATGTTAACCTGTCTCTTCACAAAAGCCTTTAATTTTCACTTGGAAAATATACTTTAATCTAGGGGAATCAGTTTCATATCTCATCTCGTCTAGTAGGCCTGTGAAAATATTGTATTTCTTTGGATACTTGATTCAGTCAAGAAACATAACCAATGCAGCCTAACTGCTGGGAATCTTAGGTCCTTAGGTGGTAATGCTGTTTTGTCATAGTGACTGAGGTATGAATGAATGTGAAGTCTGAATCTGCTGTGGGTTTTCATGATATGAGGTCAACTTGAGAATGAAGGGAGAAAATATTGGAGAAATTTGGGAGTAGACACTTCATCAATTTTACAAATATCTAGATTAAACCTGACATGCAGAATAGTGTTGAGTAGTTTAGCAGATGTTCTACAACAAATTTTTACTGTTCAGTGTCATGGGAAACATAAGGGGGTATTTTTCATTGTTCTGGATGTTAGGCTACTTTTATCAGCATTTAGTTCTTATGGCTAGGGTTGGTAATTGCCCAGGCTAAAATATCAATAGACTGCCTGTTGGGAGCTGCCGCTGGCTCCTGTTCCCCGCCTTCCTGATGGCGAATGCTTCTAGTAATAATTAACTCCATCCATGGGATGTGCTGAATTGACTAGCTTGCTTCCATGTGCGTGGCCCTATGGTGAAGGTCCACTCGGCATTAGCTGAGTGAAGGACTTGGGCTTAAAACTGGCTGCACAGGTTGGGAGCAGGAAGAACTACTACTGCAAGGGGCTACTACTGCAAGAAGTATCTGTAACAATAAAGGACCTGGTCAATTACCACAGAAGAATCCTAGTGCTGTGTCTTTTCCTGCTGGACGGGATTGGGCGCGGCGCAACTGCCTCTCAATGATAGTTAAGTTTATAGCTTTGAATTGAGATTTTTTTATTAGTTTAGGCTGAATTTATTGTAACTTGCAGGGATATAATGAAGAGGGTAATTATAGGTAACAATGTGCAGAATATTCTCACTAGCATCTGTTTTGAGGATTGGACTAAATTCTATGCTAGTGATTAAATGCTTTGCATGTTTTCTTTGTGACAAGACCAAGAATTCCTAGGTGTGCTGTATTTGGAGTGAGTCATCAAACTAGTATGATTTTTTGTTACAGTAACAAAATATCTGAGGCTTGTTACATTATAAATGAAATAGATTTAGTTTGCTTATGATTCAGGAGGGTCCTTGGGACCTTCTTTTACAATGGCTCTCTTGCTGATGGAGACCACAGTGGTAGAGGACATAGCATAGCATAGCAAGAGAGAGAGAGAGAGAGAGAGAGAGAGAGAGAGAGAGAGAGAGAGAGAGAGAATCTGCCTGTTAGCTCTCTTCCTTATTTTATGAAGCCACTAGGAGTTAATAATGGGAACCTTGATTTAATGACCTTATATCAACTTTATCACTACCCAAAGGCTCTACCTCTTAAACACACCATTATCAGAAACCCTTTTTATTCTCACGATAACTTTCAATAGGGATAAAATTTTAGCACCCGAAGCCTTGCAAGAATAGACTCCTTTCAGCAGGACACTGCAAAAGCTTCAGGAGCTCTGTACCAGATGTCTGGCCCTAGCTTACTTGTGGCATAATTACAGGATAACATAGAGCAGGTAATCTGTGGAGAAGAAAATTATTTCTTACAGTTATGAAGATCTGGAAGTACCAGATAAAGACACCAGTTTTATGTTTGTTAAGGGCCTTATTTTGTGTGTAGTGTTGGGGTTCTAACCTTGAGCTTTATATTGCTGAACATATTCTCTATCACTGAGCTGCATATTCTTCTTATCCACAGCTTTACTGCTTCCTCTTGTGGTATGAGGAGAAAGAACTGTGAGGCAGGCAAGCAAAGAACATTTCCTTCAACCCCTAGACATTTCAAACAGTCCTAATCTACTTATGAAGGTGAGACCTCACATCTTAGTCACCTCCCAAAGGCCATACCTGATGCTACGGTTTTACTAAGAGGTGAGTCTCAAAGTAATTTATGAGAAGACACCATTATTCAAGCTACAGCCTGCTTCTGTTACTTAGAAAACAATGCAGGTCTCAGGAATTCTGTTTTAAGAACTTATGTTAAAATCAGCGGTTAAGAGCAACGTCTGCTCTTCCAGAGGACCCGGGTTCGATTCCCAGCACCCACATGGCAGCTAAGAACTGTCTGTAGTTCCAGTTCCAGGCAAAACACCAAGGCAAATAAATAAATAAATAAAGTTAAAAAAAATCATTAGAAGAGAAGCTTCTATTCCCACACTTATCTAGAGGTGATTTTTAGGAGCTTGACATTAGGAATATATATATATATGTATACACACACACACACACACACATATATATGTCATTCACATCTTATGATAATAGATTATAACAAATAGGATAAGGACAAAAATGTATAGAATTGCCATCTCATTCAATGTTGTGCTAAAAAGCCTCCAAGAGGGCCAATGTGGTGTTTTGAAAGAAAATGGCCCCCAAAGGGAGTGGCACTATTAAGAGTTGTGGCCTTGTTGGAGGAAGTTTGTCACTGTGGGGGGCAGGCTTTAAGGTCTCTTTGTCTGAAGCTTCCCTCATTGTGACAGTTAGTCAACATCTTGTTGCCTACACAATATAGCACTCTTAACTCCAGCATCACATCTGCCTGCATCCCACCATGCTCCCCCATCATGATGATAATGGACTGAACCTCTGAAATTGTAAGCAAGCCAATTAAATTTTTTTCTACAAGTTGTCATGGTCATGGTGTCTCTTCAGAGGAAGAAGTGAAAGGCTTCTAGATTGCAATAAAAGAAATAAAGTTATCTCTAGTTACAGATGATATTGTGCTACATGTAAAAAGTCCTAAGTGTCTGTAGTTTAGGATGTTGACAGCAGAGCCATTATAACAGTATTAGGCTTTCTAAACAGATCAAGGATGGAGCAGGGTAGGAATTGAATAGAATTTCAAGTACAGAAAATATTAATATTCTAAATTGAGTAGTTTTTAATGAGTGCTATGGTGATTTAAAGTGGACTCTTCAATGAACAGTATTTGATTTAATGTAGAAACACATACTCAAACTGAGTCCTAATCCTTTTCTTACACCAAGTTCAAAGATCAACTCTGAATGCATCTAAGAACTAAATTACAAACTATTAGAGCAGTGGTTATCAACCTGTGTGTCATGATCTTTTTGGTTTATCCTCTTTTGGGATAGAATGACACTTTCACAGGGATTATAAATTAGATATTTACATTATGATTCTTAACATAAGCAGAATTACAATTATGAAGCACCAATAAAATAATTTTATGTTTGGGATCACCACAACATGAAAAATTGTATTAATATTAAGAAGTCTAAGAACTATTATATTAGAGGAAATCAAAGGGCAAATTTCATGACCTTGAATTGGGCAACAGTGTTGGTCTTGACACCAGATGTACAAGCAGGGAAAGGATTAATATTACCGACCATTAAAATTAGAATAATGCAAAGGTTATTGTTGAGAAGATAACAAGACAATCTACAATATGGAAGGAAATATGTGCAATTCATATACCTGATAAGAAACTTGCATGCAAAATATGCAAAGAACATTTACAACTCTCTAAAAAGATTTTCTGTTTTTAAGTAGGCCAAGAAAGATGTACAACGAGCTGGTAAACACTTGAAAAGCTGAAAAACATTAATCATCAAAAAATGCAAATCAAAACTAAAATGAGGTATCAATTTACACCTACTCAAGACTAGAATCAGAAGCCAGAAAAGAACTGCCAGTGACTAGACTGAGCAACCCTCCCCTCTGACACTGCTGTCAGAATATAAAACTTGCAGATACCTCAGAAGACTCTAGCATTTCCTCAAACACTTGAACACAGAGCTACATCAATATAGCATTCCTCTTTGTGTGAAACCCCTCAAAAAATTTGAAAGCAAACTGAGCAGTTGTGGTGCACATCTTTTATCTTACCACTCAGAAGGCAGAATGAATCTTCGGGTCAGCCTAGTTGATAGATTAAGTTCCAGAATGGCCAGGGTTCATAGAGAAACTATTTCTTGAAAATGAAAAAAGCAAGTATTCAGATATCTATTTAGAGACATGTATAGCAGTAACCAAACAATAGCAAAAATAGAGAAAACAATCAAGGGCTTGTCAGTTAATAATTGGCAGACATGTGATATGCACATACAGTAGAATCTGGTTCAAGCATAAGTATTGAGTCTGACGCACACCACAACCCAGCTAAACCTTGAACACATGACACCATGAGACAGAACCACTCATAAAAGTGTCCCATTTTTCTATTTAAATCAAATATTGAAAAATAGGCTAATCTAATGGAAATTAGATGGAAAGTAGGTTAGTGGTGGTCTAGGGGTGGAAAATAGATGAAGGAATGGAGTGATAACAGCTAAAGTTCTAGGATTGTTTTTTCTTGTGATAACATTGACCTAAATTTGACCATTATCACAAATATCTTGTGAATGTGCAGTAAACCATTGCATTGTACATATGTATACTTAGAATGAGGGTGCTTTATATTATGTAACAATATCTCAGAAAGTAGAATTTAAAAACCAGATTTTTATTTAAAAACTAAAATTATAGGCATAAAACCCAATAATTAAATATCTAAAAAGAAATGTTATATTTGTTTCATTAATCATTAAGTTTAATATCAACAACAATTTTAATACCCTGCAGAGAAATAAATAAGATACTCTCATCTTAAGATAATTCCCCAGGAATCACAAAACCCTTTAGAAATCATAGATAACCATAAAATAAATAATTCTAAAACAGAACCATAAAAAGCATTTGTTTTCTGTTCACTGGTAATATGCTGCATTTAATGTGAGAAGTGGATACATTTAATCAAATTTGATACATTTATTAAGTAGCATACTTTCTAAAGTAAGTTTCTGGGACCATGTTTTCAGTTGTCTCTTTACCAATAGACATGTACCAAGCAAACACTCTGAGTAAAAAGCATCAGTGAGGCTCACAGAGAAGAAAGTAGCAATCACAGAACCTGCATGGTTTTGCACTAGGCCCTCTGCACACATGCTGTAGTTGTTTTAATTTGGGTTTTTGTGGGACTCCTAACAGTGGGAGTAGGGATGTCTCTGATTCCTTTGCCTGCTTCTGGGATCCTTTCACCTGTACTGGGTTGCTTCACCCAGGCCTGATATGAGGGAATATGCCTAGTCTCATTGCATCTTGTTATGCTGTGTTTAGTTGATATTCCTGAGAAACCTGCTCTTTTCATTTTTATATAGATGTTCTTATTAAAAGAAAATATCTTTGTGTCAAAAAAGAAGAATTAAGGAGCTTGTGGTGATATGCCATATATTGAATAAAACCAGTCTGGAATATCATGAGCTCTACCTACAGTCAATCCAGGAGAGTAGAGAGTGGTAACTCACACCTTTAATCCCAGCATGGGGAAAGACCTGAAGTGGTAACCTATGTCTTCAATCCTATCAGATCTGAGTTTGAAGCTATCTCGGTTTACAGAGGGAGTGAGGGAGTTCCAAGCTATCAGGTGGCAGTGGTGGTGTACTCCCTTTAATAACTCCAGAGACAGAGATCTCTCTGTGTTTATGTGAGTTCAAGGCTAACTACAAATTAGTAGTAGCTCACGCCTTTAATCTTAACTTGGATGTGATTCAGCTGGGCGAAGAGGGTATTTAAGGCAGGCTAGGAAGACAGATGGGGCTTTAGAAGGGACAGGAATGAGGCTGAGGAAGGTGGAAGATAGCTGGGTGAGATCTGACTGTGATGTTTCTCTCTTTGATATTTCAGTCTTTCCCTATAGCTGGCTCTGAGTTTTTTTTTTTTTTTTTTAATAAACCAGAATTTGTGCAACAGGAGCTAATCTACGGGTTGCTGAGAAGTGGGATCTGGAATGAAATATTATTTTTCTATTTCATTACTTTTAGTATTTGTAATTTGCCCACTTATAAAGATGGCAAACAAGGAGACACTTTAGAACAGCAAGTCTATGTTTGAATGACCCATTCCTCATTTACAGGTTGTATGATTATGAACAAGTTGTCTAAGTCTGAACCTCAGTTCTAAATTTGTAAACCTACAAGATAATGAATGAAATTTGTATCATAACATCATCAACTTAGATAATAATATACTCAATAAGCAGGAAATCAAAACAACTTTTCCACTGTAACATTCTGTAATTTTAATGCAACTCATAGTTGTTGACCATGACACCATTGGTCATTCCAGAAATGCTCTTTGATTCTAAGTAACTAAGTAGATTTTGTTTAAGACCTGATAGAGCCTAATAACCCTTACTCTTAGCACCCAGTGCCCACGGAATGAATGAATGAACAGAGCAGAAAAAAATAGAGTAAAATCTAGAAGTTACTTTTCTCTTGCTATGATGAATTGCCATGAGCAAGGCAATCTCCAGAAGGAAGAGTTTGTGAGGACTTAAAGTTCTGAAGGGATAAGAATCCATCACGGTGGGAAGCATGACAGCAGGTAGGCATGATGGTTGAAGCAGGAAGCTGAGCTACCACATCCTTTACTTCATGCATGAAGCAGAGAGATCAGGTTCGAAGTTGAAAGAGGGTATATAATCTGAGAGCACACTCCAGTAGCACATTCTTTTCAGCAAGGCCACACCTCCTAAACCTCTTTCAAATAATACCACTGATTAGCAAAAGGCCATTTAAATGCCTAAGCCTGAAAAGGGTATTTCTCTCTCAAACTGCACACCAAATTATCTTCCTCTTGTAATCAAGAGAGAACGTTTGAGTGAGAGAAGACTCCTATATTCCAACTATGAAACATTGAATGTGCTTGAATTTGGAGAAATGAGTGAATTCAAGGGCATGTTTGTTGTTACCTCACTCTGTGCTCTTAACATAGCATAGGCCTGATACACAACAAGATCTTTATTTTGACATTTGAGGTGGGGCTGCTACTCTTGACAGCTGTATTACTAGTTTGGTAGAGGGTTTTGTGGAAAATTACTATGGTAATTATAAACTGGGTATTAATATAGCAGTGTTAATAATAAGCAATGAGTAGTAATACTTAATGAACTTTAATGTCTCAGTGATAAAGCATCTTTAAGTTAAGAAAGTGTTGCACAAATTCTAATTGGCATTATAATGAAAATTCAGAGCCAGATATTGGGGGTAAAGCTGAAGGATCAGAGAGACAAGCCACAGCCACTTCTCACCTTCCCAACTCCTCAGCATAAAGGGGAGATCCTTTATCCATGAATCTTCAGAATGAATGCTACTGATTGGGGCGGGGGGAGGCAGTAGTAAAAGTTTCTGGCTCAGACTAGTCCCAAGATCAGTACCACCTGTCTCAAATAGACTACCCACAGCTGCTTGGTCTCAAATAATCACACGAAGTTTTATATTAATTAGAAATTTGCTGGCCTATGGTTCAGGCTTATTGCTAGTTAGCTCTAGAATATTAACTCATTTCTATTCACCTATGTCTTACCATGTGGCTCATGACATACCCGAGTTCATTTACATTTTCCTCTCTCATTGGCACCTCACATCTCTCTCTGATTCTACCCTCCTACTCCTTTGTCTATGCTCAGATTTCCTACATGCTTCTAAGATACTTTGCCATAGGCCAAAACAGTTCTTTTATTATCCAATAATAGAGCATACAGAAAGACATTCCACATCAGGGGTGAATCATGTCTTCTCCTACCTTATATTCCTTTCTCTGTCCAGCCACATCACTTTCTGCCTCAACTTTCCCAGCACTGGGATTAAAGGCACGTGTGCTTCCCAAGTACTAGGAACAAAGGCATGAGATCCCAAGTGCTAGAATTAAAGTGTCTACCATGACTTCCTGACCTCTATGGCTAATTCTGTACCTGGCTCTACCCTCTGATGTTCAGGAAATCTTCGTTAGATAGCAAACAATATATCACCACAGTGAGGGTGTTATATTAAGATTAAAGTATTTGACAAGCTAAGATTTTCATTGGAAGTTGGTTGAAATAAGGATGTAAGTGATGAAGCCCTACTTAGGGTGGGCAGTTAAAGAGGACATCTCACAGGTGTGCCAAGCCTATTGGGAGACATTAAGAGAGATGATACTGGAAGTCTTCTTAGAGAGAGTGAATAGAATGAATGGTGTTTAAAAAAGCCAAAAAAAGAGAAGAATTTCATGTTTTTATAAATTTGCTAACAGCAGCTCTGTCATGTTAGCATCTGTATGGATATTACCAACTTCTGAATCTTGAGAACTATGAAAGTCAAGTGTTATTTTACTTCATTACTTTTAATTAATATCATTTATTACTTTGGGATACTTTATCAGACTGTATTTTCCATAAAACAAGTAATAATGGTTATGTATCTCTTTATGTGATTTAGATGAATGCTTCCCTTACTTACCATGCTGCTTTCTCCTGAGTAGGAGAACTACAGAACACAAGTCTTCCACACAGTATTCACTCAGAGTTGTTTTTCCCAATAAAAGAGCCATTTCTGTGTTAGTTTCTTTACTGATGCTGTCAAAAAAAAAATACCACAGCTAAGAGCAACCTAAGGAAGAAAGGGTTTAACAGTTAACAGTTCCAGTGATGGTTCAGAAGAAGAAGAAAGGAGGTGGGGACAGAATATGCATGAACAGAAAATGGAGCCAAGTGTTCAAACTCCAAAACCTGCCCCTTGTGATATCTTCTAGGAGTTTCCATCTCCTAAAGGTTCCATAACTGTTCCAAACAATGCCAAAAATGGACACCAAGTGTCCAAACACATGTGCCTATAGCATACATTTTATATTTACATCCTAATAATGTTACAGTGTCAAATATTAATGTTGTCATTTCCCCCAAATCTGCTTACCCCTTCTTAGAGTGAACCAGATCTTGTCACCCAAGTTGCATCCTTCCCATTTTCTAAGTAAAAGTTCTGGCTTTAAAAACCCTTAGAGTCTTCAGAGACACTTTTCCCGCTCTGTGCCCATTAAACCTTTGACCTTTTGTTCTTTGATGCTCTCACAACCAAACATACTTTATATTGCAAAATCCTTCTCAAACTAGCAGGCTGCTTTCTCACTCTGACTTGGCCAATGACTGTTGGCAATTGCCACCTCCACTTTTATAGGAATATAAATAGGAAATAATTTATTTAGGCCAAAAATACTTTTACAATATAGAGATAATCAATCATAAGACAGCCAGTCAATGGAGTATCTAGTAAAGAGTATAATATAATAACCAAGATTGGTTTTCATATATATGTGTGTGTGTAATTTAAAAAGGTATCTTTTTACATGTATACACCTGTTTGCCCTCCCTTCCCTTCTGTCAATTCCTCTCAGTCCTCCCTCCTCCTCCCCTGGCCCTATCCCTCCCCAGCCATTCCCTCAAAAGGGCAAGGAGTTCCAAGGTAGGTCATTTCAGTCTGGTGTATCCATTTAATTTAGGTCTGATTCCTCATCCCAATATTAAGCCTAAGTTAGGTGTTCCTCTGTAGGGAATGGGCTCCAAGATGCTACTTCATACACAGGAGCATAGTCTGATCCTATACCACGAGGTTCCACATACTGCCCATGCCATTCGACAGTCATTTCCCTAAAGATCCACCAATGACTGTTTTTGATTCAGTGAGCTCCCAAAAGCTCCAGCCAGTAGTCTCTGTGGAACTTCTCCTCATATTCCTTTGCTCATATATACTCTCTTTTCTTTCTCTCTCTTTAGCTGGACTGGGAGCTTGACCTGGTGCTTAGCTATGGATCTCTGTTTTCTCTTCTATTCATTGCTAGATGAAGGTTCTATAATGACACTTAGGATGGTCATTCATTTGATAATAGGGGAAGTCCTGTTTATACACACACTCCACTATTGTTTGGAGTCCTAGCCAAGGAAGGAAATCCTGTGGGTTCTTTGAGGTTTTCCAAGTACCCAACCTCTTTCTAGATCTGTAGTGGCTTCTTCTATCAAGATGTCCATCTTGTTTTTTCTCCCTCTTTGTTGCTCCTCTCACTCAGCCATCTCCTTCTCTCATTTGTTCCCACCTCTCCTTGGTCACTACCTGTTATGATACCAATTTGCTCAGTAGATCTTTTCTATTTTCTTTTCCCAGTGGGATCCCTGGATGTCTCTTAAGTTCCTTCTGATCCCAGTATGTTCAGGGGTTGTGACTTGCGGCCTGAGTATTCTTTGCTTTTTGTTTAAAATTCACTTATGAATGAGTACATCCCATGCCTATTTTTCTGGGCCTGTGTTACCTCACACATAAGGGTACTCTCCAAATCCATCCATTTGCTTTTGAATTTTAGGATGTTTCTCTTTTTATTTTTCTGCTGAGTAGTACTCCATTGTGAAAAGTATCACAGTTTGTTAATTCATTTTTATTTGAGGAGCATCTAGGTTGTTTCCTGATTCTTACTATTATAAATAATGCTGCTGTGAACATACTTGAGCTAATGCCTTTGGGGTAAGAATGTGCATACTTTGGGTATATGGCCAATAAGGGTATTGCTGGATCATTGAGAAGTTTAATTTCCAGTTTTCTGAGGAACCACCATACTGATTTCCAAAGTGGTTTTACAAGTTTACCCTCCCACCAACAATGGAGGAGTGTTCCCCTTGCTTTACATCCTCTCCAGCATAGTCTGTCATCTGTATTTTTGATCTTAGATGACATTCTGACAGGTGTAAGGTGGTATCTCAAAGTTGCTTTGATTTGCATTTGTCTGATGGCTAATGATGTTGAACAATTCTTTAAGTGCCTTTCAGCCATTTTTATTTCTTCTGTTGAGAATTCCCTTTTTTAGCTCTGAACCCCATTTTTTAATGAATTTTTTATTTGAATTTTGGGCCTCTAGTTTCATAAGTTCTCTATATATTTTAGAGATTATTCCTCTGTCAGATGTAGGGTTGGTGAAAATCTTTTCCCATTCTGTAGGCTGTTGTTTTGTCTTATTGCCTGTGTCCTTGGCCTTACAGAAGTTTCTCAGTTTCAGGAGGTCCTACTTATTGACTGATGTTCTTAGTGTCTGTGCTATTGGTGTTATATTTAGGAAGTGGTCATCTGTGCCTATGCATTGAAGGGTATTTCCCACTTTTTTTCTATCAAGTCTAGTCTTTGATCCACTTGGATTTGAGTTTTGTGCAGGGTGATATAGACTTGGATCTATTTGCATTCTTTTATATACTACCATCCAGTTATGCCAACACGATTTGGTGAAGATACTATCTTTTTCCCATTGAATATTTTTGGCCTCTTTGTCAAAAATCAGCTGTTTATATGTGTGTGGATTAAGATTTAAGTCTTTGATTCTATTCTATTGATCCAAAAGTCTGTTTTTATGCCAGTACCAAGCTGTTTTTATTATTGTAGTTATATTTAGCTTGGATTGGGAATGGTGATGCTTCCTGATGTTCTTTTATTGAACAAGATTGTTTTGACAATCATGGGTTTCATGCTATTCCATATGAAGTTGAGTATTATTCCTTCAATAATTGTGTTGTGATTTTGATGGAGATTGCATTGAATCTGTAGATTGCTTTTGGTAAGATTGCCCTTTTTACTATGTCAATCCTACCTATTCAGAATCATGGGAGATCTTTCCATTTTCTGGTAGCCTCTTCAATTTCCTTTTGCAATGACTTAAAGTTTTTGTCAATCAAGTCTGCTACATCTTTGGTTAGTGGTGCCCCAAGATACTTAATGTTATTTTCAGCTATTATAAAGGATAATGTTTCTTTTATTTTCTTTTTAGCCCTTGTATTCTTAGTGTATAGGAGGGTTATTGATGTTAGCATTTTGTGCTTGAAAGAACTTGCCAGCACGCTGCCAAGGGAGCCATATTAGGTTTATTAAGGAGGAGGAGGAGGGGAAGAGAGGAGAGAGAGAAAGAGTGTAGAGGGCAGAGAGGAAGAGAAAACAGGAAGTCTCCCACTGTGGTTGGGGACTTTAAAGGTAGACACGCCTTAAAGATAAACATCAGAGGCTCTTCTGAGTCTCCTGGGTAGGGGTCTGGCCATAGCAATGAAACAACCTAACAATTGATTTTTTTTTTTTTTTTTTTTTTTTTTTTTAGTTAATCTTGTACCGTGCGACGTTGCTGAAGGTCTTTATTAGCTGTAGAAATTCTGTGGTAGAATTTTGGAGGTCACATATACATGCAATCATGTCATCTGAATAAAAGTAATTTGACGTCTTCCTCTCCAATTTGTATATCCTTAATCTCCTGTTGTTCTCTTATTGCTTTAGATAAAATTTCCAGAACTGTATTGAATAAATAAAGGGAGAAAAGGCAGCCTTGTCTTGGCCCTGATTTTAGTGGGATTGCTTTGAGTTTCTCTCCATTTAGTTTAATGTTGGCTGTTGGCTTGCCATACATCACCTTATCATATTTAGGTATTTTCGATTTATTTCTGATCTCCCCAGGACTTTTACCATGGAAGAGTGTTGGATTTTGTCAAAGGCCTTTCCATCATCTAAGGAGATGATCATGTGGGGTGTTTTTTCTTTCAGTTTGTTTATATAATGGGTGACTTTCACAGTTTTTCCTATGTTGAACTATCCTCGAATCTTTAGATGATGCCTACTCAATCATGGTGAGTGATTTTTTTTTTTTTTTTGATACGCTGTTGAATTTGGTTTGCCAGTATTTTATTGAGTATTTTTGCATCAATATTCATGAGGGAGATTGGTCTGTAATTCTCTTTCTTTGTTACATCTTTGAGTGGCTTAGGTATCAGGGTGATTTTAGCTTCATAAAAAGAGTTCAGCAATTCTCCTTCAGTTGCTATTGTATCAAAGAGTTTGAGAAGTATTGATCTTAGTTCTTCTTCAAATGTCTGGTAAAATTCTGCACTGAAACCATCTGGCCCTGGACTTTTTTCCTTGGGAGACTTTTAATAACAGCTTCAATTTTCTTGGAGGTTACAGATCTATTTAGGTTATTTATCTGGTCTTGATTTAACTTTGGCTGTTCATTTCTTTTAGGTTTTCCATTTCAGTGAAGTATAGATTTTTGAAGTATGACCTAATGATTCTCTGTATTTCCTGGGTATGTGTTGTTATGTCCTTCTTTTCATTTCTGATTCTATTAATTTGGATGCTCTCAGCCTTTTTGTTAGTTTGGATAAGGGTTTATCTATCTTGTTGACTTTCTCAAAGAACCAACTCTTTGATTCATTGATTCTTTTTATTGTTCTCTTTGTTTCAATTGTATTGATTTCTGTCCTAAATTTGACTATTTCCTACCTTCTACTCCTTCTAGGTGAGTTTGCTTTTAATTGATCTAAAGCTTTCAGCTTTGCTGTTAAGTCTCTTGTGTGAGATTTCTCTGGGTTTTTCATGTAGGCATCTAGTACCATGTATTTTCCTCTCAGCACTGTTTTCATTGTGTCACATAAATTTGGTTATGTTGTGGATTCATTTTCATTGAATTCTAGAAAGTCTTTTTTTAAATCTTCTTTCTTGACCCAGAGGTAGTTCAATTGTGAGATGTTCAGTTTCCATGAATTTGTAGACTTTCTGTGATTTTTGTTGTTGTTGAACTCTAACTTTAGACCCTGGTAGTCTGATATAATATAAAAAGTCATTCCCAGTTTTTGTATCTATTGATGTTTCCTCTATGACCAACTATGTGGTCAATTTTAGAGAAAGTTCCATGGGGTTCTGAGAAATAAATATATTTCGTTGTGTTTGAGTGGAAAGTTCTGTATATATCTATTAAGTCCATTTGGCATAACATTCACTAGGTCTCTTATTTCTTTGCTATGTTTCTGTCTGGTAGACCTATGCATTGGTAAGAGTGAGGTATTGAAGTCTCTTACTATTAATGTGTGGGATTTGATATGAGATTTAAGCTTTAGTTGTATTTCTTTTACATATGTAGGAACTCTTGGGTTGGGGGCATAAATGTTCAGGATTGAGACTTCATCTTAGTGGATTTTTCCTAAGATGAATAAATAATGTCACTCCTGGTATCTTTTGATTGATTTTATTTGAAAGTCTATATTGTTAGATGTTAGGATGTCTACACCAGCTTGTTTTTTAGGTCCATTTGATTGAAAAGTCTTTTCCCAACCCTTTACTCAAATCCTGTGTCTGTCTTTGAAGTTGAAGTGTGTCTATTGTATGCAGCAGAAGGCTGGATTTTGTTCTTGTATCCACCATGTTAGGTTGTGTCTTTTTATAGGTGAATTGAGTCTATTAATATTAAGGGATATTAATGATCAATGATTGTTATTTCCTGTTATTTTTGGTGGTAATATATGTATATTTTTCTTCTGTGGGATTATCTATTGCTTGTTGTTTCATGGGTGTACCTGGTTTTCTTAGGTTGGACTTTTCCCTCTACTCCCTCTACTGTTTTCTGTAGGGCCAGATTTGTGGATAGATATTTTGTTGTAAAATATCTTGTTTCCTGTATCTATGGTGATTGATAGTTTTGCTTTGTATCGTAGTCTCGGCTGGCAGCCATGCTCTTTTAGTGTCTATATAACATCTGACCAGGACCTTCTTGCTTTAATTGTTTCCATTGAGTCATCTGGTGTTATTCTGATGGGTCTGCCTTTATAGGTAACTTGGCCTTTTTCCTTTGCAGCTCTTAGTATTTTTTTTTTTTTTGGTACTGTAGGTTTAGTGGCTTGATTATTTTGTAGTGAGCAGACTTTTTGGGGAGAGGTTTAGTCTACTTGGTGTTCTGTAACCCTCTTGTATCTTTTTAGGCATTTTCTTCTTTAGGTTAGGAAAGTTTTCTTCTATGATTTGGTTGAATATATTTTCTGTGCCTTTGAGCTGGTATTCTCCTTCAATTCTGATTATTCTCAGGTTAGGTCTTTTCATGGTGTCCCAAATTTCCTGGACGTTTTGTGTTATGACAAATGTCTTCTTTGACTGAAGTATCTATTTCTACTATTGAATCTTCTCAAGAAATTCCATCTTCCATCTCTTGTATTCTATTGGTTATGAATGTATCTGTAGTTCTGGTTTGTTTCTTCAGGTTTTCTATTTCCAGTATTGCTTTGGTTTGTGCCTTCTTTATTGCTTCTATTTCAATATTTAATTCCTGGAATGTTTCCTTCGCCTATTTGTTTTTTCTTTTCTTGGTTTTCTTTCAGGGATTTTTAAAAATCTCTTCCAACCTTTTGTTTGTATTTTCTTCTATTTCTTTAAGGAATTTTTTATATCCTCTTTTAAGACTTTTATTATCTTTATAAAGTTGCTTTTAAGGTCATTTCTTTCTACTTCCTCTGCATTGCCATGCTCAGGTCTTGATGTTGTAGAGCCACTAGATTCTTCTAGTGGTGTCATGTTATTCCTTATATTGTTTCATGTATTTTTGCACTGGTGTTTGCCCATTTCTTGCTTCATTCACTGCAGGATTTGTCTAAATTCCAGATAGCTGATTTTGGTAAAATCTGTTCTGGGTATTACTGTGGCTCAAAAAGCATCTCTTGGTTCAATCTGGGTTCCTGGTCCACTCTTAGTCAGCTCTTAGTTGGCTTTTAGTCAGCTGTGACCTAAGAGTCTGTGGGTTTCCAGTTGTTGTGGAGGTCCCTGGGGTCACCATGTGATGACCTCTGTTGGGGTTTGGGATGCCCTGCAGGATGGGTTTTGGTAGGGGTTTGAGCTTGCAGGGGGTCTCCATGCAGGCTTGGGTTTAGGATGGAGCTGGGTAGGGATGGGGTTCCAGGGTCTGTGTCACCAGGTTGGGCCTCAGAGACTGCAGTCTCTGCTTGGCCTGAGTTGGATAAGGGTGCCACTCACCACTTAGTCAGCTATGGGCCAGAGATCTGTGGGTTTCCAGTTGTTGGTCAGAGACATTCTTATACTAACTGTGGCAATAATCTTATAAGAGACTATCCTTTTGTGTACATTAATTGCCCTTAAAAAATCACAGTTAACAGCTGGCTGTGGTGGCTCGCTTTTAATTTCAGCAATTGGGAGTCACAGGCATGCAGGTCTCTGTGAGTTTAAGGCAAGCCTTATCTACCCATTGACTTCCAGGGCAGCCAGGGCTACATAGATCTTGTCTCAAACATGAAAAGTAAGAACAACCATCTTCCACACCCAATCACAGTAGAATAATATAGAATATAGAAAATAAAAACAAACAAAAAATGCCCAAAGTTATGTTTCTGAAACCCTGAACTCACCAGTACAGTTTGTTAAAAATCTTAATAACAAAGGATTGAAGACCAGGCTTCTGTATGTAGCTCCTTAGAGTTTGAACCTACTGATGTGTTAAAGACAATCATGGTAAATGAGTGTGGAAATACAGACTTAACAAAAGGAATAAGCAAGGAGGGGTCAACTCTAGTTCTTAGTTGACTTCAAAATTTGAAGCTAGATCTTTGCTGGCAAATCATGAAAATATTCACTGAAGTCAGTGCTTAGAACATCAAGAGTAAGACCCACCATCTATGCTAGTGACTGGGCGTGCCATTCCTCCTTACCCATATCTAACACCTCAGACACTGGTTATAGGCGACATTTTGGGTTAGGGTGGATTTAAGTCTGAGCTTTCTTTCATCACTCATTCCTGAGATTGCTTTGTTCTGTCATCCCTCACTGATTCCTCTAGATTTTATTTTATTTACTTTCCTAGTGAAAAGCATGAAGGTGAAGTTGACTTCCTTAGTGTGTCTTTGTAAACATCTAATGAAGGGAAGAACTCTGCTCTCCTCTAACAAGCACAGCCCCTCCCCTCCTTCAACTCTTGCTTCCATTCTCTATCTTTTACCCTAGAATGGAAACACTGCTGGCCTGAATTTGAATTGAGAATCCTTTCCTCTCAAATTTGGAGAGATATCAGTAGTGAGGTCTATAAGACCAGAAGTTTCTCTATTGCCATAGAAACCATGGGATTAGAAAGTTGCTTCAGAAGTTAGAAATCAACTTGGGTGTGATATGGTTTTTCCTAAGTGAATAATTTTCTTGTGATTTACAAGTGAGAAATTGAGGCATTACTAAATTAAGAGGTTTGCCTAATAACAAAATGATATAGCTTTGCTTTCTGAGCAACACTGTTTTTTTCCTCTGTGCCTAATATTATGTGTATGTGTGTGTGTGTTTCATTTATTTTTAATTGCGGCCTCATCATTTTATTTTAAGTTTATCTGATTCAAGTTAACGGAGTGAAAGTTTGGGAAAATCTTCTTAGGGAAAAGGGGAGGAAAATGTAGATTAGGTATTATATAATTAATTACAATAGAAACCTCATAGAAACCATGTGTTTTTTCTTATTAAATATAGATTTGATTTAAAGGTCCATAGGGTTTGACTGAAAGAAAATTGGCATCAATTACTGGACTAGCAAAAAGCTCTTATACAAAGATAGTGTCTCTTTGTATGCTCAATTTTTTTTTTTATCTCATCTCGGTTTACCAGCTATGCGCTTAAATGATTAATATCTGGTAAAGGGATTGCAAAGAATAGAGCACAAAAAATTATAATGATGGACTACTGTCTCCAAGTGTGAAGAGTCTGGGAACACCACCGTGGAGTGTTTCCCTTTCTACACTCCTGTAGTCTACTTCCTTCCATCAGCACCATTGTTCTCCAGAGCCGTGAGCTAGTCAGTATGGGTTCCCATGAATTATTCATATGTGTGTCTGTTTTCTCCATTTTCTTGTAGATGGCAGATACTATAAATATATCCAATTTCCTACTGTAACTTATTGAAATAAATTCCCACTTTAATTTGCAGTTATGTAATGATTTTGAGGTTAAATGTATTTCCTTACATTGCTAATAATTGCAAACAGTTTTTAAATATTTACTCTAAGATGGTTATCTGCAGAATCCTCTTTTCAGATGACCTCTTGTAGTCTGACACTGACCTTCTGATCTGGGCTCTCTAGTCATCCACATTATACAGAAGAAACTGAGGTGTGGTGACATTGCTGATGATGATCACGAGCAGTCTTGGCTCCATGGACTGGAGTTTAGAGTTTGGTCAAGAACTTCATGTTCTTCTGACCACTAAGTCAAGCTGCTCCTTTTTATGGTTCTTGTTCTTCAGTTTTCTTCTTCTGTTTATTTATAAAACAATTTGAGGACATGTTATTACCAAGGTCACAGATTGTGTTTCCAATGCCTTGGAGATGGTCAAAAGATCCATGTGTCATAGGACAACATGGAATAACCATAATAACTTTTAGAAATTCTCAGGTTTATAAAATGATTATGTAGTTGCCTATTAAGAATTACCTTATATTTTTGTTTTGAGATGAATTAATGTCTTGGTATTCTTCTTCAGTGTTCCAAAATAGTCATTTAGATTATGCTTATAAAATTGTTTAAATGAATATGTAGTAGTTAACTCTACTTAAGATATTCTTAAACACTTAGAAAAACAAACCATAATTTTACTTTTTCCAAGATGTATTTGCTGAGAAAAAAATATTGCATAATTTTAGCTGGCAGAAGATGTTTGTACCAATGAAGCAAGTTAAAAACTGGAGAGGTTTCCAAGCAAAATTGTCCCTTTGGACTTCCTTTTTCCTGTTGACATAAAAAAAGGTCACTGGCTCCAATTAATGTGGTCTGGATGAGTTTATTAAATGAATGACTCAATATACTTCTGACCTGTTATTCTCACTTTCTTAATTTGTTTATTACCTAACAAATGTTTTATCGTTTGATTATTTTCGCTAAATGTGCTTAAAGGAATTAAGGAAAAATTTTGCTCCATTTTAGTAACAGAAGTCAGTTAGAATACTCAGACACACACAGACACAGACACACTCAGACACACATACACACACACATACTCAGACACATGTTAAAGAGCAACTGCACATTTTCTGTGCTTTTAGTCAGTAAAACTAAATTAAATTAATTTTTGTATCTTCTCTCCCTCCCTTTTATTCCTCTGAGGTGAGGTCTACTTGAACTTGAAGCTCATTTTTACTTGTCTAGGATGGCAGCTGTCCTACATATCCACCTATCTCCACCCCCACATCGCTGGGTTAACAGGGACATTGGAGACCACACCTGACTGGTTATATGGGTTTGGAAATTTGAATTCAGTCCTTCTCTTTGCACCTTCAGCATTCTTAACCACTGAACCATTTTTTTCAGCCCCCAAAGCTGCTTCTCAGTTTGCTTTCTGGGACCTGGCCTCACTCTGACATCCCCATTTCTGCTGTCAGGCTCACAGACTAGTGATGGATGTTGCAGGCTGGAAACAGGATCTCCCTATATTGGCCAGTGTCTGCCACATGTTTGCTTTGGCTAACAAAATATTTCATTGCTTTCTCTTAATAACAAGGATGTTACTGTGGTCTATGTATTCTTTGTCCCTACCACCCCACATTTTAGAATCCCCCTACTTTTTGTATTTTATGTTAGCTATCCATTCTAGTTTTCTTGCTTTCTGTGATAAATATCATAGCCCAAAGCAACTTTTGGAGGAAAGGGTTTATTTCAGCTTACACCTCTCTGGGAAGTCAGGACAGGAACTCAAGTTGAAATCCTGGAGTCAAGAACTAAAGCAGAGATCTTGGAGGAATGTTGCTTACTGACTTGCTTAGCTTGCTTTTTCATATAATCCAGGATCACCTGCCCAGAGATGGCACTGCCTACAGTGGACTGGGCCTGCCCACATCAACCATCAGTCAAGAAAATGAATTATCCATTGGCCAACTGGAGGTAGGAGGCATTTTCTCAACTGACGTTCCCTCTTCTTATATGTCCCTGGTTTAAGCCAAGTTGACTAAAAGCTCCCCCAGAATAAGGCCTAATCTTGACATTTAGGATCTGATTTCATTTCTGTATCTAAAAGTGAAGCAGAGAGAATTATGCACAGGTTTCTTCCCTGGGCTTGGGATCTGAATGACAAATGTCACTTAGAGGCTCAAGTATTTAACCCTTGGTTTCCTGGCTGTTTGTGGAGGTTATACAGCCTTAACATGTGAGGCTTTGGCGGAGGAATAAGGACTTTAAGGTACACAGGCACTTGAGCTCATTTTTTGGCTTCTAGTGTGATGAAATATTACCAACCTGTAATAAGAGGTTTCTGACCCGAACTTTTGGGCCTAGCCCTGAGGTTCAGACCCACTCACAACTCCACTGTCGCTTAGCTTTAGAGCCCCAAATAATCACACAAAGGCTTATATTAATTTTGTGCTGATTGATCTATGGCTCAGACACCTTTCATCATAACTCAACCTATTTTCATTAATTTGTTTAGCCATGTGGCCTGATACTTTTTCTCAGAGCAGTATGGTTGTCTTCCTCTGTGTCTTCTGGCATTTCTTTTGAATCTCTCTGGTGTCTCTGCCTGCTCTTTCTGTTCTCAGAGTTTTCTTAGTCTGGTAGCCCTGCCCACTTTTTCTGTCTGCTTTCTGCCAATCAGTGTTTTTATTAAACCAGTTAGCAGGACAATTATTTACAAAGTAACAGAACAGAATTCCGCTACACCAACCCCCTTCTTACTTGGTGCACTGGCTGCTATGCCTTTCTCCCTATTGCAAACTCCTTTATAGTGTAAGTCTAAATAAACTCTTCCATAAGTTGCTTTTGATCATGGTATGTTATCTCAGCACTGAAAAGTAACTGATACAGTGGCTTTAAAGGAAAAAAGAACTAAACTCTCTAAGGTAGATGACTGTAGATTGGCATGGGCAATATGTGGAACCTGGTGAAATAAGATCAGACTATGTTCCTGTGTATGAACTGGCACCTTGGAGCCCCTTTCCTACAGAGGAACACCTGACCCAGTCCTAATATTGGGATGAGGGACTTGGACCTACCTCAAATGGATACACCAGCTTATTCTGACCCACCTTGGGACTCCTTGCCCTCTTTGGGGAAAGGATGGGGGGATTAGATGGGGGGAGGCTGAGGGAAGACTATAAGGGATTGGGAGAAGGGAAAGGAGGGTGAGCAGGGGGATACATGGAAAAAATATCTTTTCAATAACAAAATGTGAGAGGTCTTTCATGGCTTTATTTCAAGAAAATAGGGAGAAGTGTTTTTGTTTCTTATTCTTTCACTCTAAATCAAGCCTGCAGACTATATTTCTTTAGTGAGGTCTACTTCCTTTCAGAAACAAACTCTCACTTTTCCTTTATATGACAGTATTCATGCTGAAATGTGTGTTTCCCTATAAAAGCTCATATATACACACAGAAATGCATTCATGTGTGTTCGCCCCTACATACGTTTATTTTGAAAAGTCAACAACATAATACTTTTCAGAGCTTCTTTTCTCTAGCGAAAACAGTTAATTGAGAGGAAACTTACTTTGTGGGAGTTGTAATTTTTCATTTTAAGGGGGTTAGAAAAATAGCTCAGCAGATAACACAGTGGTTCTCAACTTTCCTAAGGCTCTGGCCCTTTAATACAGTTCCTTATGTGTCATGACCCCAACCATAAAATTATATTCTTTGCTACTGTTATGAATTTTAACATAAATGTCTGTGTTATCTGAGGGCTTTAGGGGATCCCTGTGAAAGGTTTTTCAGCCCCAAGGAGTTACAGCCCACAAATTGAAAACAACTAAGTTAGAGCACTTGCTGTGCATTCATGAACAATAGAGCTTGACTCTGGCATCCACACCACAAGGAGAGTACAACTGCAGCTCTGAGGAACCCGATGTGAGACCCTATTCTGGCCTCCAAATGCACACAGGCACCCACTATGTGTGCATATACTTATACTACAAAGTACTGAAGTGCTTTTTTAACACATAGAAGTAAATACATCTTTAAAACACGTGTCAACTATTTTCAATTAAATAATAAACAATTAAAATATTATAAACATTTTAATAATAGTATTATTATATGGAATTTTAGACCTTAAGTTCAGTCTGATTGTAAGTGATAATACACACACACACACACACATATAGCCACTGTAAGTGATAATATAATGTATATATATTACTTCTGGATTATTCAACTCCCCATGCTGGTCTTAAAAAATAAAAATATTCTTCCTCTTGCAACAAATTGGATGAAACTGGAGGACATTATGCTACACAAAATAACTAGACTTAGAAGAAAAGTGCCTTATGAACACACTTACTTGTTGGTTGTAAAATAGCTGAACTTACAGAAAAAGAGTAGAATGATGTTTTCTTAGTGCTGTGGAGATATGAAAAAACTTTGATCAAAGGATATATGTAGTAGGATTATGCTGGTAATGTTGTAAAAATTTGTCTCACCTATGGATATAATAAAAAACCGATTGGCCAAAGGCAAACAGAAAGTATGGATGGGGCTACAAGGCTAAGAAAACTCAGAAACATCTCAGAGAAGACACAGATGCCAGAAACAGATGCCAGAGTCACTAGAGCTGCCAGGAGACACAGAGGAAATGCTGCTCTGAGAAAAGGTACCAAGTCACATGGTGAACAAGATGGGCTAAGTTCAGATGAAGGAGTTAGTAAATTATATGCCTGGGCCCTAGGTCAATCAGCATAAAAATAATACAAGTGTCTGTGTGATTTTGTGGGACTGCGTGTGTTTCTGTGGGACTGTGAGTCTGAACCTTGAGGATAAGTCAAAAAGGCCAGCCAGAAACCATACTACAATAGATATAACCTTTTAGCTATAAGTTGTTGAAGTTCTGGAGGTCAGATATATAACAATCTTAGTAATATTATTAATACGAATATATTGTGTTCTTGAAGTTTGCTATGACAGCATGCCTTAAGTGCTTTCTTGAGAGAGAAAATGATGAGGTAAAACATGGAAATATTAATTAGATTGAGGATGTTAATGACTTTTTCTGCAAATGTATATAGGCATTGCATTCTTTACTTTAAATGTATATTTAATTTATTTGCTAATTATATTTGAATAAAGCTGGATGATTCAACTAGTTTGTTGTATGAGATGAATATGAGTTTCAGGTAAAATAGTGTAGTTTTTGTTATTTCTGTGAGTGATAACCATTAGAAATCAATAACAACTGTCTAGTAAGCCTCGACCTGGGAGTTGCTAAGGAGCCTTGCCTTCTGAGGATCATGCTAGTCTGAGGGTGGCTACATTATTTACATTTCTCCAGGTCAGCTGTAATTAACTCTGAACATTTCCACTCTTTAAATATGATTTCTTTAAACAGCAAAAAGAAAAAAAAATAAAAAAGGAAAGATACACAAAATATGCAGCAGCAAGCATTCTGGGAAACTGATACTAAATAGTATCCTGTGAGATTTGAAGCAAATGTTATAGAAGTCCGTGTGTATCATCTGGTCCTTATGTAGAAGGTCTTGTATAAAGCCACTTCTTTTTAATTGTTTTTTTCAGAATCAATATCAAACTTTATATACTTCCAATGGACATGCTGTCTTAAGAACTGCTATTGTTCCCCTTCATGAAGAGCAGGCAAGAATTTCGAATGTCATTCTTTTCTAGCATACTTCTATACCATATTCTTAAAAATATTTATTTTTTGTCTTGTATGTCAGTGATTGAGGCTGTGCTACAAGGGGATACATTTATTATTTGTCACTTTTCTCTTTAATGAAGCTTGCATCATCAGACACATCTTCCCAAGAGTGGTATTAATCAGTGTGGCATCTGGCATATCCATACCTGCCACATTTCAGCCATGCTCTGTTGTGCACAAAAGTCCAAGCACATGCTGTTTATAATAATCCATGGTGATAGATTTCCTGTTCATTCAAATAACATCTGTGAGATTTACATGGATTAACATTCAGATGACAGAAGTTGACTTTTTTGAAATCAAGAGATAGGGACTGGTTCCTTTAGCCAGGATCTGGCACTGCAGAAGTGTCACATCTTGTTTGAATGAATCACTGCCTATTATTTTATCAAAGTTTTTCTATCTAGCCTGCCAATGTACTTAGGCAGAAATCCCAGGATCTCAATAAGGAAAATATCATGAGATAGGTAAATAATATTATGTTATTGGGAGATTATATACAATCAATTAAAACTCCATTAAAAATGTCTCCTTTGCACACAGTACTTTTGGACTCTCTAAGTATTTCTAGACATTCCTCACTTGCCTCATTAATCAAGGAAATGGACTATAAGTTGTATGTGATATTTTGTTTTTGTTCTGACAAACAGAACTTGCCTGGAGATCGGTAGATGAAGCTAGCCACTAGTTAGTTAATCATAGAGACCATGGCCATGGTGGCACACACCTTTATTCCCAGCACTTGGGAGGAAGACAGGAAGATCAAGATTTCAAGGTCACCCTGGACTATAGGAGACTGAACTAGACTAAAAGAGAAACAGATGCTAAGCAGTGGTGGTGCATGCCTTTTATTCCAGCACTAGGGATGTGGCGTCAGGAATATAAGGTGGGTGAAGACAGAGTCTTGATCTCCATTTCATCTGAGGATTCCTAGAGGTAAAAATTTTTAGTGGCTGCTTTTTTGCATCTCTGTCTTTCAGCTATCACCATAATGTCTGACTCCATGTTTTTATTTCATAAGACTAATTAGGATTATACATCTTATAAGTTGTTGATGAATATTATCGTAATCAGGTAAAAGTGTGTTAAATTTGTTTCTGTTGCAGAATATTACTTTATCTAAATATGTGTTGCATTTGTTGCATATGTGAGAATAGGCAAAGATATGTTACATTTTTTATGATATATTAGTTTAATTATATAAAGATGTGTTGCTGTTTTACCTTGTCTTCTTGAGGCACATGATTGATCTAATAAAAAGCTGACCAGGCCAATAGCTAAGTGGTAGAGGGATAGGCAGGTCTGATGGGCAGAAAGAATAATTAGAAGGAATCATATAGACTTGAGAGGAGAGAGAAGGAAATGATGGAGAAAGAGAAGGAGACATCTGAGGCCAGCCATCCAGTCAGCCACCAGCCATCAAGACACAGAGTAAGCAAAAAAGTAGAACAAACAAAAATGAAAGAAAGGTAAAAGGCCCTGAGGCAAATTGTAGATGAGGAGAACAAGTTAAATTAAGTTACCAGTTAGAAAGAATGGAGCCTAAGTTAAGGCAGAGCATTCAGAACTAATTATTAGTCTCCCTGTCATAATTTGGAAGCTTGTTGGAAGCCCAAAAGAAAGCCTGTTGCAATAAGGGGCAGTGAAAGCTGGAACAATAACCGTTTTTCAAGAGCATATGAAGGTCAGTCAGAATATGTGATCTGTAGCCTGAGAGACACAGGAGGATAGTAACAGGAGAAGATGGGAACCAAGAATCACCAAAAGGGGCTGCTTGGAATTTGTTCGCTTGTTGGAGCTGATGGCCATGTCTCTATGTTGGAGGATGGACCATTTCTAGACAGCTTTTCCTTTACAATTACAGACTTCTGTAGAGGTTAAGACATCATTAAAAATATGGCTTTGTCAAGGGTGGTAGCACATGCCTTTAATCCCAGAATTTGGGAGGCACAGAAAGGAAGATCTCTACTTGTTCAAGGCTAGCCTAGTCTACAAGGTGAGTTTCAGGACAGCTTAGGCTGTTACACAGAGAAACCCTGTCTCAAAAAACAAAAACAAAAACAAAAGAAAACAACAACAAACAAAATGTGGCTATGTGAAAGGGCCACAGTTTATGGAATGGAAGACCTATTTGTCTTTAAGTGTTAGTATGAATTGTTTTATTTTTGTCAATGGTGATTCATCAATATAACCTTACACATAACCTTGAAGTTCTTATAGTTTCTAAGCCAGTGAGCAGCAAGTTATAAAAGATGACTTCTTTTCTTTCTTTCTTTCTCTTTTTTCCCATAATGCCTTCTCTGCTTCAGGGCTCCTTTTGTCCTCATCCCAATCAAAACATTTATGTTTTATGTTTAACTCAGGACACTATTCCTGTTTAGTGTTCTGAAATTTTATAGATTCTTTTTTCCTAACCAAGGTGAAACACAATATTTTGAAATTACTATTTGTCTGAAACAAACAATGCCTAGATAATATTTATAAAATAATAATTTTGAGATATCATATGATGGGATACAATAATTTCTGAGTATAGGGAAAAAGACAATATAAGTTCTATAATTATCAACTTATAGCCTTCAGGGTCTATGGCATGGCATATTGGATGGCAAACCCAGGCATACTTACTCAATTCTCTATGTGGAAATGAAAGTGTTTTAAATAAGAATTGTTGTAGAATATTATTTCAAGGTGTGTTGTGTTTGTTTAACTCTGTGAAGATATGTTATTTTGCCTTTATAAAATACCTGCTGGTCTTATAAAGAATGGAAGGCAACAGAGAGGATAGGTGTAGCTAGCAGGCAGAGAGAAAATACAGAAGGAGCAATCTGAGAGAAGAGGAGAGAAAAGGAACCAGAGAAGGAGGAGGACTTCAGGGGTGAGCCACTCAGTGACTTAGTCAACCATGAGAAAAGAAAGATATACAGAAACAGAAAAGGCAAAAAGCCCATAGGCATAAAGGTGATGAGATAATTTAAAGATAAGAAAAACTGTCAAGAATCAAGCCAAGCTATACCTGATCATTTATAATTAAGAATAAGCCTCCATGTATGATCTCTAGGATCTGGGTGTCAGGAACATCAAGAGAGTAAAGAGTAACAAACAAGGAAAAGGGATTTATGGTCATAGGAGAATAAACAAAAATTCTTTTCCAGCTGAATTATTATATGCCATTGATTAGAAAGAGTAGATAGATATTCTCTGTCAAGGTGGGCAAGGGACAGATATTCTCTGTCAAGGTGGGCAAGGGACCATCTGCTATTATGTTCGATAACATCATAACATTGAGGACAAAATCATTCCTAAAACATGAAGCACATACTTATTTAGAGAAGAAATCATTATGACACAATGCACATTTTGACCAGTCTGAAGGCTTCAAGGGGAATTTTCTTTGTTTATAATGTTGCAAAATATATGACCTTGAATAAACTTTTTGTTAATAATACATTTTGATCTTTCAATTTTAATTTTATTCTGGCATCACCTTTTGAGAATAGATGTCTCAAAATAAAGAAACATATGCATTTAATGTTCTTAATAAACTCGCAGTCATAATCCTGCAGATAAAAATCAAAGCACAGTCTACCTACCACAGAGCATTTTAATTATTAACTAGAAGTAAACACCTTTGTCAAATGGTAATAAGTGATATTTTTCCTATTTAAAGTTTATGTTAATTATATAGAGCAAGAAAAAATAATTTGTGCCAGTGAAACCAATGTTAATTTTCACAGAATGAGATTATCTTGTCTTATGATGTATTAGCATAGAAATCAGTATTTCTGTGTGAATACATGGTTGATATATGAGTTTTACGAAAAGCTTGCTTGTACTGCTGACTGAGTCATGCCACCCTCACTACTGTTTCCTGACTGTGATAACTGAGAGAATGGAATGAGGCTCTACTTTTCACCTTTCTTTTTTAAGTTTCTGTCAGTTCATAAAAGTTATGTTTCACCAGGTGTAGAGCTGACTCTCAAGTGGATTCTATGTAGAAAGTAAATAAATCTCACTGGAGACAGTCCTGATACCAATTTACAATGCTAAGCAAGTAACATTAAATTATTGAACATCAGCTTCTTTGTAATGAGTATGTCTTTCTCTGTGAACAAGAATTTATGACTTGTACATCACCATGTTATGGATGTTAATTTCTCTGACCCATAAGGAGCTACAAGGCCTTTCTCTGGTTCTAGTTTAGTTATTAATGGGCGATTGACCTTTAGCTAAAACCAGAATGTGAAGAAAGTATCAACCACATATTCCTTCTCCTGGATGACTGCAGCTTCCTTACAGAGACCTCATACCCATAATAGTTCCCATTCAGCTGCACACAATAAAGGCATTGATTTTCTAGCTGCACATGATTCTTCATCAAAGAGCAGAACTTACTGGATGCCAGATTTTCTGAATATGTGTCTGCTGTTTCTTTATTCCCCATTGTTCCAGTTAGATGAAGCCCAAAGTGGTGCAGGTCATGACATTTCTTTATGTGTAAAATAAATTTACTACTTTATGATCTCAAAATATTTTTTTAGTTTTAATTTATAAATATAGGAAGCCCAATCTTTATTATATATGGTGGGTCCTCCTCTCAGCTGAGGTGTCATTGATGCTAAGCAGAGAGACTCTGTTCCCTCTGTTTGTTTTGCTCCGGCTGATATTTCTCCCTACTGTGCCCTACTTTGGATCAAAGTCCTGAGTGATGACAACATGGAGATTTATGCTTGTCTGATTTATTTCTCTCATGGATGTTCTAGGTGATGTAGGTTTTTAGAAGGCTAAGCTTCTTTATTCTAGTTATTACACAGTGTGCGGACAGGTGTAATCTCACTTAAGTGTCTCATTAATTAACTCTTAACATCCTAACCTTGTCTAACTTAATAGGTTTCTTTCTTTATTAAATCTTTTTTTCTGTGATTCTGAGTTAGTGTTGATTTTAGCCTTGAGTTTCTGACCCATCCAACTGAGGTCTGGACCTACAGTTCCATAGTTGCTTAGCCCCAAATAATTACGCAAAGGCTTATATTAATTTCAAACTGTTTAGCTTATGGCTTGGACTCATTATCAGCTAGATACTACAGCTTAACTCATTTCTATTAATCTATGTTTTACCACATAGCTTCACCTGTGTTCCATTATACTTCACTCTCCTGGGTGGCATCTTGCATTATGTTACTATCTGACTCTGCCCTCCTTCCCCTTTGTCTGTGCTTGAATTTCCTGCCTGCCTATAAACTGTTTTGCCGTAAGCCAAAAAGTTTCTTTATTATCCAATGATAATTGACAGTATACAGAAAGATATTTCACATCACTTTCCCTTTTCTGTCCAATCAAAAAGGAAGGTTTTAATTTCAACATAGCAAAATTACATATAACAAAAGAGCTATCTATTCTATTCTAGTCTATTAGTATTTATCAAAATTAAACAAAATATTTTATCATTTGCCTAATTGTTATAAATGCAGTTTCATACCTAATTTACCTTTTATTATAACTAAGGAAAAATTATAATTATATGATCACAATTCCATTTAAGACCACAGAGGGATATGCTATTAATTGAGTAAATGTGCAGTGCATCTCAAGCAAATTACAAATTCTAGGAATAACAGAGACACCTGGCTATCAAGACCATCACCCAAAGTTTCTTTGTAATGTTGGGGGCATTCATCTTTAGCCTACAGAGCTAGAATGTCTGGTGTGCCTTTCAACAAAACAGGAAATTTAAAAGAGTGCTCTTTTGACTCTGGAATAGTTAACTAATCTGTTCCCCTTGTGCCCTGTAGAAAGTCTGGCAGTCTCTTCTACAAAGCAGGACCCTGAAGGACCATCTCAGCTTGTTCTGGCAAAGTTCCAGATGTCAGTATTTTATGGGTCTTATATGTCCAGTTTATGCAGCATATTGTCAAGCACTCAAGGCAAGAACAGTCTCTTGTCCATTTGCCAACCTTTGCCACAAACAAAGTAAGCTTCACATGGAGTTTCTTTGATTACCCATCATCCTCTTGAAGAATATTGGTGCTGCCAGGAGAAGATATGTTTCATTGTCCAGTAGTTCCTTATGGGTCACATTCAAATGATCTTTGAAGTGTTTGAAGATTACCTAACTAATTCAAGTATATCTTTGTATATCTAAAAAAACTAACATGAGTATAACTTTTATTATCACATATGACTAACAATTAATTTGTATTTCTTAACTATGCATTACAATCTTAAATGAAACAAACAAACATAATGCTTAAACAAGAATAGAAATATGCATACACTATAACAAAATTGACCTTACATTTGTATCAATAAACCAAAACCTATACCAATGTAAGTTATTTTGAAATTAACAGTTGTAGGCATGGAACACAGTCTGCCCAGACCACAGCTGGTGTAATAGCAGCAGATAAACAAAGGAGTCCCTTGGAGAACAGCTGAGAGGTCAAAGGTCAGAAGGTGACTTCTACCACCTGAACCCAGGCCCTGAGATGGCCACTCGACTTTAGTACAGAGCACAGCCCACCCAGAACATGACTGATACAATAGCATTGGGGGAACATCCAAGTCCCTGAGTACACAGCTGAAAGGTGAGAGGTCAAGAGGTGACAACTAGCATCACAGCACTGCAACCTCATGAGAGCAGCTGACACTCTGAACACATAGCTGATTAAGAGCCCTCAACCAACAACTCACTAAGAGCAGACCAAGAACTAATCAAGAATAAATTGGAGAAATAATGGGCAGATGGCAGTGCAAGAATACATACAATACAAAGGTCAACAAGACACCACCAAAAGAAACAAGTGGTTCTATAGCTTCAAGTCCTGAATATAACAATGAAGAGGGAACAGAAGGAAACAACCTTAAAAACAACTTTATGAAACTAATAGAAGTCTTAAAAGAGGATATTAAAAAATCCCTTAAAAAATAGAAGAAAATACAAACAGAAAATTAGAAGAGATGAACAAAGCCCTTAGCAGAAAATAAAGAAAACCAAGAAAAAGAAAACAAACAGGTGAAAGAAATTTGCCAAGAGTTAAAAATTGAAATAGAAGCAATAAAGAAGGCACAAACTGAGACAAAGCTAGAAATAGAAGATCTGAAAAAGAGACCCAGAACCACAGATTCAATCATAACCAACAGAACCCAAGAAATGGAAAAGAGAAACTGGGGTGGAAGACTCAATAGTGGTAATAAATACATCAGTTAAAGAAAACACTAAAACCAAAAAAATCACAACACAAAATATCCAGGAAATTTGGGACACTATGAAAAGGCCAAACCTGAGAATAATTGGAATTGAAGGAGGAGAAGAATACCAGCTCAAAAGCACAGAAAATATATTCAGCAAAATCATAGAAGAAAACTTCCCTAACCTAAAGAAGGAAATGCCCTTAAAGATAAGAGAAGCCTACAGAACACCAAAAAAACTAAACCCACAAAAAAAAAAATCTGTTCACCATATAATAAACAAGCCACTAACCTACAGAACAAAGAAAAAATACTAAGAGCTGCAAAAAAAAGGTCAAATCATGTATAAAGGAAAACCCATCACAATAACACACAACTATTCCATGGAAACAATGAAAGCAAGAAGGTCCTGGTCAGATATTAGACAGACACTAAAAGTGTATGGATGCCAATTTAGATATCAATCAACATAGATAGAGTAAACAAGATATTTCATGACATAAACAGATTGAAACAATACCTAACCACAAATCTGGCCCAACAAAAAGTCCTAGAGGAAAATCTACAACCTAAAGAAATCAGAAACACCCAGGTAGCCACAAACAATTGATAAGCCCACAGAAGACCCCCCCCAAAGGAAATATAACCTACTACCAAAAATGACAGGAAATATCAATCATTGGTCACAAATATCCCTTAATATCAATGGACTCAATTCACCTATGAAAAGATACACCCTAGCACACTGAATACAAAAACAGAAGCCATCTTTCTGCTGCATACAAGAAACACACCTCAAACTTAAAGAAAGACACAGGTTAAGCGTAAATGGTTGGAAAAAGACTTTCCAATCAAATGGCCCTAAGAAACAAGCTGATGTAACCATTTTAATATCTAACAAAATAGACTTTAACCTAAAATCAATAAAGAGAAACTAGGAAGGTTACTACTTACTCACTTCAGGAAAAATCCACCAAGCTGAATTTCAATGCTGAATATCTATGTCCCTAACATAAAGGCACCTAGATATGTAAATGAAACACTACTAAAGCTTAAATCTTATATCAAACCTCACACACTAATAGTGGGAGACTTCAATACCCCACTTTCACATTTGGGTTGATCAACCAACAGAAACTCAACAGAGTAATAAGGGATCTAGCAGATGTTATGGCGCAGATGGACTTAATAGATATATACTGAACCTTCCAGCCAACAAAAAGGAATATAAATATTTCTCAGCATGACATGGAACTTTCTCTAAAATTGACCACGTACTAGGTCATAAAGCAAGTGTCAAGAGCTACCAAAAAATGTGTATAACACATTGTACCATTTCAGATCACCAGGGTCTAAAGTTAGAGTTCAACAACATCAAGAATCACAGAAAGCCTACAAATTCATGAAAACTAACATCACTCAACTGAACAACCTCTGGGTCAGGAAAGAGATTAAGAAAAAAATCAAAGATTTCCTAGAATTTAATAAAAATGAATCTACGACATACCCAAATTTATGGGATACAATGAAAGCAGTCTTAAAAGGAAAATTCATAGCACTAGATGCCTACATGAAAAGACTAGAGAAATCTCACACAAGTGAACTATCAGCACAGCTGAAATCCTGAGAACAATTAGAAGCAAACTCACCTAGCAGGAATAGATGGCAGGAAATAGTCAAACTTAGAGCTGAAATCAACACAATTGAAACAAAAAGAACAATACAAAAAATCAATTAAATTGATTAATTTATTTAAATTAATTAAACTTAATTAATTAAATTTAATTAAAAAAATTAAATGGTCCTGTGAGAAAGTCAACAAAATAGATAAACCTGTATCCAAACTAACCAAAAAGCAGAGAGAGAGTATCCAAACCAACAAAATCAGAAATGAAAAGGGAGACATAACAACAGACCCCTATGAAATCCAGAGAGTTATCAGGTCATACATTGAAAATCTATGATCCACAAAAATAGAAAACCTAGAAGAAATGGATAGAGTTCTGGACAGATACCATTTACCAAAATTAAATAAAGATCAGATTAAATACCTAAACATTTCTATAACACCAAAGGAAATTGAAGCTGTCACTAAAATTCTCTCAAATAAAAAAAGCCCAGGCCCAGATGGTTTCAGTTCAGAATTCTACCAGACCTTCAAAGAAGAGCTAATACCAATACTCCTCAAATTGTTCCATGCAGTAGAAACTGAAGAAATACTGTCAAACTCTTTTTATGAGACCACAATAATCCTGATACACAAGCCACTCAAAGATGCAACAAAAAAAGAGAATTAAAACCCAATTTTCATCATGAACATTGATGCAAAAATTCAAAGATCTCAACATAAACCCAGCCACTCTGAACTTGATAGAAAAGAAAGTGGAAAATACACTTCTACAAATTGGCACAGACAACCACTTCCTGAATATAATACCAGTGGCACAGACACTAAGATCAACAATCAATAAGTGGAACCTCCTGAAGCTGAGAAGCTTCTGTAAAGCCAAGGATACTGCCAATAGGCCAAAACGACAGCCTGTAGAATGGGAAAAGATTTTCACCAACCCTACAAGTGATAGAGGACTGATCTCTAAAATATATAAAGAACTCAAGAATCTACAGCCCAAAACCTTGAATAACACAATCAAAAAGTGGGGTTCAGATCTAAAAAGGAAATTCTCAGTAGAATTACAAATGACTAAAAGGCACTTGAAAAAGTGCTCATTATCTTTAGCCATCAGAGAAATGCAAATCAAAACAACTTTGAGATACCACCTAACACCTGTTAGATTGGCTAAGATAAAAGACACAGATGACAGCCTATGATGGAGAGAGTGTGGAGCAAGGGGAACACTCCTCCATTTTTGGTGGGAATGTAAGCTTGTTCAGCCACTCTGGAATGCAATATGGCAGTTTCTCACGAAACTGAGAATCAATCTCCCCAAGGACCCAGCAAAACCAGGTCTGGTGTATACTCAAAAGACACACAGTGGCACTCCAATGGCATTAGCTCAACTATGTTCAAAGCAACATTATTTGTAATAGCAAGAACCTGGAAACAACCTAGATGCCCCTCAACTGAAGAATGAATAAACAAATTGTGGTACATCTACACAATGGAGTACTACTCAGCAGTAAGAAAAATGATATCCTAAAATTTGCAGGCAAATGATGGATCTGGAGAATATCCTCCAGAGCAAGGTATCACAAACCCAGAAAGATAAGCAGGGGATGTACTCACTCATTAGTGGACTCTAAACAAACAAACAAACAAAAAAAGCAAAGCATCCCCAAGCTGCAAACCACAACCACTGAACAGCTTGGGATCAGAAACACCTTGGACTGACACCTTGGATCCCACTCCCCCTAGAGGAACACCTGACTGAGTCTTGATGTTGGGGAGAGAAAACTGGATTTGCCAGGACTGGAGGCTGAACTAAGCAATATTGGGATCTTGGGACCTTGAGATCGCCTGCCTATGGGGGGGGGGAATGAGGAGTGTAGAAAAGAAAGAATGACCTCATGTGGTGGGAGGGGGAAGGGACCTTGATTAAGGATGTACAGGGATAGAAAATGTGACTTCTTTATTCATAATAAAAAAAGCAAAAAAATTCTCAACAATATTCTGGCAAACTGAATCCAACGACATATAAAAATATGTTATTCACCACAATCAAGTAGGCTTCCTTGCAGAAATTTAGGGATTTTTCAACATATGGAAAACAGTAAATGTCATCCATCTTATAAACAAATTGAAGGAAAAAAAACCACATGATCCTCTCCCTAGATGCTTAAGAAGCCTTTGACAAAATCCAATACTCCTTTATGATAAAAGTCCTGGAGAGATCAGGAATGCAGGGAAAATATCTAAATATAATAAAGGCGATTTCTAAAACCTGACAGCCAACATCAAACTAAATGGAAAAAAACTCCAAGCCATCCCACTAAAATCAGTAACTAGACAAGGCTATCCCCTCTCTTCTTATGTATTCAACATAGTTCTCAAAGTTTTAGCTAAAGCAATAAGAGAACAAGAGGAGATTAAGAGGATACAAATTAAAAAAGAAAAAGTGAAACTACCTCTATTTGCAGATGATATGATTTTATACATAAGAGATTCAGAAAATTCTACCAGGGAACTTCTACAGCTGATAAACACCTTTAGCACTATAGCAGGATACAAGTTACCTCACAGAAATCAATAGCCCTCCTATACACTAAAGATAAAAGCGCTGAAAAAGAAGTAAAGAAATATCACCTTTTATAATAGCTGCAAATACCATTAAATACCTTGATGAACCTATAACCAAAAATGTATCAGATCTATTTGACAAAAATTTTAAATCTCTGGAGAAAGAAATTGAAGAGGATATAAGAAAATTGAAAGATCTCCCATGTTCCTCGATAGGAAGGATCATCATAGTGAATATGGCAATCTTTCCAAAAGCAATCTACAGATTCAATGCAATTGCCATCAAAATCCCAACACAAATTTTTACAGGCCTTGAAATAACAATACTCAATTTTATTTGGAATAACACAAAAGCCAGGATTGCCAAAACAATTTTGCTCAAATAAGAACCTCAGGAGGCATCACCATCCCTGACTTCAAGTTATTCTATAGAACTACAGTAATAAAACAGCTTGGTACTGACATAAAAACAGACTTGTGGATCAATGGAATTGAATGAAGACCCTGACATTCACCCACACACCTATGAACACCTGATTTTTGACAAAGAGGCCAAAAATATACAATGGAAAAAAGATAGTATCTTCAACAAATGGTGTGGACATAGCCTGATGGTAGTGTGTAGAAAAATGCAAATAGATCCATGCCGATCAACCTGCACAAAACTCAGATCCAAGTGGATCAAAGACCTCAGTATAAACACAGCCACACTGAACTTGATAGAAAAGAATGGGATATATCCTCCAATGCATTGGCACTGGTGACCACCTCTTAAATATAACATCAGTAGCACAGACACTAAGAACAGCAATCAATAAGTGGAGCCTCCTGAAGCTGAGAAGACAATAAGACAAAACAACAGCCTACAGAATGGGAAAAGATTTTTACCAATCCTACAAGTGACAGATGATTGATCTCCAAAATATATAGAGAACTTAAGAAACTAGAGCCCAAAGCACTAAATAACCCAATCAAAAAGTGAGGTTCAGAACTAAAAAGGGAATTCTCAGTAGAAGAATTACGAATGTCTGGAAGCCACATGAAAAATTGCTCAACATCTTTAGCCATCAGAGAAATGCAAATCAAAACAACTTTGAGATACCACCTTATACCTGTCAGAATGGCTACGATTAAAAACACAGATGACAAAATATGCTGGAGGGGATGCTGAGCTAGGAGAACACTCTTTCAATGTTGGTTGGAGTGTAAACTTGTTCTGTCACTCTGGAATGCAGTATGGCAGTCTCTCAGAAAACTGGGAATTAATCTCCCCCCAAAATCCAGCAATTCTACTTTTTTAAAGATGCACATTTACACCTCAAAAGCATTAGCTCAACTATGTTCATAGCAGCATTATTCATAATAGCAAGAACCTGGAAACAACCTAGATGCCCCTCAACTGAAGAATGGATTAACAAACTGTGGCACATGTACATAATGGAAGAAGAAAAAATGACATTCTAAAATTTGCAGACAAATAGATGGATATGGAGAATATCTTCTTGATCAAGGTATCACAATCCCAGAAAGAGAAGCAGGGGATGTACTCACTCAATAGTGGACTTAAAGAAAAAGTGATGTCATTGTACATAAAAGCTCAAGGCTAGAACATAGTTAAGTGTCACTGTACCTTACTTCTGCATTGATGGTCTCTGGCAGAGGTGTGGGTGAGGACAGACTTGTTTTCTTTAAGGGTCTGGCCACAGGGAGTTTAATTATGCTCCAGTAAGTAAATGAGCAGCATGAATGGACGGTTTTGCAAATGGGGAAGGGAAGATCATAAGAGTGAGCCTGAATCTGAGAGGTCTGATAACTGAGTTGGATGGGGTGCATAATGTAAAGTCACCAAATAATAAATATATAAAGAAAGAAAATAAAAAAATTAACAGTTGTTTTTGATCAAAGTAATTTAATAATCTAACTTTTTATCATTTTTATATCATATCCCCCTTTTCCCTAAAAAGACATGGACTATCACCCTTAACCATTTTTTTTTCCAGAACTAAAAAAAAAAAAAAAAAAAAAAAAAAAAGACTCTCTTTATTGAGGGCACCAGGATGCAAACAATATAAAAACAAAAGCTCCTCTGTCACTGAATTAACTTTTCTTTCTCTGCTTGTCCAATTGGAGTTGGATGTTATTTGCATATTTTCTAAGGATCCTGCTGTGCTCTTGAGAAGCAGTGAGGTGGCTTCCTCAGGTGGCTTGTAGGCGAAACACCCAACAGGGAGGTAGGGTCAGTGCTCCATTTGGCCTACTTCTTGCCCTTCTGTTTCATATGGACTACAAAACAGTCATTGCATGCAACGATGAGGCCCGCGACTAGTGATAAAAGCTCTGGAAGCCAACTTTGCCATCTCGGCACTGGTCCAGATCCTTCATTATTTTGTCCACAGCCAGGGGATCCTTTTGATTTTCCAAAAACCCAGGGGACTCCCTTTCCATGAGCACCCTCAGGTCCTCCTTTGTTAAGTAGTCTTTGTCTCCTGCAAATCTGTGGAATGGAAGCATCATGGTTTCCATGGCATGCTCCATTTGAGACGGCATCTTCAAGAGATCTGTTGAAACCTGGGCCCCGAGGCACAGCAGTTGAAGGAGCAGGACACACAGCGGTCAGGCGATCACAGCGGGCAGGGTGTCTTTGTACACTGGGCGGGTGCAAAGCGCACCATTAACCATTTATAATGAAAACAATCATTTAAAAATAATATGTTGGAAATTTGGGCATAGCTTTCCATCCCTCTTCCTGATGATTTGTAGCACTGGTAATCTTATGGGGATCCTGAGAAAATTCTGAATTATAGTCAATTTCATAGTAGAGTATCTGTGAAGTTGCATTATCTCAGCCAGCAGCCTTGAAGCTATTCTAAAGGCAGAACTTAAAAGAAACTTCAACATAGGTCCTCTGAAACCTTGAATTATCTGGTTCACCCATTTCCACTGGAGACTTTTCAGGGGGTCTTTCTCTATTAAATCTGACTTTTCTTAATCCAGAAGTATCTGTGATAATAAAAAGAAACCTCTCCTCCAAAGTTACATATCTTTTGACTTCAGCTTTGAAGTAAAGGTATTTATAAAATATATTGGGTGGTTTAATCCAGCAGCATTTATAACAAAAAGTCTTTTGATAGCTCTTACTACTTCCTTTATAATAAAAAAAAAACCACTTTAAATCAAGACAATAACATAGAGTATCCAGATTTTCTCTATAAGTTTCATCTTTATGTGGAATATATATATGTATATATATTGTTAAGAACATTATTCTTTCTTCATTTATTTTCTCTTCCAAACCTATGTATATTTTATGTACACTATAACCATTTAGAACCCGTTTTTAATATATATCTCTTAACTTTTTTTGTTTCTGATCACAACTTTAATCTGCTATGGTGTGGCTAAAATTAAAGGCTTGGCAATGGCAGTTTGGCTGAGATACTGGCAGGAACCATGATTATCACTACAACTCTGGGGAATTTGAGGGTCCACACTGCTACCAAGCAAAGTACCACCACCAGTTGCTCTTGTACTCCATTTAAGTCTGGCAGCAGGGTCACACAATTTTTGCCCCGAAGGCTGAGTCAAGAAGCCTCACTTAAAGAAGCAGAGCCTCTGTTTGCTGCCAGCAGAGATGATCCTAGAAAATGCTGCTACTAAGAAGCTTTTTTTGACTCTTTTTTTTTGTCTTAGAACAGAATTATTAAATCTATCATATGGGGCTTGTTCTTTTACTGAGGCTTCTGTGAGACTCTGGGCCCTTACCATATCGCAGGTCAGGCTGCCTACAGCAAGCCTGCCATTGTGTAACTCAAGCCTGCCATTGTGTAACTCAAGCCTGAACACCACTCTGTACCGTGGCCCACTTGAGAACAACTAAGAAGATATTTTTGGGTACCTTTTAAAATCTTTTTTAAGCTTTCTCAAGTTTATATAGATCATGACCCATGTTGGAACACCACTTATAGACTGAAGTTTCTGACAAGTCCAACTGAAGTCTGGAGCTGCAGGCTCATAGCTGCTTAGCCCCAAATAATTAACAAAGGTTTATATTAATTATGAACTATTTGGCTTAAGTCTTATTATCAGCTAGCTCTCACAACTTAACCCCTTTCTATTAATCTATGTCTTGACATCTGGCTAGTGGCTTTATTTTTGTTCCATTACATCTTGCTCTCTTGGGTGGCAGCTTGCAGCATGTCTCTGACTCTTTTTTCCTTTTTCTTTCTCTATGCTTGGATTTCCTGCCTGCCTATAACCTGCTTTGCCATAGGCCCAAACAATTTCCTTATTATTCAAGAATAATTCACAGCACACAGAAAGACGTTACACATCAGTTGATGATCATCAGTTACTATCAGAAAATATCAAAAGGCTTTCAGATTATTATCTGGGAGTATAAAAAAGATTAGTGCATTACTTATTTGTCATGACAATATTTGAACAATACCTAAAAGATTGTAATGTTTCATCACATGACTCTTATTATTTTCTGATTATTAACCCTCTGAAATATTTTTATATTATGTGGGACAAACATTTAAGTTTTCAGAAATAATTGTTAGCTATTGTCATAGAATTGTATTTATAGATAATTTCAGGATGTTGTTATTAAGACTCCCAAGGAAGGGGAGAAATTGGCACTATTATTACCTTTACAAGATTTCTCTGCTCTGTGTGTTGTACATTATTGTAAAACAAGTCTCCATGGTCCTCGGTGCCTTACAAAAAGAATGGTTTATGCTTCCCACAGTTCTGTGGGCTGATTAGAGTTGTCCCTAGTGGGGTAAAGGCTGAGAAGAGGCATATGATTACTTTTAAGTGAGCTCTTCTGGGAGCTGAGATAGGAAGTCCACATGGATATTTTCATGTCTCTGGAGCCCTGTTTCTCACTGTTGCTATGGTGTTAATACACCCTAAATATTTGTGTCCCCTAAATCATAAGTCTGTGCTCTTTAGTCAGCTAAGTAATTTTATTATTTGATTAGTTTTTCAGTAAGCATGATTGCTTTTATGAGTGAGCATTCTAGAAGGAATGAATGGCAGTTATGGTTTTTGTGTTCCTAAAGATCTGGAAATGACTTTCTGTGGCTATCATATATTATCCTGCACTTGCTTGTTGAATTATTGTAATCTCTAAATCATCACAATTGGTTTATAGTTAAGAAGTAGTTATTAATTCCAATATGAAGACTCATTATTCCATTTTATTTATTCAGCAGTTTTTGACCATAAGTTTCCTATTTACATTCTCGATAACTGTATTTCTATTCTTAGGGTGTTTCTGATGTTAAGATTTCAACTTGAACTCTCTGTTCTTATGTGATTATTTCTTTATCTTCTTATCTTGAAGAGGATTTCCCAAGCTGGCCAGGGTTGTCCTTGTGGTGTTCCTGCCACATGGTGGCAGCTCCTCCATGTTTGTAGTTCTGTTCTTGGGTTTCATTTTAAAGCATTTTTTCTTAATACTCCTGAAAGACCTTGGGGATTATAAATTGTCATTTTAATTATTTATTTCTTAAAAAACCTATTTCATAGGTAATTATTTGCTTTAGTCTTCATTCATTCCTTAATTTCTTCAAGCAAGTTCAATTGCAGGCCTATTATATATTTTCTTTTCTTTTTCTTTTTTATTTTTTTTGTTCTGGGCAAAGATAAATGACCTAAAGATATCTTAAATAGATATTTTTTATTTTTAGATTATGTAGCAATGAACAAGAGGTATTTAGATACCTTCTTTGAGGAGCCCAATTCTAACTGGGAGATAAGTATAATGAAAAATGACCACATTTCTTTAAGGTTCCCACGTATTTCTTCCTATATTTCATGACCTGTCAGGCTGTCTCATAGGATTCAGATTGGTTGTGATCACAGATATGATAAACACACATCTGGAAAGACAGCAGCCAGATTTTTGTACAGGAAATAAAACCTTCTGAAGGATCCTTTTCCAGACATTGCCTCAAGTAAGGGACAGGGGAGGTGGGATGTATAAAGTCACTCAGAACTCATTTGTAGATATGGAGAGCAGCACTAAGTGACAATTGGTATTATTTCATTTGAAGAACTTCCACTGAAGAATGAGAGTCCAGAACTTTATTAGCATATTTTCATTCTGCTTGTGCAACCAGCTATAATTAATGGGGATCTAGAGTCCCAGAAATGAAGCAGGAGTTTACCATTAACCACACTGTTTCACAAACAGTCTAGCAAGTGGAGCCATTGTTCTCAGAACACAATCAACTTAGCCATGCAGTACAATAGAGCGCATTACAGAACCAAACAAAATCAGCCATCAAAAGCAGATCCTTCTCGAGAGTCACATCAGGACTTCTATGGTAACTTTCTGCAAAAAATAATTAAATATTATTTATTATATGGCACAAATATCACAATAAAATAAGACAGTGTCAGAAGCACACAATCAGAGGTTGGTGATAACTTAGAGTTTGTCAGAGAAAGCTGAGCAGAGGCCTGAAAGACAATGGGCCTGTAGATATCTGAGAAAGGCCTGTCCTGAACAGCAATGAGTTCTGCTCCTTCTCTCTCTGCCTCTCCCCCTTTTCCTGTTTACTTCCGGTCCCTCTCTTTTCTCCTCTTTTTCTCTCCCTCTCTCTCCTTTGTCTTCTCCTCTCCTCTCTCTTTCTCCTCTTCTCTCTCTGTTCTTTTCCCTCTCTCGTCTTTCTCTCTCTTCATTTCTCTCCTCCTCTCACCCCTCTGTCCTTCTCCCTCTTTCTTCTCTTCCCCTTCGCCCTCTGTGTGTGGGGTGTTCCAGACATGCCGTGTATGTGTTCACCTCACAGTATAATGGCACTGCTGATGGAGCGTGCCCCCAGGTATGGCTATGTCTCGGCACACCCCGGGCCCACAGAGTGTGCAGAACAAAGAGCAGGCCCCCAGTTGTGGCTGTGTAGGTCTGTGCCCACCCGGTCTCTTAAAAAGATACAACACATGGCAGCGGATCCTTTTCTTCTTTTTTTCCTCTTCTTTCTCCTTCCTTGTTTCTTTTCTTCTTCCTCTTTCTCTCTCTCTCCCTCTCACCCTCCCTTCTCTGGATATTTGAACTTCCTAAGATAAACTCTCTATATAGCACCTGACAGTGTATATGAGTGTCTCTCCCATGCACAAGAAACTAACATGTTGGTGCCAAAACCCGGGAGGCCCTTTTCCTAAGCTTAGGTGCACATAAGCTGGGAGAACCTTATCTGGGGTCACCGTCACTGCCAGGTCAGACTGCCTTTCATTTGCCTCACCACAGAGCATCTGAACACCATCGGTTCCAGCTGGCAAATTTTCCCTTTTTCAGTCAGCGAAAATGTGAACTACAGTCTCCGGTTCTCCAGTAAGACTCTGGTTTCCTGGAGGGCCACACCCAGCCACAATCTTCAATGGTTATGGCTGTCCCTTCTCTCTGACATTCACTCTTGACCTTCCTCATTATTGAATCTAATCCCATAGACTTGTCCACAGGGATCTGTCCTGATGCCTATATTGGGTGCAAGGGCTGGCAAGCACCTTGTGATAGTGCATTGACACACACTGCATGGTTGATGGGCCTTTGCAGTGGCTATGTTGGTTGGTTGGATCTTATCCCTGGAGCACTTTCCTTCATACTGATGAGTGTCTATGGGTAGCAGCATAGATTTGGGCATTGTCCAAGTAAACTACCCTGAGAGCCAATGGGTATCTTAGGCAGTAGTCACATTGTCCTTTGAGACTGCTAGCTGAATGATGGTCAGTTTTAACAAGTTCTCAACCCCCTTTCTGGGTTTCAATAACAGAGAGTAAGCCAGCGAAAAATATTTCTCTAGCTTCACCTCTAAGATGTGCACTTGAGACTTTAAAGCCTCATTGTCTCATGCCTCACCAAGCTTATCCACTTTTGCACTAAATACCCTTTAGATTACTCAAAATAGCCACTTAACGGCTCCCTGACCCCAGTATTTCACGGGAGCTAATTTTTCAAGCAAGTGTCCAGGCAGATGGAGAGAGTTTCCACTTTCCATATTTCTAAACCTTCTCTTCCAGCTTTCCAATCTTAAAAATCTTTCCTATTTTCACATCTCAACCCTAAACTTTGTCTCTAGCCACATTACCAGATTCTCTCTAAAACTTCCACATTTTAAATTCATCTCACCTGCCTCCAACCTCTCCATTTCTGGGAACTCCAAACCTAGCAGCTGTATTTATCCCAAATAAAGTTCATCAGGTTTTTAAATGCCTCACAAATGTGCTCTTACATTATACTAACTTAAATCCTAAGAGCACTGAAAAAAAGCAACTTCTCTTAACCTGTTATTACAGGCAAACCTCAGACAAAAGTCCTAGTGCTGGCTTTTAAGGTGTATCACGAGAGAGATGAGAAAACATGCCAACCCCCAAAGGGCAGAGAGGCAGAACACACTGACCAGTCTGATCTCCTAGACCTAGTAGATGAACTGCAGCAACCGTCATTATGGAGAAAGCCTCAAGTAGTCATGGCAGTATCAGGGCTTTCCGTCTCTTTCCTTGTGGCACCAGGAACAAATCCTACAGGAACTTTTGGGTCTCGCCTCTCTATCGTTGGGGTAAGTGATAAAATCATCCATGTCTGAGATTTTCATTCCAGCTTCTCAAAGCATTCCAGCCTGCTTCTCAGAGATGAAGCCAAAGCAATTACCAGCAAAAGGCTTCAAGGTATTTTGTTTCACCCCTCCCTTCCCTCACAGCTGCAGCTTCTGGAGAATGACAATACAGATAAAACAGTTTCCCTTATCCTCTAGGACCAAAAGAATAAGACCAAAAGCTAACTTAAGCCATTTTAACCTCTTTCCATCACCCCAGACCTAGAAAAAGACAATAGGTTTTACTTCCCAAGGTTCTTTTACTAACTCATGTTTTTTTTGAGCTCCAGAACACAAAAATTTGTCATCCTGTTGCCTCAAGACTCAGACTGCAAAAATAAGCTAAAAAATCCAGGAAATTGACTTTGCCTCTGAGCCAGCCGGAAGTAGCCTTATAGATCACGATGACCCTGCTCATTTCTTTCCTCCCCATGAACACCGCTTTCTTTTGTAATTAACACAAGAGTGTGTAATGTGAGTGTGTTCCAGACTCGCTGCAAGTGTTCCAACTTGCGCACCTCCAGGTATGGCTATGTCCCAGCATGCCCCTGGACTTCAGAGCACACAGAACAAAGAGCAGGCCTCCAGGTGTGGCTATGTAGATCTGTGCCCACCCGCTCTCTTAAAAAGATACAACATGTGGCATCAAATCCCTTCTTCTTTTCTCTTTTTTTCTCTTCCTTCTTTCCTTTATTCTACTTCTCTGTCTTTTTATCTCTCTTTCTCTCCCTTCCTTTCTCTGGATATCCAAACTCCCTACAATAAACTCTTTATATAGCACCTGGCAGTGTATATGAGTGTCTCTCCCATGCACAAAAAACTGACACTGTGTCCTGATTTTTTTCTGTTATTTTTGAGTTTGAGTCTAGCTATGATGAAACACAAATAGTAGTTTGTATTTAATAAAAACTCAGAGTGAGATATTGGGGGAAAGCTGAAATATCAAAAAGAGGAAACAGATTACCTTCAAATCTCACCCAGCCAACTTCTCAGGGTAATAGCTATCTTCCAGCTTCTTCAGCTTGGCTCCTCATTGCTTCTATAGAATAAATTATTCTCCTCCTATGCCTGCCTTAAATACCTTTTGCCCAATTGTTTCACTTCTGGGTTCAACCCTGCATCATAATCCTAGAGTTAGGATTAAAGGTGTGAACCACTACTGGTTGGTAGTTAGTCCTTGAACTCACAGAAACACAGAAAGATCTCTGTCTCTGAAGTTATAAGATTAAAGGCATAGGTCACCACTCTCTTTCCTATGCTGAGATTAAAGGCATGAGTTAACATTCTCTGACCCTGGTGGCTTGGCTGTGGGTGGATCTGTTCTCTGATATTCCAGACTGGTTTTATTAAATATAAAATATATCACCACATATACCCTTTTCTCTCAGAAATAAAAAGGTTATAACTAACATAAGAAAAACCATATACAATAAGTATAATAATTATATACAACATATACAAACAATAATTATATGAGTAAAGTTCAGTCCATTATCAATTGACATAGTCAAAGAAAACATTCCATTATTTATCCTATTTTGGAAAGTCTAAGGATTGTACCAAATTCACTTTCTATCTAACTTATATTACTAACTAAAAACTATTTTGATGTCTCTCAAACTTATACACTTTAACTTCTAAGTGAGTTTTTTCCTAAATCTGTCACTAGAAAACTGTAACTATCTCATCTTCAACTTTCTCAGAGACCCAAGAAGGAAATAATATTAACTAAGTAAACAACACAGGCAAGCAATCAACAACCAAAAAAATGTAAGAAATGAAACAGCTGGCTGCCTGGACAGTCACCTAAGTATCCATCTTCTGCCCACAGGCCTACCATGTCTGACAGACTTCTCTGTGAAACAGGATATTTTTAAAGACCTTCCTACCTTGTCTTGGCAAGGTTCTGCAATTCTTTTTGTGTGTGTCTTCTGTTTGTCCATTGAGCATCATACTGTCAACAGTCAAGGCAAGAGTACTTTCTTGCCCAGTTGTTAAATTTTGCCACAAAGAAGGTTAACTCATATGGGGGAGTTTCCTTGCTGTCTATAATCTTTTCTGAGATAGATTGGTACTCTCGGGAACAGATGTCCCATTGTCATGAAAATAATGAGAACTTATTAAAATATCTTAATTCATTTTGTTTGCCTTGGTGTTTGCCTGGGACTGGAACTACAGACAGTTATGAGCTGCCATGTGGGTGTTGGGAATTGAACCCTAGTCCTCTTGAAGAACAGTCAGTGCTCCTAACTGCTGAGCCATCTCTCCAGCCCCAAAATATCTTAAATGCCATATTTTATGGATCTCTGAAGTGTTTGAAGAAGACCTGTTCATCTAAAATATGCCTGTTTAATCTTGAAAATATATCTAATATGGCTATAAGTTTGATTGTAATGTCTAACTACTAACTTGCATGTCTTTATTTCTTATTTAGTATGTAATAATAACTTTCATGAACTAGGAGTTTGTATTACATTATTAGATGAACTTTACAGGTATAATACCTTGAACAAGCATAGAGATACAGGTACAGTAACAAAATTAATCTCAACTTTACTATCAATATAGACAATTTGTATACAATGGAAAAAAACTAACTCAATGTAAAATATTTAAAGCTAGTATTGCCTTATAAAAATAAATTCAGTAATCTGCCCTTATGTCCTATCATATCTGTATCCCCTTTTTTCTTTTTTAAACAAGTACTCTGAATCTAATATCTCTTGCTTAGCTTTTTTTCTAACCATAACCAATAACAATTTTTAACCAATTACCCTAAACAATGACAATCATCTATAACCCATAAAAAGACAAAAAATCACCCTCCTCACCTCTTGTGAATGTAGGCACTGTGTTCTTAAATTTACTTCCTATTGTCTTGCGGCAACAGTATCTTTAGGGGATCCTGAAAAGAAAAGTTTAATTGTCAAGTTCTAAAATAGGTTGCTGTATTTTTAGTTGTCCAGTCTCCACATAACAGAAAAGTTCACAGCTTGTCCAAAGTCCTAGCTAGAGTACTTTTTGTGTATATGTTTTTATTGGTTTTTTTATTGTATACAAATTGTGTATATTAATACAAAATTGAGATTAATTTTGTTACTGTACATATATTTCTACTTTTATTCTTTCTTTTTTTATTATAAATAAAGTCACATTTTCTATCCATGTATATTCTTATTCAAGGTCCCTTCCCACTCCTACCCCGTCCAGTCACTCTCTCTTCTCCACAACTACCCATCTCCTCACCAGCAAGGGCAGAAGGTCCTAAGGTCCCAATATTGCTCAGTTCAACATCCACTCCTGGCAGATCCAGTTTCCTCACCCCAACATCAAGACTGAGTCAGGTGTTCCTCTAGAGGGAGTAGGATCCAAGGTGTCAGTCCAGGGTGTTTCAGATCCCAAGCTGTTCAGTGGTTGTGGTTTGCAGCTTGGACATGCTTTGCTTTGTTGTTGTTGTTGTTTATTTTTGTTTAGGGTCTACTAATGAATACATTCCCTGCTTATTTTTCTGGGTTTGAGATACCTCGCTCAGGAGGATATTCTCCAAATCCATCCATTTGCCTGCAAATTTTAGGATATCATTTTTTTTCTTACTGCTGAGAAGTAGTCCATTGTGTAGATTTACCATAGTTTGTCAATTCATTCTTCAGTTGAGGGGCATCTTGGTTGTTTCCAGAGTTTTGCTATTATGAATAATGCTGCTATGAACATAGTTGAGTTAATGCTTTTGGAGTATGAATGTGCATCTTTAGGATACATGCTAATAGTGGTATAGCTGGATCCATGGAGAGATTGATTCCCAGTTTTGTGAGAAACTGCCATACTGAATTCCAGAGTAGCTTAACAAGTTACACTCCCACCAACAATGGAGGAGTGTTCTTCTTGCTCTGCATCCTCTCCAGCATAGGCTGTCATGTGTGTCTTTTATCTTAGCCAATCTGACAGGTGTCAGGTGGTATCTCAAAGTTGTTTTGATTTGCATTTCTTTCATGGCTAAAGATGTTGAGCACTTTTTCAAGTGCCTCTCAGCCATTTATAATTCTTCTGCTGAGAATTCCCTTTTTAGTTCTGAACCCCATTTTTTATTGGGTTATTTAGGGCTTTATACTCTAGTTTCTTGAGTTCTCTATATATTTTAGAGATCAGTCCTCTGTCACTTGTAGGGTTGGTGAAAATCTTTACACATTGTGTAGGCTGTTATTTTGTCTTATTGTTTATGTTCTTGGCTTTAAAGAAGCTTCTCAGTTTCAGGAGGTTCCCCTTATTGATTGTTGTTCTTAGTGTCTGTGCTATTGGTGTTATATTTAGGAAGTGGTCACCTGTGCCAATTCATTGGAGGATATATCCCTCTTTCTTTTCTATCAAGTTTAGTGTACCTGGGTTTATGTTTGACCCACTTGGATCTGAGTTTTGTGCAGGTTGATAGGTTTGGATCTATTTGCATTTCCTCACACTACCATCTGGCTATACCAACACAATTTGTTGAAGATACTATCTTTTTCACATTGAATATTTTTGGCCTCTATGTCAAAAATTAGTAGTTCATAGGTGTGTGGGTAAATGTTGGGGTCTTCAGTTCAATTTCATTGATCCACAAGTCTGTTTTTATGCCAGTACCAGACTGTTGTTATTACTGTAGCTCTATAGTATAACTTGAAGTTGGAGATGGCCATACCTCCTGAGGTTCTTTTGTTGAGCGAAAAATGTTTAGGCAATACTGGCTTTCCTGTTATTTTCAATAAAATTGAGTATTGTTCTTTTAAGGTTTGTAAAAAATTGTGTTGAAATTTGATGGGAATTGCATTGAGTCTGTAGATTGCTTTTGGTAAGATTGCCATTTTTACTATGTTGATCCTACCTATCCAGGAACATGGGAGATCTTTTCACTTTTTGATATCCTTTTCAATTTGTTTCTTCAGTGATTTAAAATTTTTGTCAAAGAGATCTGTTACTTCTTTAGTTATGTTTGCACTGGTGTATTTAATGCTGTTTGCAGCTATTATGAAAGGTGATGTTTCCCTTATTTCTTTTTCAGACCTTTTATCTTTAGTGTATAGGAAGGCTACTGATTTCTTTGAGTTAATCTTGTATCCTGGTATATTGCTGAAGGTGTTTATCAGCTGTAGAAGTTCCCTGGTAAAATTTTGTGGTTCTCTTATGTATACAATCATATCATCTGCAAATAGAGATAGTTTCACTTCTTCTTTTCCATATTGTATCCCCTCAATCTCCTTTTGTTCTCTTATTGCTTTAGTAAAAACTTCAAGAACTATGTTGAATAGATAAGGAGAGAGGGGACAGCCTTGTCTAGTTCCTGATTTTAGTGAGATTGCTTTGAGTTTCTCTCCATGTAATTTGATGTTGACCATTGGCTTTTTGTAAATCACCTTTATTATCTTTAGTTATTTTCCCTGTATTCCTGATCTCTTCAGGACTTTTATCAAGAAGAAGTGTGGAATTTTGTCAAATGCTTTTTCAGCTGCTAAGAAGATGATCGTGTGTTTTTTATTCCCCCTTCAATTTGTTTTTATGATGATGACATTTATAGTTGAACCATCCCTGTATTTTTGGGATGAAGCCTATTTGATCGTGGTGAATGACTTTTTTTTTTTATATGTTGTTGTGTTCGGTTTGCTAGAATTTTGTTGAGAATTTTTGCATCAATGTTCACAAGGGAAATTGGTCCGTAATTCTCTTCTTTGTTGCATCTTTGAGTAGCTTGGGTATCAGGGTGATTGTTACCTCATGAAAAGAGTTTGACAATATTCCTTCAGTTTCTACTGTGCCAACTCATTTGAGGAGTATTGGTATTAGTTCTTCTTAGAATGTCTGGTAGAATTTTACACTGGAACCATCTGAGCTTGACCTTTTAATATTTTGGAGACTTTTAATGACAGCTTCAATTTCCTTTGGGGTACAGATTTGTTTAGGTTTTTAATCAATTGTTGAATTAATTTTGATAAATGGTACCTGTCCAGAAAGCTGTCCATTACTTCTAGGTTTTTTATTTTTTGTGAAGTATAAATTTTCAAAACATGACCTGATAATTCTCTCGATTTTCTGGGGGTCTGTTGTCATGTCACTCTTTTTATTTCTAATTTTGTTAATTTGGATACTCTCTCTCTGCTTTTTGGTTAGTTTGGATAAGGGTTTATCTATTTTTTTGACTTTCTCAAAGAACCAACTCTGATTCATTAATTTTTTGTATTTTTCTCCTTGTTTCAATTGTATTGATTTCATCTCTAAGTTTGATTATTTCCTGCCTTCTACTCCTTCTAGGTGAGTTTGCTTCTAATTGTTTTAAAGCTTTCAGCTGTGCTGTTAGCTCTCTTGTGTGGGATTTTTCTCGTTTCTCATATAGGCCTCTAGTGCTATGAATTTTCTTCTTAAAACTGCTTTCATTGTGTCCCATAAGTTTGGGTATGTCATGGATTGATTTTCCTTAATGTCTAGGAAGTCTTTGAATTTTTTCTTATTTTTTTTGACCCAGAGGTAGTTCAGTTGAGTTATGTTTAGTTTACCTGAGTTGGTAGTCTTTCTGTGATTTTTGATGTTTTTGAAGTCTAACTTTAGACCCTGGTGATCTGATATAGTACTTTTTTTTGGATCTGTTGATTTTTCTTTATTACCTAGTATTTGGTCAATTTTAGAGAAAGTTCCATGAGGTGCTGAGAAATATGTTTATTCCATTTTGTTTGGGTGGAAAGTTTGGTATATATCTATTAAGTCCATTTGGGTTATATCTTTTGTTAAATCCCTTATTTCTCTGTTGAGTTTCTGTCTGGTTGACCTATCCAAGGATGAAATTGGTTTATTGAAGTCTCCCACTATTAGTGTGTCAGGTTTGATATGGGGCTTAAGCTTTAGTGAGTTTTTGTTTTTTTAACATATGTTGGTGAGCTTGTGTTGGGGATTAGATGTTGAGGATTGAAATTTTGTCTTGATGGATTTTTCCTGAGATGAATAAGTAGTGTCTATCCTGGTCTCTTTATTGGTTTTAGTTTAAAGTCTATTTAGTTAGATATTATAATGGCTACTCCAGCTTGTTTCTTAGGGCCATTTGATTTCAAAGTCTTTTCCTAACCCTTTGCTCTGACCCGATGTCTGTCTTTGATGTTGAGGTGTTTCTTGTATGCAGCAGGAGGATGGTTTCTGGTTTTGTTTCCATTGTGCTACGGTGTATCTTTTCATAGGTGAATTGAGTCCATTGTTATTAAGTGATATTAATGACTAATGATTCATATTTACTGTTATTTTTTTTAGTGGTAGCTTGTATTTTCTTTTTTTTGGGGGGGGTAGGTTCTTCTGTGGGCTTATAAATTGTTTGTGGTTACATGGGTGTTTCTGGTTTTTTAGGTTGGAGTTTTCCCTCTGTTATTTATTTATTTATTTATTTATTTATTTATTTATTTATTGGTAGGGCCAGATTTGTGGATAGGTATTGTTGAAATCCGGTTTTGTCATGAAATATCTTGTTTATTCCATCTATATTGATTGATAGTTTTGCTGGGTACAGTAATCTAGGTTGGCAGCCATGCACTTTTAGTGTTTGTATAATGTGTGACCAGGACCTCCTTGTTTTTGTTGTTTCCATTGAATAGGTGAGTGTTTTTCTGATGGGTCTACCTTTATAAGTGATTTGGCCTTTTTCTTTGCAGCTCTTAATATTTTTTTCTTTGTTCTGTAGGTTTGGTGGCTTGATTATTATATGGTAAGCAGACTTTTTATGGGGGTCTAGTCTATTTGGCTTTCTGTATCTTTATAGGCATTTCCTTCTTTAGTTTGGGCAAGTTTTCTTCTGTGATTTTGTTGAATATATTTTCTGTGCCTTTGAGTTGGTGTTCTTCTTTGATTCGAATTATTCTCAGGTTTGGCCTTTTCATGATATCCCAGATTTCCTGGACATTTTGTGTTAAGCCTTTATTAATTTTAATGTTTTTTTAAGTGAGTATAGTCCCATCTACTTTGTCTTTTCCTTTACTGGTTCCAATATCAAATCATCTAGAATAAGATCCCAGAAAGTCCAAACACTTTTCATTGCCTTAAACAAGGTCCTCCTTTTTTTTTTTTTTTAAAAAAAAATTGATTTACTTACCAAACTTATCAGTGACAATTCTGATAACTGTGAAGTAGATAAGCTACCTAGTGTGATAGTAGCCCAAGGAGGGGTTCCAAAAGAAAAAAAATTACAGCCTGCCGGAGAAAGAGACCACTATCTGAAAAATGTACCCAAATGAAATTGAAGAATAATCACATGCGGCTGGATCTGCCTAAGCCTGAAGGCTAACTCAGATCAGAAAGCCTAGCTAATCAGTAATTACTCCTCTGACCACATATTGCTCTGGTTGGCAAATAGCTCTTTGAGGATTTGTACCCCAAAGTTGGATGCCAAGCGGAACACAAATTCTAGTTTGTATTTAATGAAAACTCAGAGCCAGATATTGGGAAAAAGCTGGAATATCAAAGAGAGGAAATAGACCACATCCAAATCTCACTCAGTCAACTTCCTAGGGTAACAGCTATCTTCCAGCATTCTCAGCCTGGCTCCTCATTGCTTCTACAGAATAAATTTCTGTCTTTCTATGCTTGCCTTAAGTACATTCTTTGCCCAATCATTTCACTTCGAGTTCAACTCTGCATTATATTCCTAGAGTTTGGATTAAAGATGTGAATCACTACTGTTTGATAGTTAGGCTTTGGACTCATAGAAACACAGAAAAATCTCTGTCTCTGGGAATTCTGGGATTAAAGATGTGAGTTAACATTCTCTCACCCTTAGTGGCTTGATTGTGGAGGGATCTGCCATACTGGTTTTATTAAATATTAAATATATCACCACACTATGAATTCTTGTCTAGTCTAGAATTTACTCTGGGGCCCTAGCTGGCCTCAAATTTATAGCAAAACACTTACCTCTGTTTCTTGAGTGCCAGGATTAAAGGCATATGTTAGGATGTCTGACTATAAAAATTATAATTTTAAAATAAAAGAATGAAGAAATTTTCCATTAAAGATTTTTAATTTTGAGACATGCTGTGGTGGTTCATGCTTTTTACCCAAGTACTCAGGGGACAGAGGCAGGCAGATCTTTCTGAGTTTGAGGCCAGTATGGTCTACAAAACCAGTTCCAGGGCATCCAGGACTACACAGGAAAAACATGTCTAAAAACAAACAAAAATTTATTTTGATTTTTTTTGGGGGCCAAGAGAGCTGACTGTTATTAGAGTTTTTTAGCCAGTATGCTGTGTATGGTTGCTTTTTATCTATTATTTATACAGTGTACAGAAGAGGGTATCAGATGTCATCGTAGATGGTTGTGAGCCACCATGTGGTTGCTGGGAATTGAACTCAGGACCTCTGGAAGAACAGACAGTGCTCTTAACCTCTGAGTCACCTCTCCAGCCCAAGGTTGCTTTTATCAAAGTACTTTTTGTTGTTTGTCCCCAGGGAGACTCTCTACTCTTGTTGCTGACTCCCATTGCTTTTCTAGGAATTGGTGCTAAAACTGAACTGTAACCCCCAAAGCTGCCCAAGGACCAGATCTTTCCTGGGAATGTGAAGTCTGGAGTTTTATTTGCTGAGAAAGGATGTAATCTGGTCACAGAGTGAGCTCCCAGTCTGCTGCTGACCATCTGTCTGTGGATAACTAGGACATAGTAGAGCCCTCTTTCTCAACCTGGAAACAGTTTTGAACTTGGAATCTATTATAGCAATTATCTGTAGGATATTCAAAATTTAAATGAGATTTTTTTTCTTTTCACCCAGCTAGGGCTGGTGAGTAGGCAGCAATTTCTGGAATAAGGATAGAGCCTTCTGCAATGGATGGATTTTGGGTCTCAGAACAGCTTTGATATATAGCTGCCATGTCAGACTTAATAAAAACTAGCCAGACAGTAAGCCCAAGATTCTCTTAGTGGCAGCACCTGGTAGTTCTAGAAAAAGCCCTCAACAGATACCACCCACGGAGTGGCAAGTACCTATGGGGAAATACCTAATATTCCAAATATTCCAATCTTTATAGTCATTGAGTTCAGCACACACTTATCCCCTGGATTTTGCTAAGATACACCTAGACAAATGCCAGCCATTCAGGGTCCTTAACCTTGGAAATCCTCTCACCCCAATTTCTGCTATGCTAAAACCCCTAACCTTTTCAGGCTTGGTACTTTTTGCTTTAATCTCTGTATTGAGCAGACAGGGAGACCAAAAATAAGCTTGAATCTTTATCAATAAGATAAAAGCTCTTTGCTTTTACATACAGAATTGGATCTCTGTGGAGGTAATTTGGGGGTCCCCTCAATTTGGGAATAATAGGATGCTGGGGCTAAGATGGTACTCTCACATTCTTGGAAATGTCTGATGTCTGTTCGGTCAGAAGATCAGCAGGTCCACATCCTCACGTTACTTGTCATCAATCATGAAATACAGTGATATTGCTCTAATTTCAATAGCTGACTCTCTTCAAAGAAAATAAACAAGTGTACTGAAACAAAAGAAGAAATCATTCTTATATTCTCAAGATGATGCCACTGTCATCATTCTACAAGTTGCTTTTGGGGAGAAACTCTAAGAAAACACCAGCAAATGTCTTCCAGTAAGGCTGTGTTTGTTCTCCTCTGTATAGAGGGCATTTGGCAGAAATTTGGATGATAAAGAGAACATTTCTAGGGTTGGATTTGTATACAAAACTTAAATTTGTATTTTACTATTAAGTAATCCTTATGTTATAAACCATTTAAGGTCAAGGATCCTTATTCCCTTCAGTTCCAGGTCCCAGTCAAGGCCTCTCAGTACATGTTTGTTGCCTGGTGATCTCTAGACAGTTAATCCTATGGCTTTGAGAGTCTGTATTAATCTCCGGGCTCAGGCTTGTTTCCTACACAAAGAAATTTTATAATATGCTAGGGGAGGGATGTTGCTCCCACATCAATCTCTTTAGTCACATCAATAGACAGCACAGCATCATTATTTTCAGTGTGAAATCCCCACCTCAACTCTTTGGAAATGATACATTCTTTGCAGGCATGTTATGATGATTAAATTAAGTAATTCACAGTCTGGGGCATTGTTGAAATATAATAATGTTAGCTTCTTTTTCTCCTTTTAAACATGCCAACTTAGGAAAAAAATGGAGCACCATCTACAGGATGAGAATAAGGTAATAAAACTCAAAATGTCTTTTGAGATTTAGTCAAGTTGATTATGATTCTCTGGATGTGTTTATGTTTATGATTTTTGTTGTTGTTTTGATGTAGATCAAATCAAGCTAAGAATCAATTCAAAGTGCTTTTTCAATTAATTTTTGTACCAGTGGAGTTAATTTGTTCATTATGTTATTACTGTCTCATTCCTGGTTTTTAGTTTAGTCTATGAGACTAGAAAGAACTTTTTGGACTGATTCAATGGGTCTTCTGAGAACTAGTAGATAAATGTGAATTTCAGAGGATGGTTCAGTGAATGTTTGCTCATTATTATAGTCCCATGTCATACTTAAAAATGAAGATGATGATATCTGCATATCTTTAAGACAGAAGATCTTTGGGTTTGTGTAGGATTGTAAGAAGGATTAAGTAGCAACTGTAAGGATTCCTGGCATGTAGCAGCTACATGGTAAATGTTTTAGTCCTATAACCCAACACAGTGCTGGGTGAGATAAGAATTTCTGGCATGTAGTAGCCATGTCTTAAACCCAACATGGTGCTGGCAGAAGACACTACATATGGAGGGCACACCCCTAGGGTTGGCTTTGTAAATCTCTTCCCACTCATTCTCTTATAAGGAGACATTATGTGAAAGCCTTTGTTTTCTTTTCTCTCTTGTACCCACTCAGCAACTTTCCTGAAGAAACCCTAGTGTGGCATCTGGTGGTGTGTGATTTTCTGTGGGTTCATTTTGGTTCTGTGACTCAGTCAGGCTCTCTCCTGAGGCTAGGCACACATAGATGTTGGGAGAACCTGAACTGGGGGCCAACACCAGGCCACCATTCACCTGCCCCACTGCAGCATGTTCTAACACCACTAGCCTCTAGATTGGTAAGTCTTCCCTTTCTAGTCAGTGTAAATGCCACCTATTGTCTCCAGAAAAGACTGCTGATCATCCTGCTTTTTGTTAGAACTCTAGACTTATGGAGTACTGTAGAGAGCTGCCTGCTGCTGCACCCTAAAGATGGTGCTGATTTCCGGCCTCCACCCTCCATGGGTGAGTGCTCTCTTTTGATAAACAACTCCTTATTTGGCTTGAGCCTGGGGGGTGGTTTGCTGTTGAGTATGTGGACCTATGAGCTGTGCCCACATGGCTTATTGGGATTGGATGCCCTGAGAGTTTCTAGTCAGTGGGAGGGGTTTCCCGGGGAAGGAGGAGAAGCAGGAGAAGAACAAAGTGAGAACAATTGTAAAGGTCCAGAATAAACTGCTGAAAGAAGATGTAAAGTGTTGCACTTTTCTTGCTGGCAAGGTTGTGCGTGACAAGTGGTGGCCCGCCCTGGAAGCAACTCCTGCGAGCTTCAGGCATCAGAACTTTCTGCAGTCGGGGGGTCGACCGGTAAGTCCCAGGTAAATTGGGATCCGCAATCAAAGCGGGTAGCTCCGACCTGTAGATAAGGCAGAGAAGAGGGAGCTCACTGACAAGTGGGTGTAACCTCTTGTAGCCGTGGATGCACGGCAACCTTGAGCTTAAAGTGAAAGCAACAGCAATTGCAAACTTGAGCTCAAAGTGAAAGTAAAAGCATTAGCAAAGCTGGGGCTGTTTGGTAAGGGCTCCGAGACGATTTTTAAGGTAGGAATTAAAGGTTATACAAGGATGGGGTCTTCAACCTCACATCCAATTTTTTTTGGCTCTTAAGGAGCTGCTTCATTAAGATTTTTCTGAGTCTGCTCTACTTGCTAGCAGTGGGAGAGATTCGTGGGTTCCTACACCATATTGAAAAGCAGCCAAGAGGGGCGGAGTCAGCATTTAAAGTGATAGCAACATTTTAAAAGCTCTTTGAGTTGAAAAATGATTTAGGATTCTCAATAAAACAGATTTAGACTCTCAAAACTTCTAAACATGGAAGGAAATAAAGATAAAAAAGCCATGTAAAGATGGCAGATAAACAGAGAGTCTGGATTTTGGTTATTGCATTTTCTTGTAATTTTTTAACTTTTAAGGAGCTAACTGCAGAGAGACAACTGATTCCTAAGGCTGCTAAGTTAAACAAATGCATATACTTTAAAGATATCCTGACTTTGAAATCTGTTTATAAGAATATGTTACTTGGGAAAAGAGTTTCTGCTTTTGTCTCCATGGAAGATCATGGTTCTAGGCAGGTGTGGTTCCATTTGCCAAGGCCACCTGATGCTGATAAGAGGCCAACTTGGAGATGTTGGGAGGAGAGATCAGAGTGGGCAGGCAGTGAAGAAGGACAGAGCGAAGTGGGAGAGTTGTACCCCGACCTTGCTGATATAGAAACTCCTGAGTCTATAGACTCAGAGGAAGAGCTGTTGGGAGATATTAATTGGATTAGAGGATATCTGAGAATTGCAAATTGTGAATTGAAACCCCTTTATGACATTCTGAAAGGAGAGTCAGCTTTAGACTCCATGCGAGTGATGACAGTGGAAGCCAGAAAAGCACTGCGGGTAGTTGAACAGAGGTTGCAGGATGCCTTTCTAAATAGGATAGAGGAAGGAAAAGATTTTGCCCTATGCCTTTTGGCTACATTCAGACAACCCACATGGATACTATGGCAATCAGGCCCACTGTTGTGGATACACCCAAAGGTATCACCTAGTAAAAGTATAGAATATTACCCTACAGAAGTAGCTGATTTAGCTCAGAATGGCATCCAACGATCCACTCAGTATTTTGGGCATGCACTAGCCGTAATAATTGTGCCATACACAGCAGCACAAGTTACCACTCTGTGTGCTGTTGTTGATGACTGGACAATTCTTCGCTGTACCTTTGCTGGAAAAATGGATAATCATTACCCACAACATCCTATTACATTTTTTAAGGAGCACTCCATAATTTTTCCCAAGGTTACCATCACAGAGCCGGTGGTGGGAGCTGTCAATGTATTCACTGATGGCTTGAAAACAGGAGTAGGTGCCTATATGGTACAAGGCAAACAACCAGTTCAATATCAATTTACTCCTGGTACTCCTCAGGTAGTGGAACTTCAAATAGTATATGAGATGTTTAAAGAATGCCATTTTGCCTTTAACTTGATATCTGACTCAGCCTATGTGGTTAATGCTTTAAAGGTGCTTGAAGTGGCAGGACCAATAAAATCATCCAGTACGTTTGCTGTCCTATTTAACCACTTGCAAGACTTGATTTTGCAATGAAAGGAGAGATTTTTTCCTCAACATATCCGTGCTCATACTGGTCTTCCCGGTCCACTCGGTGAAGGCAATGCCAAGGTGGATATGTGCACTAGGTATTCTTTACCTCTCCTGTAGTCAAAGCTCAAGAATTTCACCAGCTATATCATGTAAATGCTAAGACCTTACAACGAAAGTTCCAGATATCCAGAGCTGAGGCACATCAAATAGTTTTGGATTGTGCTCAATGTGTGGTGTATCACCACCCACCTTCCCTAGGTGTTAATTCCAGAGGGATTCTGCCACTAAAAGTATAGCAAATGAATGTTACTCACATTTCTGAATTTGGCTCTTTGAAGTATGTACATGTTTCTGTAGATACGTGCTCTGGTATCTTGCATGCCACTGCCATGTCAGGAGAGAAAGGACGCAATGTCATTGCGCACTGCCTAGAGGCCTGGGCAGCTTGGGGAAAGACCCTGCAGGTAAAAACTGACAATGGCCCTGCTTATACTGGAACACAGTTTACTGCATTCTGCAGGCAAATGGATGTACAAGTAACTCAAGGATTGCCTTACAATCCACAAGGACAAGGTGTAGTGGAACGTGCTCATCGCACACTGAAAGAATGCTTACAAAAACAAAAAGGGGGAATAGGCCACGGCCGTACCACCAAAGAAAGACTATCTATAGCTCTGTTTACCCTTAATTTTTTAAAATTTGGATGTTGATGGCCACTCCGCGGCAGATAGACATCTGATTCTCACCCCTAACCACAGAGGCATGGTGAAATGGAAGGATATTTTCATGGGCCACTGGCATGGTCCTGATCCAGTGCTTACATGGGCGAGAGGTTCTGTTTGTGTCTTTCCTCAGGACTGGCAAGATCCAGTGTGAGTACCAGAATGGTTAACCAGGAAGGTCTGAAATGACAAGTATGATGCTGACTTTGAAGGCAAGGATTGGCCCTGGAATGGGTACCTGTCCCGGTACAAAGCCCTAATGCCATGAGCTTGTTTAGAGCTAGGAGAGATTTTGGTATTACTGTAGCTGTTGTTACAGCCATTACCCTAGCCACAATTGGGGCCACCATGGCCGCCATTGCTATGAGTCACACTGTCCAGACAGCTCAAACACTTAATAATTTGTCTGCCAATGTAGCCCATGCCTTAGGCATTCAAAGAGGAATTTCTGCCCAGCTTAAAGGCGGGCTGATTTGGTTAACCAAAGGATTGACCTGGTGCAAGAGGAGATTGATCTCCTCTGGCAGATGGCTCAGTTGGGATGCGAATAGAAGTATCAGGCCCTATGTGTGACTTCTATTCACTATGAAAAATTTTCCTATGCTACAAATTGGTCTAAAGCTGTGTCAAGTTATTTTATAGGAAATTGGTCAGGTGAATTTGAAGCGGCCATGGAGAAGTTGAGAGTTGCAATAGTTGCTGTGAATTCAACTCGAGTGGACCCTGGAGTTGCTGAAGGACTGACGAGATGGATGTCCACTGCCCTCAGTCAGCTGAAGGAATGGGCGGGAATGGGTGCTCTGGCTGGCTTGATGATGATGCTGATAATTCTGATTTGCCTGTGGTGCATCTGCAAAATGAGGTTCACACAACGTAGGAGCATGGCCATGATTGTTCAAGCCTTCACCACCATTGAGGTGGGACAGCCCCCACATGTTTGGCTTGCTGCCTTGAAAGAGTAATTTTTGGCATGGGTTGCGAGGCTAAGCACTGTACATGGTTTTGCCTAGGAAAGGCTTCATGAAGAGCATGCCTAATTGCATATAGGTTGGCACCCACTATCCTGTCCTCATAAAAATGGGTGCCGGACAGGTCTGTCCCTGTCTGGGTGGATGACACCTGGATTAGGGATAGCACAAGTCCTCTTGCACAATGGGGATTAGGCCTCTGCTCTTGTCCACTGCTTTTGCTTGATTTATTAATTATTAAATAAGGGGGAGATGTAGAGAGCTGCCTGCTGCTGCACCCTAAAGATGGTGCTGATTTTCGGCCTCCACCCTCCATGGGTGAGTGCTCTCTTTTGATAAACAACTCCTTATTTGGCTTGAGCCTGGGGGGTGGTTTGCTGTTGAGTATGTGGACCTATGAGCTGTGCCTACATGGCTTATTGGGATTGGATGCCCTGAGAGTTTCTATTCAGTGGGCGGGGTTTCCCGGGGAAGGAGAAGGAGAAGCAGGAGAAGAACAAAGTGAGAACAATTGTAAAGGTCCCGAATAAACTGCTGAAAGAAGATCCTGTGTGTTGTGCTTACCTGGCTGGCAACAGAGTACTACCCCCAGCTTCACTGGTCACAGCTGCTCCTTCTTGCTTGACACTCGTTTCTGGCCTTCTGTATTATTAAAGCCCAGCCTGGATCATTGGATCCTGCTCCCAGACTATGTCCTCAGGGCTTTGCCCTATCACCTACCCTAGGTGTTGATGAATACCTATTGGTAGCTGGCATTGGACACCCACCCTAGGTGCTGTTGAGTGCTTAGTGGTGGCAAAGATTGGTTTTAGGCTTTGCCATAACACCTATCCTAAGTACTGATGAGTGCCTAGTGATAGCTACCATTGATTTTTATGTACACCCTAGTGGTGACTAGCATTGTTTCAGGCTTTGTTCTAACACTTACCCTAAGAACTGACTAGTTATTTAGCAATAGCCAGCATTGTTTCTCTGAGACCACTTGGTGTCTAGGTGATGACTGAGATTTAACAGTGAGATTTTTTGTCCTCTGAGCCTCAATAATGGGGAATAAGCCATCAAAAGATATCTCTCCATCCTCACCTCTAAGATATGTTTTTTTTTGACTCTCAAACTACTTAGCCTTTTGCCTTACTGTGACACCACCAAGCTTATCTGTTATTGCACAAAAAAGACCTAAATACGCCTTAGATAATAACTCAAAATAGCTGCCTAATGGCTCACTGGACTCTTATTTTACGGGAGCTAACTTTTGCAAGCCTATGTGCATATAGAGTTTCCCTGTATACAAGCCTTTTTATATCTCAGCTTTAAACCTTCTCTTCTGGCTTCCTGCTCTTCTACCCATCTGCTTCTAGCCACACAGCCAGACCCTGAGGAACCCATACTCCTTCTATAGATCTCATTAATGACCCCATTCCTTTCAAACCTCAACACTCACCTGCAGCTCCTCCAACTTTCTCCTTTCCAGGAACTCCAAACCTGGCACCTACATTTACCCCACTGGATCTTGCTTTCATGCTCCTAAGTTCAACTTCTGCAGGAAGTGGCTGGCATAGATGGGATAATAAAAGTTTATGCCCATTTCTGCTGTCAGAACTTCCTCAGGTGGCAAAAAAATGGGTTTTTATAGTTCTAACTCTACCATCTTTATAAAGGAATTTGAATATATCACTCAATTCTATGATCTCATTTTTCATGATATGTATACTATTCTGACAAATAATCTTTTCCCTGAAGAGTGAAGGTGAGTTAGGGAACAGCCCAAAACTTATGCAGATGAGGTTCATCAGACAAATGTAGCACACCCCCTGGGAGCCAAATCTGTTCCAGATGAAGAGCCCCACTGGAAATACAATATACAAGAGACAATTTTGTGACCTGCTTACAGGCAGATGTTCAAAGAGCTGCTCTGAAGCCTGTCAATTCTTTAAAAATGCAAATGATAGTACAGGATAAACAGAAAAATCCATCCTGGTTTTTGAAACACCTCAGAAATGCTCTTACAGAATACTAACTTAGATCCTGAGAGCACCAAGGGAAGGCTACTTCTCATGACCCATTTTTTTTTTTTTACTCAAAGCTACCCCAATATCAGAGCTAAACTTAGACTGCTTGAGAGGAGACCACTGACTCACAGGCAGAAGTCTTAGTGCTGGCCTTTAAGGTATATCGCAGGAAAGATGAGAAAACACACCAAGAAAAACACCTCCTGCTGGCCAAAGCTATCCAACAATCTCCTTTGCTTCCTCCATGGCAGAGACCTAGACCTCCCAGTGTGTGCTTTAAGTATGGCCAGCTTGCCCACTGGTCTTGCTCTTGCTCAGTCTCACAGAGGCTGTTCATGCCTTGTCCTGGGTGCCATCAAGGGAAACACTGGTCTAAGTGACTGTCCCCAAGACCTATGTGGCAGGGAGACATGACACATGACACATGGACCACTCCCCAGTTGATCTCCTAGGCCTGACTGAATGGTTGATACTACTCATGCTTCCCTAATCTGATCACTATCATCATGAAAAGGGAGCCTTGGGTAGTAATAATGGTATCTCCTTCCTTGTGGACACTAATGCTACATACTCACTCCTGCAGAAGTTTTGAAGGTCTTCCTCTCTTTCTAGCCTCTTCATTGTCAAGGTGGGAGGCAAACAATTCTAGCCTCATTAGAGACCACCACTTAATTGTATTTTCAGAGATATCTGTATCACATACTCATTTTTGGTCTCGCCAACTTCCTTATACCCCTAATGAGAATGTACTTTTTAGCTAAAATAAGAGCTTCCATTTCTTTTAGCTACCACATTCACCTGAGTTCAGATTCATCAGCTGCTTCAGCTGCTTCCTTGGTTTTCCACTGGAAAACAGTTGATCTGTCTGCCACTCCCTGAGGACTAGAGAAAAGGATCCAGGAGCCAATAACAGGTAAAACAAAGACTATTTCCCTCACCCCCCAGGACCAAAGAAAAGGAATCAGAAGAACCTTGGGTAAGAAAAAAGAAATGAGACATTTTAACCTCTTTCCATCTCCAGATCTAGCAGAGAGTTACAAACTTTATTGTATAGCTACTAGCCACTGGAGTTCCCTAGAAGGAAGAAACACAAAACAGCTACCTCAAGGTTTATTTAAAGTATAGACAAATCCTAACTTAAGGTTATACACATACCAATTTCAAACATTCTTTCTCTTTCTCTTTTTCGTCTTCTCTTAATCTGAGCTCTAGACTTGGTAATAGTGGAGTACCCTCACTATATCTGTCACTTCCCAAGGCTCTTTCACTAACTCTTAGTTTCTTTTCTGAGCTCCAGAAAATCAAAATTCATCATCCCATGCCTTAAACTCACCTAGACTGCAAGAAACAAGATGCAAAACCCAGAAGACCAACTGCCAGAAGATACAGCTCTCATCTTCTGAAAAGACAAACTTTGCCCTTAAGACAGCTTGAAGCAGTCTTAAGAGATCTTTAGCCATGCTCCAGTCCAAACCAAATATCCCTGTACACCCTACATAAAGCCAGCTTTCTTTTTATGATAAACATAAAGGTGAGATGTAAGGGTTCCTGGCACATAGCAACTACATGGTAACATGCTAGTTTGATAATGACACACAGCACTGGGTGAGATAAGAATTTTTGGCATGTGGCAGCCCTGTGGTAAACCCAACATGGCTCCAGCAGAACATGCCATGTAGGGAGGACATGCCCCTAGGTGTGGCTATGTAAATCTGTGCCAACCTGTTCTCTTATAAGGAGACACCATGTGAAAGCCTTCCTCTTTTCTTCTTCTCTCCCTTGTACCCCCTTGGCAAATCCCCTGAATAAACTCTAGTGTGACATCTGGTGGTGTGTGTCTTATCTCACATGTGAAACCAACAATAACCAAATAAAATTGTTTTAGCTTTTAGGTCACATATATTATGCTTATTTCTCTGCATCAGTAGGCAATGCTATGAAATCTTAGTTGAAGATTTTTTTAATAATTGTGGAGCTTTTAAAAGAACATCATTATTCCTTAGAATGTAGGGTCACATAGGATGTCTTCTGGGTTGTCCTGATTGTATGTGCATCAGATAAGAAAAACTAAATTAGAAACTGGAGAAGAAATGTAATGAAGTTTGCTCCCCAGTATTTATAGTTTTCACAAAACAGTTATATTCTAGGATTAAAATGCCAAAATTGTTTTTATGAATCAGAGCTATAAAGTCAGCTGAAATGATATGGCTGCCTTATAAATAAAGAGTATTAAGTACTAAAGATTTTAAATTTTTCATTAGAAAACTATTTCTTGGAGGCAGTTTTCAACTGTGAAGATTTATTTCATATCTGATAGTTGCTAGAAGCTTTGAGACTTAGTTGTGGTCTAAATTATTTTTTTCATGTTTGAAAGTAATGTTGTTTTTCAGTTAAGCCTCTGGCATCATCTTTGACTAGAACAGGTATATGGAAATATAAATTGGTTTATTGTTTAAAAACCTCAGAGGCCTTGAGATATAATTGAAAGAATGAATCACATGAAGGCAGTATCTTCCTCAATTTGTAGACACTTCTAGACTAATATTATGCTTTTAAGAAATAATTTCAATAATAATAACAAATAAAGGGACAGTGAGAGGTAATCCTGAGTTTGTATTCTATTAGAATGTCCAGAGACCTCTTAAAATGACACCAAGATTGCCTAATGATACTTCATACTCTGGGATTAACTTTTGGTAGTTGTAACAGGAAGGACAGGCATCATATTTAAGTGATGTTTGTTGTGGAATATTTGTGTGTCTCTTCATAAGGCATCTTCTAATTGGTTTAATAAAGATCTGCATGGCCAATAGCTTGGAAGGAGAGGAGAGGACAGGCAGAATATTTTGGGGAAAGAGGAGGAATCTAGGCATAACAGCAAATTCCAGTGAGACTCTAAAGTTGGATATATGGTACAGAGCAGAGGTATCCAAGCCATGTGACAAAAATATATATTAATAGATATATATTAATTTAACTTATAAGAACTAATTGGAAAAAAAGCTTAAACTAAGGCAAGGCTTTCATAATTAATAATAAGTCTCCATGTCATTATGTGAGGCTGGCAGTCCTGAAGAAAAAGTACAACCACATGATTTCTGTTCCTGAGTCTTTCAAAGCTGCCATGTTATAAGTTTTATCTGAAAGATTGGGCCAGTGAAGATCAGAGTGTAGTACAGTCAGTGGGCATCACATGTACTGTCCAGAACTGCTCAAGTGCTGCCCCTTTACCTTAGGATGTTGATGCCTTCTCCTTCGGATTTAATTTGGGGGCACAGAAGGACCACATTTGTAGATAAATGATCGATATAAATTAAACAGGCTTCATCTGGTGTCATGCATCTTTAATCCTCACAGTCTGGGAGTTTATACAGTGAGTTCCAGGACACCCATGGCTACATAGAAAGACCCTATTTCAACCTCACAAGCAAACACACAAACAAAAAAGTTAATTTAAACAACTGGTGGTTTTTCTGTATGTCTTTTAGAAATAGGTGATCACTGATAGAAAGTATCTATAAATAGACTTTACATCCAACTGATAATTTCTTATACAGTGCCTTCCTTGGATTATAAAATAAAATAGTCTTGCATAGTTTTCAGTCAAGTTCTCTTCTTTGGAGGTGGTAGGAGCTTGGTGTAGAGGACCCTGAGACACTTCCCTCCAAATCACCTTGTTTTCCCAGCCCTTCATTTGGGTAATAGTTGTGGAGAATTAGTATCCATTCTCCTTGAGTTCACTCCATAGCTAGTGCTGTGAAAAGGAGTGGAATCTGTAGTGATTGCATGGGCTCTGGACTCAGAGTTTCTGACATAATTTTGGCTCTAACTCTGCCTTTGCTGTTTATCTAATTGCATCTCTGGACATGTATTTATCTTGGTGAAAATAATGAGTGAAATGCAAATTAATATAGCTTGGTAAAGAGAGAACCTCATGGATATTAATGGCACCCTGTTGCGCTGCAGAGCTTAGTCTGCTCAGCCCTCTGACTTATCCTTAGACTCGTTTGTGCTATTGGTCAGTTCAGCTCATGCTGCTGTTTTATATATACATTACTTTTTCTGCCTGCTAGAGACGGTCCTGCTGTCCTATGACTTAACCCTTCAAAGTCATTAAGGCCATCATATAGAGCACTGTGGGCTATGTAACTATTGCAGTTGTGGTTTTAAACTGATGTTTCTCTAAGTCAGCACTGTAAGCATAAAATGGGGACTACTTTGGAAGGATTCCTGCTGTCTGTTTCCAGGGAGAGTTTTCTTTACTTGACATTTCCCAAATGGACCCTTTTAAGGTGGCAAGATAAAGCTTAGTTTTGCTTCTCTCTCAACTACTAATTGTTGCTGTTGTCACAACGACTGCATGTTCTCTGACCTGCTTCTAACACCAAGACAGCTAGAGTGGCCAGCACCAGAACTGTGTATGTATTTTTTCCATTCAGGATGGTAACATTTCTTCCCTACAGCTGTATTAACTAGTGGCCTTGTTTAGAAAATTATTTGAGTGTTTTCAGAGATATAATGCCACAGTCCCTCTACCTCAATGCTTGTGAGCTAGGCTTGACATGGATGGTAAGTCATTGAAATCTTGACCTCTGAAAAGAAGCTTCCTTGCATTACCCCAGCAAATGTAAGGAAAAAGGAACTGCAAAGAGAAATTCTGCCCCCTTGTGGTATAATACAATATCCTTTTTAATTCAGAATCTTTCTTAAACTTCATCAAATAATACTTAGTCTTTATTACTTTATATGCAAATAAATAACAATAAAAGATAGAAGAATGGTTATTTTATACAGCAATACAGGAATTACATATTGTATTTAAAAACTCTTGGATCTATTGGTAAAATTCCTTTTCATCTTTGTTTTGCTATTCTCAGACAATTTCATCCAGGAGAATCCTTTCTATATTAGTTGATTTGATAGTGTACATTACAGAGGAAAGAGCTTCTTCACAGCTTTGCTCCTCCAATCAACCAAGGCAAAGTGTGGACATTCTTTTTAGCTTAAAGAAGGAAAAAATAAAGGACATTAGGAAAGTTGAATAACATACCCACGTGACTATAATTAGAAAGCCTTATTAGACATCTGAGCACTTGGAGGAGTAAATGTGCCCAAACTAACACAGCAAAGCTCTGGGCCTTAAAGGTGGAGCGCTTCCATTTGCTGCAAAGGAAAACACAGCAGTGTCTATGCTCAAATTGTGGAACTGGGGCTCCCAAGTCACTGGGCAGACTAAAGAGCCGCCTTCAATCTGGTAGCTCCAGATTCCACATAGATTTCTTTGTGTAAGGGAACCAGGTAAGAGTGTTCAGGCCATTTGGTGTGTGCAATTTGTGCCTCAGTGAGTGTGTGCAATAGTGTCAAGCTAAGGAGATGAGAATTCATGGATTTGCTCATATTTTGCTATTGGAAGTGTATTTTTTATAGTTTGCAGAAATCATGAGTTTAAGAAATCATTTAGAGGAAACAATACAAATTATGCAGAAAGCACACATTTATCTAGTATTATATAACTAAAGCATTTTACTTCTGGTATGCTTGTTTTACTTAGATAAATAAACATATTGGATTAAAATATTGAACAATATGGGGGAAAGATGAAAGTTAAAGTTTGATCAAATCTCATTTTCTTTCCCTATAATAGAAACTTTTATTGTGTTTTATGTTATACAGTCAATTTTCTACCTACTTATAAATATTTGCATACAAATGTGAAAGTATATCATTTTCAGAGAAAATAAGATCTACTCACTCTGTTTACTGCTTTTTCTCACTGACCATAAATTAAATATATCAAACACAGTGTACTTCTACCTTTAGGACAACACTTTTTACTGCTGAAAAACAGAAAACATGATGTTGCTAGAATTTAATATTTGATTTTTGACAGTTTTTGGGATGTGATTATTGGCAAAATAAGACTTTCTTCATTAAGTTGGAATGAATTATTTGTTCAGAAAATTAGTCATGCTAAAATGACCAAATGTCTGTGGGAGCCATCAAAATTGAGTTCCAGGTATACAGATAATTATGGGGTCCAAAAGAGGGAATTACCATTTTCTTGGTGTAAATTGTCCTATAAGTATCTGGGCTTGCTTTCTCTGACATACTTTTATTAAGCCTATTATTTTTATAGTCTCATTTTACTCTGTTAAATTTATATGATGCCATGCTTTCTATCTCTAGAGCTGGATTAGAAAACAACTCACTGTTATAGACAGTATAGAGTAACTTAGGGCAGGGTTCAGCTTTTGCATGTGTATATGCTATGCTCCCCCTCCCGCCATGTGTGTGTGTGTGTGTGTGTGTGTGTGTGTGTGTGTGTGTGTGTGTGTGTGTGTCTGTGTGTCTGTGTGTCTGTGTGTCTGTATGCATGCATGTGGGCATGTGCATGTGAGGCTGATATTGGGACTGATTACTTTTCACCTCATTTCTAGAGGCCATCACAAACGCCCAAGAGCTCACTGATATAGCTAGTATATCTAGCCAGTATGCTCAGGGAGATCCCTATTTCTGCCTTCCCAGCTCTAGATTTACAGGTGGACTGTCACACAAACCTGGGTTTACATGAGTAATAGAAATCTGAACTCTGGCCTTCTCTCTTGCATGACAAACATTTTATCCATAGAGCATTTCCCTAGGGACATGGGTGGATAGTGATCTTTTTGTTGTTTGTTTATTTTTTGTTTTGAGAAAGGGTTTATATAGCTTACTGTTCTAGATTACAACCCATTATTGTGGGGAAATCAAGGCAGAGACATAAAGAAGATATTTTCACAGTCAAAGAAAAGCAGAAAAAATATATGTATGTGTGTGTGTTATATGTGTGTCTTTAAGGCTAAACATTTGATATTGAATAATCAATAAGGGTACTCGTCCCTGGGAAAGACTGATTCTCAGATGTTATTCATTTCTTGTATCTCTTAATTTACAGGTGTGTGTGTGTGCATGTAAACATATTCATGCTTACTATTCATCTCTCTGAATGAAAAGAAGTAAAAAAGACATGATTCCTCCTTGGTTTCTAGGTATGGTGGAGGAAAAGTTTATTGTAGTAAAGGGGAGAACATAGGTATAGGCCAAGTCATCTGAGAAAGTCCAGTCTGGTCATGACCAGACTGAGCTGGGTCATGTGGGGAGAGGGTCAATAGTCCAGAGAAGGAAGAGAGGAGAATCAGGTGCACTAACCAGGAGGACAAAAGCACAAAAGGTACAGGTAACAAAAATGTCTAGATTATGTAGGGAAGAGCCTTTAGGGAAGAGCATCCAAACCTTGGGCTGGAGAGTTCAGGTTAGAGGGTGGGGTATGCCAGCTATACCCTGTAATAGCTCAAGACTGAGGGATATTGGGATAATTTGGTGATCAGGTCTGTTTTGATATGTTAAATAGTTACCAGAGACATTGTTCCTAGGTTTGAAACTTAACACTCTCTTTCTCTACTCTTATATACTCCATGACCCAAAACCAGAGTCATCCATACTGAACTGGGTCTCCCTTATACATTAATCATACAATCTCCTCCTAAACCCACAGACATGCACACAAGTCAATCTGACCTAGAAAGTTCCTCATTGAGACTAGTCTCTATATTGTATTAAATAAATAATTAAATATAATCACAAAGAGCGTTATGCTTGGACTAAATCACATGGACTTCCATTCCCTAAAATTGAACTGGCTATGGCCTCTATTGCATGCTAAATTGTCCATCAGTAGAAATCAATACTGTGTACTTGAAATGGCATTATCTACCAGGGGGAACAGTCAGGGTCTTGGTTGTTGGTTTTCTGTGCGTGATTAAAGTCTCAACACTGAGAGTACCACACTACAGTTTATTAACAGGGAAGCAGGGATGTTTGGGGAGCAGAAGAGAAAGAGAAAGAATCTTGCCTGAGCACTTTCTTTAAGAGGGCAGGTGGGCACTTGTTTTCATAGCCACACCCAGAGGTATAGCAGTAGCTCTACTCCCTCCCAGGTGAATGCTGGCCTTGGGAATGCTTACATTTCACCCTTTGAGATATCAGCTCATCCTGTAGTCCGGGAGCTTGAGTCATGGGGCTGTGAATTTTGTTTCCTGGAGCTCAGAAAAAAAAAATATGAGTTAGTGATAGAACTTTGGGAGTGACAGATTAAGAGGAGAAGAGGGAGAGAAAGAAACTCGGAAGTGAGGGCTTTGTCTATTTTCAAATAAACTGTGAGGTAGCTAGCTACATTGTGTAATTTTTCCTCTAAGGGACTCTTGTCTAATGCTTGCATTGGTGGCAAGTTGACTATACTGGACTTTTTCCATTGTGGAAAGATCAGTGACTTTTCTTACTGTAATAGATACTTATTCTTTTATAAATAATTCTTTATTTGTAAAATTTTCATGCATTTGTACAATGTACACATGGACAGGTACTTCTAAACCTTTAGTCTAAAGATGATCTATTTTCTTATGAGGCTAAGACATTAAAAATTGTAGACTCTTAGAAGGGATATTGAACTCATGTATCTGGTAGTCCAAAAATCTCAGGCTTATCTCCCGTTACATTTTCTCATCTTTAGTCACTTTAGCCATCCTCATGATTTTTGGTTTCCACAGCCAACAGTTATTTCTGTGTAATAGTTCTTGGAATTGAACTTAATTTAACTTCTTTTATGCTGCTCTAGCTTAAACAATAAATAGTACTTCTAAATGCTTAGCAATTTTATAAAATACTCAGGTAGAATTCCACTTGTACTCAGAAGGTCCCTGTCCTCTTCCAGATATTACATTTTTCTTTTAAAATTTTTCTATTTATATAATTTTATTTATATAATATAAAAATTATAATATTTATATTATATTATATATCTATAATATGATAATATATATTATTTTATATACCAGCCACAGTACCCTCTTCCACCTCTCCTCCTCTTCCCTCCATTTTATCCCACACTCATCAATTCCTCAGAGAGCATAAGGCCTCCCATTGAGAGTCAACAAAGTTAGGCATATCAAGTTGCATCAGAGCCAAGCCCCTCCCCCCAGTATCAAAGCTGAGCAAAGTATCTTTCTATAGGAAATGGGCTCCAAAAAGCCAGTTAATGCACAAGCAATAAATCCTGGTCCCACTGCCAGAGGCTCTACAGACTGCCCAAACTACAAAACTGTTATCCACATTCAGAGGGCCTAGTTTGGTCCCATGAAATTTCTCCAGATGTCAGTCCAGATTCAGTGAGCTTCCAATAGCTGTGGTTACCTCATTGAGTTTCCCCATCATGATCTTGATCCCTTTGCTCATATAATCTTTCCTCCTTGTCTTGGACTGAACTGGGAGCTCAGCCCAGTGCTTAGCTTGGGTCTCTGCATCTGCATCAGTTACTAAAAGAAGGTTCTATGATGACAATTATGGTAGTCATCAATTTGATTACAAGGAAGGCCAGTTCAAGTAATCTCTCTGCTATTGCTTGGAGTCTTAGATGGGGGCATCTTTGTGGATTATTGGGGATTTTTCTAGCACTAGATTTTTCCCTAACTCCAAAATTGCTCCTTCTTTCAAGATAGGATTTCTTTGCAGTCCTTCTCTATCCCTCTCCCAGCTCCACCATCCTGTTCCCTCATGATGTCTTCCCACTTCCCTTTACTCTCTCCATCCCATGCTCCCAATTTACTCAGATCTTACCTATTTCCCCCTCCAATGGGGATGCATGGATAGCTCTCTTAGGGTTCTCCTTGTTATCTACCTTCTCTGGGGGTCCTTTTTGTTATCTACCTTCTCTAGGGTTGCAGACTGTAGTCTGGTTACGCTTTTCTTTACAGCTAATATCCACTTACGAATGAGTAAATAATGTGTTTGTTTATCTGAGTCTGGATTACCTCCCTTAGGGTGTTTTTTTCTTGTTTTTTTCTAGTTCATCTATTTGCCTATAATTTTCCAGATGTCATTTTCTTTCTTTTCTGTTTATTATTTACTTTTTATTATTATGAATAAAGTAATATTTTTTATCCATGTATCCCCTTGTTCAGAATCCCTTCTCCCTACCACCCCTCCCAGTCACTCACTCTTCTTCCCATCACATCATTTCCTCCCCAACAAAGGCAAGCAGTCCCAAGGTCCCAATATGGCTTAGTGCAGCATCCACTCCAGGCAGATCCTATTTCCTCATGCCAACATCAGATCTCTTTGACAAAAACTTTAAATCACTGAAGAAAGAAATTGAAGAGGATATCAAAAAATATAAAGATCTCCCATGTTCCTTGATAGGTAGGCTCAACATAGTAAGAATGGCAATCTTACCAAAAGCAATCTACAGATTCAATGCAATTTCCTTCAAAATCACAACACAATTTTTTGCAGAACTTGAAAGAACAATACTCAACTTCACATGGAATAACAGGAAAGCCAGGATTACTAAAACAATCCTGCTCAATAAAAGAACTTTGGAGGCATCACAATTCTTTACTTCAAGCTATACTACAGAGCTACTGTAATAAAAACAGCCTGGTACTGCCATAAAAACAGACTTGTGGATCAATGGAAATAAATTGAAGCCTCCGACATTAACCCACACACCTGTGAACACCTGATTTTTGACAAAGAGGCCCAAAATATTCAGTGAAAAAAAGAATCTTCAACAAATGGTGATGGCATAGTGGGATGATAGTGTGTAGAAAAATGCAAAGAGATCCAAATCTGTCACACTGCACAAAACTCAAATCCAGGTCGATCAACGACCTCCACATAAACCCAGTTACACTGAACTTGATAGAAAAGAAAGTGGGAAATAGCCTCTAATACATTGGTACAGGTGACCACTTTCTAAATATAACACCAGTAGCACAGACACTAAGAACAACAATCAATAAGTGGAACCTCCTGAAAATGAGAAGCTTCTGTGAGGCCAAGGACACAGTCAATAAGACAAAACAAAAGCCTTCAGAATGGGAAAAAATTTTCACCAAACAGAGGACTGATCTCTAAAATATATAGAGAACTCAAGAAACTAGCGCCCACAGCCCTAAATAACCCAATTAAAAAATTGGTTTCAGAACTAAAATGGGAATTCTCAGCTGAAGTATTACAAATGGCTGAAAGGCACATGAAAAAGTGCTCAACATCTTTAGTCATCAGACAAATGCACATCAAAACATCTTTGAGATACCACTTTACACCTGTCAGAATGACTAAGATCAAAATCACAGAGGACAGCCTCGGCCGGAGAAGATGAAGAGTAAGAGGAATGCTCCTTCATTTTTGGTGGGAGTGTAAACTGGTACAGTCACTATGCAATGCAGTATGGTGGTTTCTTAGAAAACTGGGAATCACTTTCCCCAAGGATCCAGCATAGTGCATCCATGGACATTAGCTGTGACCTACTGTGCTTTATCTGTAGGTGAGCCTAACCTGGCTTGAGAAACCTACATTTCATTTTTTGTTTCATGTATTTTAGAGAAATGAGAAGTTGTATTACTGTATGGGCTTTTTTGTTATTTATTCTGAATATTTTTCTATTTTATATAATGTTTGACATTGATTTTCAAAAAAAATAAAAAATACTTTGTTTTTTTCTATGTAAAAAATACTAAAACAAATTAAAAAACAAAATTTAATCTAATGTAAAATATTTAAAACTAGTACCTGCTTTTAAAAGTGGATTCAATAATCTACTCTTTATACTATCATCTTTGTGTCCCCTTTTTTCTTTTTTTTTCTTCTATACAAGACACCAAGATGTACTCATTTATATTGTAAAAGTGACAAAACCGTCCTCTTGACACTAGATTTGGAGAATATCCTCCTGAGTGAGTTCTCACAAACTCAGAAAGATAAACAGGGGATGTACTCACACACTGGTGGACTTTAAACAAAAAAAGCTTAGCATGTCCAAGTTGTAAACCACAACCACTGAACAGCTCGGGATCTGAAACACCTTGGACTGGCACGGTGGAGCCCATTCCCTCCAGAGAAACACCTAACTCAGACTTGATGGTGGGATGAGGAAAGCAGATCTGCCTGGAGTGGATGTTGAACTAAGCCACCTTGGGACCTTGGGATCTCCAGCCCTTGCTGGGGAGGAGATGAACTGATGGAGAGAAGAGTGAGTGACTGGGAGGGGTGGGAGGGAGAAGGGAGCCTGAACAAGGGGATACATAAAACAAAACAAAACAAAAATAATAAAATTTTATTATTAATAAAAAAAGACCCCTTTCCCTACCAAATTGTGACACGCTGATGGCCTGGGCCTGTGTGCTCCTCATAATGTTTTCTTTTCTTGGTATCTCTGCCTGTCTTGCACCAATTCTATGTCAGCATATGTAATATAATTTCAAAGTTTTCTTAATATCTCAGAATATGAGGTCTTAAGCATTTTCACATTTACTTTAACTTTACTTTCTCCTTAGGATTTCTATATAAATTTAAGAGCTTTGTTGTCAATTTCTGTGATCATGCTTGTTTTGATTTTAATTGTGATTGCATTGAATCTTAGTATTTATTGGGAGGGGTACCTTGGAGATGTTAAAATATTTTTAATGTTAGACACATTGGTAAAGAATTATTGTGTACTATTCATTGACTTGAGTCTCTTAAAATTTTCCTATTAACATTTTATAATTTTTCAAAGAAAAGATCCTCCACACACTTCTTTCAAATGACTTGTACTTACTGGATGTTTTGTGCCATTGTAACCACTTAAACGTTTGTTTCTTATTTACTATTTGTCTATACAAAAATAAATGTTTTTAAAATTATGGCTCTCTATATTTCCAGCCTTGCCACATAAACTTAATAGATTTTATATTTATTTTTTTTTTTTTGTATTTCTTAAAGTCCACAGTCACAATAGTGACAAGTAGCTTTTTCCTTTCCAATCCTTATTTTTTATTCATACAACATTTCTTGTGGCAGACAGGATAAAAAGGAAAAAAGCAGTGGTGACAGGAAAAACATTTCTCACCCTAAATCTTTAAGAAGTGTTCAGTTCTCCATCAATAGACAAGGTATTTGGTATCTGGGATTTTATAGCAACTTCGGTGGTTTTTACACAGTTCTTTTTTTTGAGCTGCCTCTTTGTTTTCTTCTTTTATTCTGATGCTGTAGAGAATCACACAGATGCTCAAATCACCTTGGGTTCCTGGAGTAATCCCTGGATTACCAATGTGCAGGATTCTTTCATATGCTGCATTTGTTAGTATTTTGCTTAGGGATTTTGTATCCATGCCCAAACCTTATGAGTGAGGTTAACTGAGGATTTTCTTGTCTTGTAATGCCCTTAGGGTTTTGCTTTAAAACAACCTTGTAAAATAAGGGGAGATGTTTCCTTTTCTTACTTAATGTATATAAAATTTGTGTTGTTGCTGGTGATGATGTGTAAGTTTACTTGTAGTGGACTTAAATACTATTGTTAATACATTGAGCTTTTCTTCAAATTTGTCTAGTACATCTATGTTTTTAAATATATTAACATGGGGTTCTCGAAAAAGTTTTCTTATCTTTTTTTCTGTATCTGTGAGGTCTGAGGTGGTGCCCTGTTGTTTTTCCTTCTATCCCTGGTATTGAGTGTTCGTGTGTTCCTGACACTGCTCTAATTTGCCCCTTGGGCGTGGTCGTACATCTCCAGCTTTGCCACGTTGAGGTCCTGCCTGGCCAGCATAGTGTGCTCCAGAGAGCGTGCTCCAAATTACAGCTGCATCTAGGCTCCGCCCTGGGTGTGTCTGCATGCTCACCTGTTCCTCATCGAGAATAACGTGGTGGCCGTGATTCCCTTTTCTCTCTACTCTCTTCTCTTCTTCCCCCTCTCTTCTTTCTTCTCCCCTGCTCCAGATATCCACCCCCCCAATAAAACTCTAAATGCCATCTGACAGAGAATGTTTCATCTTTCCCATGCACAAAATACTGAGTCTTTTTTTAATACACTAAAGGAGACATCAACCAGTTCACAAGCAAGGGATAAGAGTTCATCTTTGCATGTGGTAAATTTGAAATTCCCAAGATATCTCAGCTGAGAGTACAGAAAATTGACTGGATATTGTCACTCAAAATTTGGGAATCTGAGATGTACATTTCTGGGGCATCAGATTTTAAAGCCTTATGGCTTTTCCCAAAGGAACTTGAGGTATGCAGGATGGAGACTTGGATCATTGTGCAGTTTAGAGAGAAGAGGAGGCAACAATAAAAAGGCTAAGATGAAACGGTTAGGAAGGTAAGAGGAAAACCAGAGGTATTGTGTTTGCAGGAAGCCATATAAAGGCAGTTTTTCATGGAAGACTATCAAATATTTTAATTAGATTCAATAGTGTCTGAAAATCAATAGCAGGGTTTGGTACTTGGAGTTTATTGTGACCTTGATAAAGACTATGACATGAAAATGTTTAGGCGGGCTGGAGAGATGGCTCAGTGGTTGAGAGCACCGTCTGCTCTTCCAGAGGACCTGGGTTTGATTCCCAGCAGACCCGGGTTTGATTCCCAGCACCCACATGGCAGCTAACAACTGTCTGTAGTTCCAGTTTCAGGCAAACACCAAGGCAAATAAATAAATAAATAAAGTAAAAAAAAAAAAAAAAGAAAATGTTTAGGCTAGTGCTAAATCTACATAGCATGATAAATATAACATGTATTTAGGCATATCAGCCTCTATGTTTCACTGTTTTTTGATGTGGAAATGTCTTTCTGTATCCCAGAAATATCATTCTTTAAATAAAGGAATTGTTTTGGCCCATGGTGGGTGCTATAGGCATAGGTGAGAATATTGGAGCATACCTAGGAGAAGGAGGGCAGAGTCAGAAGAGACATGGTCCAGTTGCCCCTGAAGCAACATGTAATAAAATAGGTAAGCCATGGGTCATGTAGCAGGATGGATTAATGGAAATGGGTTGAATTAAGATGCAAGAGCTAGCTAGCAATATGCCAGAGACACAGGACAAACAGAATGAAATTAATATAAGCATCTGAGATATTTGGGGAGCCAGATCTGGACCACTGAGCTAGGTAATCTGGGACTGCAGGTCTGTGGGTCTGGACCCCTACTGGATGGGCCAGGAACCTCATGTTGCAGTTATTAAATAATGTGTATTAATTATATTAACTTTGGTAATTAAAAAGTATAAAAAAAGATAAAAGTTGCTTTCTTATACAGGATTGTTTCAGCTATCCTGAGTATTTCATTTTTCCATATGAAGTTGAGTATTATTCCTTTGAGGTCTGCAAAGATTTGCATTAGGATTTCAATGGCGATTGCAGTAAATCTCTAGATTGCTTTTGGTAAGATTGCCATCTTTTCTATGTTGATCCTACCATCCAATTGGAGATTTTTCAATTCATATCTTCTTCAATAACTTGAAGTTCTTGTCGTACAGGTCTTTCACTTGTTTGGTTAGAGCTACACCAAGACATTTTATGGGATTTTGTGGCAATTGTAAAAGGTGATGATTTCCTGATATTTTTCAGTCATTTATCATTTGTATATAGAAGGAATATTACATTTTTGAGTTAATCTTTTATCCTGACACATTGCTGTAGGTGTTTAGCAGATGTAGGTGTTCCTGGGTAGAATTTGGGTGGTCACTTAATTATGTTATCATTATCATCTACAAATATCAAATGTTTGCTATCTTCCTTTCTAATTTGTATCCCCTTGATCTTCCTTTGTTGTTTTATTGTTCTAGTTAGAACTTTAAGTACTATATTGAATATATATGGAGAGGATGGACAACCTTGTTTTGTTCTTAATTTTAGTGGGATTGCATGAGTTTCTCTTCATTTAGCTTGATATTGGCTGTCAGCTTGCTGTATATTTTTTTTTTATTACGTTTAGGTGTGTTCCTTGTATCTATGATTTCTCCAAGACCTTGATCATAAAGAAGTGTTGGATTTTGTCAAAGAATTTTTTTTTAGCAGATAATAAGAACATCATTTTTTTCCTTTCGTTTGCTTATATGGTGGATAACATTGACAGACTTTTGTATGTGGAGATATACATGCATTTCTGAAATGAAGCATACTTGATCATGGCAGATAATCTTTTTAATGTGTTTTTGGATTGGGTTTGCCAGTTTTTTTATTGATTATTTCTGCACCAATGTTCATGAAGGAGATTGGTCTGTTATTCTCTTTCATTGTTGCATTTTTGTGTGGTTTGAGTATCAGGATATCTATAGCCTCATAAAAATGTATGGCAGTCTCCAAATTCCTTATGTAGGCACTTAGTGCTATAAACTTTCCTTTTAGGTTGCTTTTATTGTGTCTCATAAGTTAGAGTGTGTTGTGGATTCATTTTCATTGAATTCTGGGAAGTTTTTTTTCTTTTTAATGTCTTTCTTTCCTTATTCCTTGACCCATAGGTGGCTCAGTTGAGAATCGTTCAGTTTCTATGAGTTTGCAGACTTTTGGTAGTTTATGTTGTTTTTGAACTCTAACTTTAAGCCATGGTGATTTGATGGGCTATATAGGGTCATTCCATTTTTATTTTGTATCTGTTGAAATTTGCTTTGTGATCAAGTATGTGAACAATTTTAGAGAAGGTTCCATGGGATGCTGAGAAGGTATATTCTTTTGTGTTCAGGTGGAATGTTCTGTAGATATTTATTAAGTCCATTTGAGTTATAACATCTGTTAAGTTTCTGTCTGGTAGAGATGTCCATTGGTGAGAGTGAGTTCAATACTTCCACTATTAGTGTGTAGGGTTTGATGTACAATTCAAGCTTTAGTAATGTTTCTTTTACATATGTGGCTGCCTTTGTATTTGGGGTGTAAATGCTGAGAAATAAGATTTTATCTTGAGGAAGTTTTCCTGTGATTAATATGTAATGTTCTTTCTAATCTCTTTTGACTGATTTTAGTTTGAAGTCTATTTTGTTAGATATTAAGAGAGCTATAACAGCTGGCTTTTTAAGTCCATTTGATTGGAAAGTCCTTTACAACCCTTTACTCTGAGGCAGTGTCTGTCTTTAAAATTTAGGTGTGTTTCTTGTATGCAGCAGAAGGCTGGATCCTGTATTTGTATCCATCATGTTAGCCTTTGTCTTTTATTTTTTAAAGATCTTATTTGTTATGCATAAAGTATACAGAAGAGGGCACCAAATGTCATCATAGATGGCTGTGAGCCACCACGTGGTTTCTGGGAATTGAACTCAGGACCTCTGGAAGAACAATCAGTGCTCTTAATCTCTGAGCCATCTCTCCAGCCCCTACCATTTTTTTTTTTAAATAATGGAATGGAGTCCATTGATATTAAGATAAGAGATAACAATGACTAGTGATTTCTGATTCCTGTTCTTTTTTGGTGTAGTGTGTGTGTGTGTGTGTGTGTGTGTGTGTGTGTGTGTGTGTGTTTATGTTCTCTGGAATTTGCTGCTCTGTAATTATCTATTGGCTCTGTTTTCATGGGTGCATTTAACTTCCTTAAGTTTGAGTTTTGCTTCTAGTGCTTTTTGTAGAAATAGATTTGTGGATACTATTTAATTCTGGTTTTCTCATGAAATTTCTTGTTTACTACATCTATGGTGATTTGAGAGTTTTGCTGACAATAGTAGTCTGTGCTGGCATTTGTGATCTCTTAGTGTCTGCATAACATCTGTCTAGGAACTTATGGCTTTCAGAGTCTCCATTGAGAAGGTGGGTGTTATCCTGATGGTCTGCCTTTATAAGTTATTTGGTTATTTTCCTTTGCAGCTTTTAATATTCTTTCTTTCTTCTGTATGTTTAGTTATTATGTGGTGAGGAGACTTTTAGGGAGGATTTAGTCTATTTTGTATTCTGTGAGCTTCTTGTATCTTATACACATTTCTTTTTTTAGTTTGGGAAAGTTTTCTTCTTTAATTTTATTGAATATATTTTCTCTGCCTTTGAGCTGTTATTCTCCTTCTTTTATTCCTATGATTCTTCAGCTTGGTTTTATATACCATCCAGATTTTTTTTAGAGGTTTTGTGTTATGACTTTTTTGACTTCAGTGTTTCCTTTGACTGATGAATTTATTTCCTGTATTGTATCTTATATGCCAGATATTCTCTTTTCCATCTCTTGCATTCCATTGGTTATGATTGCACTTGAAGTTTTTGTTTATTTATTCTGATTTCCATTTCTAGTGTTACTTTGGTTTGTATCCTTTTTTTGGCTTCTATTTCAATTTTCAAGCCTTGCACTGTTTCTTTAATGTTTTTGATTAATTTTTTATTAAGGGATTTACTGATTTTTTTCCAATTTTTTGTTTGTCTTTTTCTCTAATTTTTAAGATAGTGTTTTATTTTCTTTTAATTTTTCTCTTTAAAAGATTCCATCATCTTCATAAAGTTATTTTTAAGGGTATTTCCTTCTGTTTCTTCTGTACTGGAATGTTTAGGTCTTGCTGTTGTAGAACCGCTAGTAACTGGTAGTGACACATTGTTCTTTATGTTGTTGAACGTATTTCTGCACTGGAGTCTATCATCTCTTTCTTCATTTGGTACAAACAACATTTGTGTTTTAGGGAGCTGTTTTTGATCCAATAGGTGCTCTTAGAGGTAATAGTCAGAGGTATTATTGAATTTTGAGCCAATGGACTCTGTGGTTCAAGGAGCAGTTGAGATCTTCAGGGGATAGATGTGTTTGGGGGATGGTGTGGGTTTATAGGCTACAGGATCCAATGAGAGGTGGTGGAAAGCAGGCTTACCTGCAGAGGTCCTTCCTGCTTACCTGCATCTATCTAGTGCTGTAATGACGTTAAGGTGTGTAAATTATGCCCTTTTGCCCAGGCCTGGTGGCTGGGATGACTGCAATCTTTCTATTTTAAGTATAAGAAAATTTAGGACAATGTGGTCCTTATTTCCAAGTGATTTTTAAAAAATAATAAAGATAATTATAAGACAACAGTAACATGCAACAATTATTGATGGCTTACTATGTCCCAGGAATCAGACAACATCTCATTTATGAGCTTAGGTTGTGTCAACATTGGAATTATTCTCTTAACCACTGAGCCTTTAAGACCCTGAACAAACTGACCACACACTCAATGAAGGAAAGAGATAATTATAAAGACCAGCCCAGGCATGATGACTTTCAAGATCCTTAACTCTTATTGTATTTTGCAGGGGATGATGGAGACAGTGCTTAGATGTTCCTTCTCAACCATAGTTTGAAAAACTACCTGGGTACTTTGGTCAAACTATGATGAGTTTTAAATGCAGAGAAATTCTAAACCATCTATTCTAATCACTCTGAAAAATATTAATCTGCTTATGTGTCAGGGACATTGTCACATTGAACAAGTGCCCTAATGCATGCTGATATATGTCAGACAGATGGTCTGTAAAGCACTTGGCATCATGCCAAGGTCAGTATCACATAGTACACAGATATTGGCTCTTTTGTTTATCTGACCTCATTTAAGAGACTAGTAATATTAACCACTCAATTGCACAAGCGCTCTAACTATGCTAATGCAGGCCATCTCCTCACTGAATTCCCTGACGTGGTGGTGTGTGCTTACTGAGAATTAATTGTGCTTGTGCCCAAGTCCATCAATTATTGTTTTTATTTGCATTGTGGAATATAAGAATGCTCTTTCACCAACAGAAATAGGTTATTTCTATACAAAATTAGTTGACTACTTTCAATATATTTGATAAAAACAAGTCAATTTTTATTTTGGGGCAGACTTATTTAAATGATAAGAAATTCTTATAAAAACCTAAGAGATTCTGTACTCAGATTTTTAAACTTTTCTTCCCTTTGTGAGAGGGAATTTTCATAAATATGGAATTCATCTGTATTTACTCCAAAAGAAAAGTTCAGGAGGATAATATGGTAAGAAGTTAGCATGATAAATATAAACACTGTTTTTTTTTAAACGAAAGTTTTTTTTTTTTTTTTAAAAAAAAAAAAACTTGCTATAATGAATATCTTAAAGACCTCATGCTTGTTTTCCATGTACAAATGTAAAAAATGAGAGCAAAATTTTGTGCCTTTACTTATAATTGAGACCTTTTTGTGAAATTCCTCATTCGGCTACTGATGAAATGACAGCCTCGTGATTGATATAGACTTCTATTTAATCCAGACCTTCAAATTTAGAACTTTTCTAGTTTAGAAATGATAAATTATTTATACACTATCAAGCTTTTAAAACCCTATTTATGACAGGATGGGGTTTTGCCAGTCTCAGCTGAAGCAGTCTAAATAATTTATCTTGTGTTTCTTCAATGTACAATGCACACCGAAGCCTAGGAAATGTTAAGTAAGTTTTATTTCCCCCTTTGCTGTGCTGAGGTCAGGGAGTTAAACTTTCAGACATTCCTTTAACATTTCTTGGTCCTTTGACTTCTCACAGTGTGCTCTTTAAAATTTCATATAGTGCCTTTTCTTTCATGACATTTTCTGTGTATTGAATTTCTTGTTTTTAAAGCATCCTTCTCTCCACTAATTTTCTAATTACCTAATTATCTCTACTAAATTTCCACACATAGTAACTTAGGCTATATATATGACAATAATTTTGCAAGAGTTCAATTACCATAGATCCTATTATGATTCAGGAGCATAAACACTCTGATTTGATGTTACTGAAATTGGTAACTCACTTGTGATAAATCTCAAAAGAGTTCAAGATTTAATTAAATAATGAACATTTTGGCACTTATTCAAATTTTAGACTGTTAATACATAATTAAGAGACAATGCAAAGAAAAATAAATATATTTATTTCATGCATTCCCGTCACCTGGAAAACACACATGCAGGAGATATGAACTTAATATTAATATTGCAGAATGTGAGGGAAAGGAAGGAGTGTAACAACGGTATGTAATTATTTCAGGGGAATCTGGCACCAAGCAGCTGCAGACATGGAAGCAAGAACAGTAAGTGTGAAATTTTTGTGGATACTGGAATGTATTGTGATATATCTCTTTTTTTGTCATCTACTTGGCTACTTAAGTAGTAGTTCAGCTTTAAGCTTGGAACTCTTTAACACTTATTAGGTAAATGTAAGTGGGCAAAGGCCAGTCAAAGTCTCCATTTTCCCCCATTCTCAATGATTAGTTTGGGGATGCCCAAATGATGCCTTCAAACCCTCTAAACTGTCATCTGTCGCAGTTTAGATTTTTAAAAGTTACCTTGAAAGGTTATAAGCTTGGCTGGCATCCAGTGGACTCTGCAGGGCCAGCTAGATTTGGGGGCTCTAACGTTCAATAGCAGCTGATTCAGTGGGCAGATTTACAGCTGTATAAACTATTAGGAGATGAGGCTTTATTAGAGAAATGAAGTCACTGGGGGGATGATTTTAGAGGACAAAGTTTGATTCTAGACCCTTTCTCTCTGTCTCCTGTCTGCTTGGAGGTGAGGAGGTTCATCTACTACACTATCTCCTCTTGATTATTTTTACTTTTTGGCTCTTAGCTCTTTTGGAGGGTTCACCACCCAGTTCTGAAATAATCACACACATTCTTTTTTTATAAATGCCTGGCCTTAGCTTAGCTTGTCTCTTGACAGATTTTCATAACTTTAAATTACGCCATCTGCCTTTAAAGTATAGGTTTCTAATTCTCTCCACTTCTGTAGGTATTTTGTTTCCTTATTATTCTGTGGCTGGCTGGTTAGCTGGCCCCTGGAATCCTTTCCTCCTTTTCTCTTTCCCCGATCTTCTTTTGCTTTCCAGAAATTTTTTCTTTTTTTCTCACTGCCTGCCAACCATGCTTATATTTTCTTCTGCCTTACTATTGGCTGTTCATCTCTTTATTAGACCAATCAGGTGTTTTAGTCAGAAAAAGCAACACAGCTTCACAGAATCAAACAAATGTAACAGAAAAAAAATGCAACGCATCTCTGAATCATTAAGCAAATGTTCCACAGGCTAAATAAATGTAACACATCTTAAAATAATATTCTATAACACTCCCCACCATGATATTACTGTCTTACAACACAGTGGCCCCAGAATAATGTAGCCAAGTGACCAGGAATGAATTTCAGGCCAGCCTGGATGACTTATTGAGACCTTGTTTTAAAATTCATATATTCTTCTATATTCTTTCTCTCCTTCATTTGTGAGAAATTTTTAAATGATTTCCAAATATTTCCAGGTGATTTTACTCACATTTTCTCTATATAAACAAGCTTTTGAGTCCTGTTGAAAACAGGTCCAGGTGTTTTTCACCCAGGAGAATTTTTCTCTCCCAACTCCATTTGTTCTTATTGCTTTCAATATCATTCCCTATTTCCTCCTCCATCTTTCTTTTTCTTTCACTTCCCTCCAATTTGCATGGTTTGCAACATAATGATTTTTAACACAGTGTGTACACTGTGATGTGGTTAAGCCAAAATATTCAGAATATAAAGTACCCAACATTCTTATGTGTTTCTGTGGTGAGAATTCTTTAAAGTCTACTCTTAGCAACTTTTAGGCATATATAATCCATTGTCACCTTCTATGGAATAATTTCTTAAACACATCTCTCTTGTCTAGATGAAATTTTGTTTTGATTTTTATCTTTATCTTGGACTTCCTATCTAGTCTCAGATGATGGATGCTTTGTTCTATATTTTTATTAGTTTGACTTTTTAGGATTGTATACACAAACGAGATCATAGAGTCGTAAATACCTACTTTACTTATGTTTGATTCTTTTTTGTTGTTTTTCTTACATTAATAAATTTTAGCTTTTATACTCATTCTTCTCATTCTCAGATAGTTAATGCATTTTTTTTCTAAATCAGTGACTGAGGTTTTGTTTATTATTTCTAAATCTTTGAGTCAGGAATCCTGACATTGTGTCACTAGGTGTCTCATTTTAGAAGTACTCAGGTTGTCGTGAATTTGCATTGGTAGAACTTCCTTCTCACCTAAAAACTCAACTAACAGAAGATCTGGGTTAAAGTTCACAAGGCTGCTTGGTGGTAAGATTGAGCTCTGTCATGTAGAAAACCCACCACATCAGGTATCCTCCCTCAGAGCACATCAGAGGGAGCCCATGCCCAGGAAGAGCCTGTCTCCTGATGAACTAATAAAGGGAATGGTGTCTCAAAGCATTTGTCTAATTGCTTTGTTTGAATGAGGCAGTACTTGTTTAATTCAGCTTATTGTCAAGAAAGGGTGATAACACAAAGGATTTACAGTGAAAAGTATAGCTAATTTTTAGCCATCATGGAGGTTGCCTACCACAGGCAGTTTTTTTCTGGTCTATCTTCCTTGTCTGTGGCATTTAGTGTGATCTTTATGCTGATTTCCATAGAATTTCAAATAATACAACCTGCTCTTCATAAGTAATGAATATGGATATTTGAAACAAAGATGTGCTTATCTGAGTATCTAAACTTTTTATTATCATCATATTCCAATGTATATTGTAAAAACAATTCTTACAAAGCATTATTTCTAAATTTAGTATTATAAGCAATCTAGAAATGATTTAAAATATATGTATGACATGTGCATCTTTCTTTTTTCATTTAAAAAGTTTTTTCCATAGCTACCACTGCTTTCCTTCCCTTCTCTCCTCCCAGTCCCTCCCACAGCCTCCCCATCCCATCCTCCCATCCATTCCCCAAGGAGAACAGGGTCAGTTTAGTCTGGCATATCCAGATGAAGTAGGTCTCAGTCCATGATCCCAGTGTCAAGGCTGAGTTAGGTGTTCTTCTGTAGGGAATGGGCTCTGAGATGTCAGTTCACACACCAGGAACACATTCATATTTCATGTACAGGCCCTATATTGTTTTACAGATTGGAGTGAAACACATATATATTATGAAATGAGTGGGGCTTTCTCTATAGATCCTGAGGGAACCTACATAGTTCTAAACTTGACTTTGATGGTCACTACTTTACAACCCTTCTTATTTTATTGTGCTGTTTAAAGACAGCAGAGTTCTTAAACTTCCAAAGATCTCATACTTTGCCCCCACTTTGCAAAACATCAGTAACAAAATATGGTGTGCAAGCATTGTGGGCCTGGTCTTCTGTGGTTCCATGGTTGCACCCTGCTCAGTCCCTGTCTTGACCACAGCACTCCACAGCCACACACACACACACACACACACACACACACACACACACACTCCCTGCAAAGTTCAGCACTGAGAACATCCCACACTGCCCCATGCAGTGTCTTCATGTGCCTGCTTCCTTATGCTCCAGAAAGCTGGACATTGAATGCTACTGCGACACCTGCTGGCCATAAGTCACCATTACATCTGAGTAAGGTAATCAGTTACACTTTTTTGGTAAGATGTATGTTGGACGTGACAGGTGTTCAGAACTTTACACATTTTTTTCTCAGCAATCATGGAAGACTATCTACATGATTACATATTTGGAGGCTCCCTTAACACTGTTATCTTATTGCTTTTTTGTGATAATATATTTCATACCTCAAATAAAATGGTCTGACACCTATTTTAAAGGTTTGGAAGCTAGAGATGAGTGAATACTCTCTATGATGTGTGAAATTCAATTTAAAGTCAATAAAGTGGTGAACAAAGTTACTTCACTGAAAGTTGGTTTTGACAAATTTTCTGATAGGACTTTCTCCTTGGATGAGAGTTCTTAAAAAACACAAGAGGAAGGCAGGCTTTACATTGATGATGCAATTAAAAAATTTGCTTCCTCCTTGGATGGCAGTTCTAAGGCAACAAGGGGACAGTGCAGGCTTTACACTGATGATGAAATTAAGAAACTTGCTAATTATGTTGATGAAGGGAGTGGGAGAATTTTTGACTCTATGAAATCATTAGAAAGATTGTCTACCCGATACAGTAAGACCCTGGAAGGAACTATGGCCTCCAAACTTCAAGATCATGATGATTGTATAGCAATATTAGAAAGAAGTTTTGAAACACCTTCTACCCAGAACAATCCAGGACCTCTTCTTAAGGGATACTATGGTAGGTAAGATGCTATACCTAAATAGTCACCAAGAAGGGTAATTACCCACTTCTCTACCAGCACTATTCCCAGTCACAGCAAATACAAAGAAAATATGTGGAAAGGCTTCAGACTACATGAAATATTATTATGAACCCATTCACCTGAGGAATATGAAGGTTATTAAAGAAGCTATATTGTTGCATGGAGTACAATCATCATATGTAAAGTAGTTTCTAAACTCATGGTTGACACAGAATCGGGTACTTCCTAATGACTGTATGCAGTTGACAGCCACTGTGTTGGACTATAGCCAACACTTGTAATGGAGGAATTGGCTTAGGGAAGAGGCTAGGGCCTTAGAGTCCTGGGGACAAAATGAGGGTGTTAACATCTCCAAAGAACAAATCCTTGATGAAGGCCAGTTTGCTGATGTAGCAGTTCAAACTACTTATGATGACCATGCCTTATTGCTGTGCTGTACTCCTGCCTCAAATGCTTGGAAAAGATTTGAGACTCAGGACAGAAAATTGAGTCATATACCAAGGTCATACAAGGCTTGAAGGAACCTTCTATGGACTTTTTATAGAAGTTAACTCAAGCTGTACATAGAGCAGTATCAGATCCAGGAGTTAGGAAGCAATTAATACTCTCTTTGGCCTTTGTCCATGCTAATATGGAATATAAGAGAATGCTCATGCCATTAAAGATCAGAAACGTAACCACAGAAGAATGGATTCTGTATGCAATTAATGCTGAATCTATCCATAGTGATGAAGAGAATTGGGTAGGTTAAGCTATTGTCAATGTTAGGATAAGGAATCAGGACATCATTTGTTTCAATTATGGTGAGTCAGGCCATGTAAAGAGGAATTGTATGCAAGGTACTTATGGGAATACTGCCCATCCCAGGAATGATTCAAATAGAAGGCCACTACCTTCTGGGCTTTGCAGGAGATGCAGTAAAGGCTGACATTGGACAAATGAATGTAGGTCCACAAGTGACAAAGAAGGTAACCTTTTGTCATCAGGAAATGCATCTCAGGGCTTCTCCTGGGAAGCCCCCTAAAATATTAAACCTCAGATTAAAAAAGATTCAGTCATATCCAGTCATGGTGGAAGAACAGCCTCCTCAGGACAAGTAGATAATCCAAACCTGGGGCAGAGGACCATACAGTAATGGACAATAGAATGCCTTTACAGGAGAATTTGACAGTAACAAGTAAATCAATGAAACATAAACTTTGGCAGACTTCCATAAATGAACAAAGACCAAAATTGAAAATAAGGATAGATAATATTTATATGCAAGGCTTAGTCGACACAGAAACTGACATTTTGATCATAACCCCAAAATCATGTCACCCCAGATGGCCTGTTCAATTTCTAGGTATTGGAACACTATCTCAGGTAAAACAGAGTATGAGATGGTTTGAATGCATAGGACCAGAAAAACAGAAAGGAATATTGAAGCCATATATGGCTAACACAGCAGTGAATTTATGGGGTCATAATTGTCTACAACAATAGAACACCCAGACTAACATCCCTCCAGTCTCAGATATCAAACAGAGACTCAATTATGTCCCTGAAGACAATATTTCAAGAGACTATGAAAAACAATCATTGGTCATTCAGGTTGCACAACAACACAGTTTAAGAGCTACTGAACCTGCTGTATTGAGATTGTCACCCCAAGAACCCCTGCTGTAGGTACATCTTCAGTACTCCACAGGAATACATGTATTGAGCAGGAACACACCTTCATATTTTAGTCTACAGATCTGATAATAAACTTAGGAATGGTGTTAAAAAAAAAGCTACTGAACCCACAAAACACTCACAGCATTACTTTGAAATGGGTGACAGAAAAGCCTATTTGAGTTCAGCAAAAGCCTTTGACAAAGGAGAAACTGCTGGCTCTAGAACAGTTGGTACAGGAGCAGTTACAAGCTCAGCATATTGAAGAATCAACCAACACATGGAATTCCCCTGTATTTGTGGTCAAGAAGAAATCTGGGAAATGGAGAATGGTGACAGATTTAAGAACAATTAATAAGGTGATTCAGCCCATGGGCACCCTACACTCTGGTATACCGTTGCCTTCTTTGCCACCTAGAGGATGGCCTATTATAGTTATTGATTTGAAAGACTTTTTTTTTTTTTTACCATACCTTTACAAGAACAAGACAAAGAAAAATTTGCATTTGCAATGCTCAAGTTTAACAATACACTCCCAGTAAGAGGGTACCAATGGAACATCCTTCCTCAAGGGATATTGAATAGTCCCACTCTATGCCAAAATTTTATACAACAGCCACTAGAAGTGATGCACAAATAATTCCCACAACCTATAATTTACCATTATATGGATGATATTTTATTAGCAGACCCAGACATAGACACCTTGGAAAGAATGTTTGAAGAAATGAAGAAGGTATTGCCTGATTGGGGACTTTAAATTTCACCTGAAAAGATAAATAAGAGGGAATTCTATCAATTATTCGGGTTACAAAGTAGGCCTGAAAACAATTAGACCCCAGAAGGTACAACCAAAGAGAGACAGACTGAGGACTCTTAATGATTTTCAAAAACTACTGGGGATATTGCTCACACATGATGAGTTATTGGTATAAAAAACTATGAACTAGTTCATTTGTTCAAAACTTTAGATGAAGACAAGAATTTAAATAGCCCCAGGGAATTCTCTGTTGAAGCTGAGAAAGAATTAACATTGGTGGAAAAGAAATTACAGGAAGCACATGTGAACTGTATAGATCCAGACCTTGATTACATCTTGATTATTTTACCTTCTGAGCATTCCCCTACAGGAGTCTTAAAGCAAAGAGAAAATATTATACATGAATGGATTTTTCTACCACATAGGCCAAGCAAAAAAATTGAAAACATATATTAAAAAGATTTTCTGTTTGATTTTTAAAGGAAAATTTAGATTTTGTCAGTTGACTGAAAAGGACCCAGCAGAAATTGTTGTACCTTTGACTAATGAGGAAATTGATCAATTATGGGTAAACAGTGAACCTTGGCAAAGGGCCTGTAGCAACTTCCTGGGAGAGATTAATAACAAATACCCCTGAAGCAAAGGCATTCACTTTATAAAGGAAACTAACTGGATTTTTCCTCATGTGGTATGGAATGAGCCTATTTCTGGAGCTCCTACATTTTATACTAATGCAAACAAATAAGGAAAACCCAGTTATAAATTGGCAAATTTAAGCAAAGTAGCCCAAAGCCCCTGTAATTCTGTTTAGTACTCAGAAATATATGTTATTATTATGGCATTACTGGATTTTGCAGAGCCTCCCAACCCAATAACTGACTCCCAATATGCAGAAGGAGTTGTATTACACATTGAGACTGCTGATTTTATTCCTGATGATTCAGAATTAACCTTATTATTTATACATCTGCAGGATGCCACCAGAAGTAGAATTCATCCTATGTACATAATACATATCAGGGTTCACAAGGCTTTCCCTTTGGCATAGGGTAGTAATTAGATTGACTGGTTATTAATAGGAAATGTAAGAGAAACCTCAGAATTTCACAAGAAACCTCATGTCAATAGCAAGGGACTAAGAAAGAGCTTTTTCATCTTTTGGCATCAGGCCAAGGAAATTCTGTGAAAGTGTGCTACATGCTCATCTTTACCCACTGGGCATAGTCCCAAAGGTACAAAGAGAAATGACATTTGGGAGATTGATGTGTTTCACTTTCTAGAATTAGGAAAGATAAAATATGTCCATCATACCATTGACACTCACTCAGGAATGCAATGGGCAACTGCCTAGAGTTCTGAAAATGCTAATGCTATACCCATTCATCTTCTGAAAGTCATGGCAGCCATGATGGGAATTACTGCTCAAATTAAGACTGAGAATGCTCCAGCATATGCTTCCCAGAAAATGAGGCAGATTTGTGGATATAATGAGATATAACACATTACAGGTATACCGCACAAGCCCACAGGACAAGCAGTTGTGAAAAGATTCCATCACATCATGAAAGAGTTGCTTTACAAACAGAAAGGTGGAATGAAAAAGCCCAGGGAGAGATTACATGGTGCTTTGCTGACCTTGAACTTTTAATGCTGATGAGAAAGCAACTTATGAGTTAAACCAATCTATTTCAAGGATGTACTAACTTCAGAATGGAAGCTGGGATATGTGCTATGATGGAGTAGGGGTTTTGCTTTTGTTTCCACAGGAGAAGAAAAAATATGGGTACCAAAAAGATTGATAAAGAGTCCATTTGAAAAGAAGACCCCCTCCTGAGGAGAAAAAGTAATGACTCATCTGCCAATATGACAATTGGATATGTGTTAAGAAACACATACCTAACAAAGCTGGGGCAGAGTTTCATTTTTGTCTTTACAGAAGGATAAATACAACCATCTTCATAACATTCAAAGGATGCTGAACGCTTAGGCGTTTAAAGCTGGAGGAAGATCACATAAGAAAGGACTACAAAGGAATATAAGGACAATTGACACCAATATGTACTATTGGGTAATTTCTCAATTCTCACTGCTGTACATCTATATCTCATATTTTTAAAAAAATGTGGTCCTGGTTTAATTATAAATAAAGCTGGCTTTGGAGTTGGAGTAAGTGGCTTTCTCTCTCTCTAAACTTAAGCACATTAGTAAAGAAAACTTGGGAGATACTGTCTCATAGCAGAAAAGCCACGTGATGTGAGACAGAAGATAGCCAGAATATATAGGAACTAATATTATTGTACTCTTATCTTAATTTCTACTTCTCTCTGCACTTTTTCTTTTTAAATCTAAAAATCTTACTTGCATACAATCTTTCCTGAAGACTTAAAATCTTCACTTGATATTAATACTTTTTAGACTCTCCTCTATAAATAATAATTTCTCCTACTAGCAATCTTCAAGGCATCCAGAAAGAAGATGGAGCCCCACCACATCAAAACAGAAAAAGCTGAGGAACATTGACAGGGAGACAGAGAAAGAAAGAACCTGCTATACATCACTCAATGATCACTTTTGATATATAGACCATTCAGGACAGTTGTAGGATAGCTTCATGTCATACCTTTAACAAGATTTCCAGATGGACTTACCCAGTACTATGAAAATGGTTATAGATGTTTATAGTCAACTCATTAGAATTTAGCCATTGTTTTAGTTTTACAGGACCTCACAGAGATACCATCATCCACAAGTGAGCATGAAGCAACCTAATGAGAAATCTACGCTCCTCTCCCAATAAGTTTTGTCCTGTAAGTGTTATAGATAATTATCATTCTGATAAAGTGGTTACAAGTTAAATTTGGGTTGAAGGTAGAACTATAATATAGACTTCGGAATTCCTTTTAAAGAAGAGAAAAGGGAATATATATGAAAGACATAGGTAGATTATTGTATCTACCTGCAAACAATTATTAGCCAAAGGATGAGCCAAAAATGAATTGCCATGGTATAGATGCTTGCATATTGATACAAATGGGAAATTGTTTCATGTTTGATTCTGATAATCTGTATATTGATATAAATTTAAATCTTGTATAAATTGATTCAAATGGGAAATTATTTTATATGTTTGATTGAGATAATCTATATATTGATACAAAACTGAATATATAATTGCCCTATTTTGCACATGTTTCTACCTCTGTTTAAAGTATTTTGCACATTAATGTATATTAAGCATATTATTGTCACTCCCATAATTCAATTTCTATCTGTTTATTTATGCTAGTCATAAAATTAACTATAATATATACACAAGTTGTTTTGTATAACTCTGTTTAGATATTTTGTACAAGGATATACAGTTTGGATACTGTTGTCACTTTATATGATATGTGTACCCTGGTTATAAGATGATCATACTTGAAGTCATTATGTAGATACTGTCCATTCATTTATAGATTACCTATTCTTCCAATGTAAGCTTACTCTTTCAGTTGATTGGAATTGCAGATTACTGCAACTCAGATTTGTCACATAACAATCACGATACTCAGATTTCCCAGGAACATGATAGAATATATCAGATAGACAGATGTCTTCAACCACTTTATAGACCTAGAGAATATGGCATTAAGATTTTGTTATCTAGAATTCAGCCTTGAGAGACACGACAACTCCTTGCATCACATCACTGTCCCTTTTCCAAAGTGGTTTTGGGCATCATAAACAACTTACAAAGAGTTTGTCTTTCTTGGAGGATAATGGCCTGATGGTCAAAGGGCTGCACTTGCCCCGACTGCTGTCAACATGCACACTGTCCAATCTGGATGAGCAGGATAAAGGATATACACTGCTGAAGCCTACATGGACAGGATAAGATGGTCTCACCCAAAAATACCTGCTTCTGAAGAGATTTGTCAGACATCCTAGGACAGTAGCCAGAAAGGTGGATGCTCCAACTGTATAGAAAATTCGTGGGGGACTGTCATTGTCCTCTCCTAAATCTTGGAAGTTATTCTTTCATGCTTCCAACCTTCAGGTAATATATTTTCTCTCTCAGGGTTAGGGTTAGGGTTAGGGTTAGGGTTAGGGAGAAAAGAACACCTCATGTCTTCCCATCCAATGTGAATATGAAGAAACCTTTAACAGTTTGTAGTATATCCCTAACAAAGACACTCCTCCTAGTAATATCACTCCCTATGAGCTTATAGCATCCAGTTTCATTCAAATTACCATAAAGAACTTGATTGACATTGGAATTCTGGAATCAGGGAGAAGTGAGGTATGCACTGAACCTAGCAGAATTTAGCTTTATAGAAGGAGACAGAACTGGAAGACAAAAGGCAGAGGAGAAAAAAGCAAATTGGTCATTTTAAAATTAGTTCCCTTATATGGTAGGGACAGGAAGTGAGGAAAAAAGAAAATATAATTGATTGGTGAAAATCAGGTTACCCCAAGAGCATTGTAATTTTTTTTTTCTTCTGATGAAGTTTAAAGCAGTGGGAAGTTCATTACCATGTTAATTAAAATTGGCCAGTTTAGAAAATGTGCTTGGTAGCTCCTGCTCCTGAAGATCAAATGACAGTTTATTTGTAGTTTGCTAATGTGGAGCTTTGAGCACCAGTGATTCCATTTTAATTTTTGGCTTACTTTAGGGAGGCTCTTATTTTACAGTAATAACCACCTCTTATAATTTTTTATTTTACAAGATTTTTCTTCTTGAGCTGAAAATCCAGATGAGGTGACAGAGATGAAAACACACAGGTGTTCTTCCTTTCTTCCCAAAGTATAGAGTGAGATACCAGAAGTCCATCACTGAAGGCACAAGAGGTGAACTTGCTTAGTATGAGTTCACCATTGTTTGTTTAGTTTTCTGTTCTTGGAGACTGGAGCTGACTCCATGCCCAGCTAACTCCCCATCCTTTCTGCTCTGTCATGTACCATCGAGTTGATAAAGACCTCAGGAATTTTAGGTTCTCCACATCAGCCTCCTGCTGCATTGTGTCCATTACAGAAAGTAGTAGGAGACTGGACAGCACAAGAGAGTGATGCTTTTACCCATCTCATGGCTTTGGTGGCATCTCCTCTGTGGCTCCAGCTTCCAACCCACCAGACTTGACTGCGCCTTTGGTCCAGCTTGCACCAAGTCATTCTTGTCCTTACAGATTGAAGGCATCACTGGCTCCCTGCTGTCCTCAGTGTGAGGTTTCTATTATCCCACTCAGTAGGTTTGGTGTAGGGTAAAAAGTAGATGGGAAGAAAACTGGGAGGAAAATTGATGTGGGGCACACAGGGTGACAGCTTACCACCCTCCATGAGACTGCTGAGGCTTATGAAGGGGGGGAAACATTGCATTTCCTGGTTGTAGGTCTCTTAGATCAGTTTATCTGTGAGAAAAACAAAGGCTGGTTATATAGAGACAACAAAGGAAACAGTCACCTGCCAAATTGTCTACTCTGTCCTTGGAGTCAGAAGAGTGCATCCAGTGTGTGAAGTCCCTACTGACTGGATGAGTGAAAAGGATATAGTTGGACTTGAGTTATCTCTCCAGCTGTCAACACAGAGTATTTAGTGGATTCAGGGATAACTGTAGAAAGAGGCTAGTAGTGAAAGTTGAAGGGGATAAATGGGCCAACTAGGGAGACCATCCGGGGACCTCGGAACTGACTGACATGTGCTGGACAGTTTCCACAGGGAGAATAATTTCTGATCATTGGTATTTTCCACATAGATGGCAATAATTTCTACAACGATAGGGCCCTAGGACAAGAAGAAGCTGAGTCAAATACCTGTTTTGTTCTTTTCCCCTCAATTCCACCTCCACTCATAAAGAAACTTCATTTTTGATGAGGGTGGAGAAGGGAGCAGAAATTGGCTGGGTCTTCAGCTGCCACACTTTAGAAGGGTCCCAAGTTGCTTTTTTCAGACTGAGAAATAGCTGCATGTATACAATGAGGTGTTGGGAGCCAAAGTCAACTTAGCCATATTTTATAAATTAGCTTCTACAGCTACCAGCAGCCTATACCCTAGATAGCAAAATACCAGAGACTACACGCCCTTATTGTGGCTTCAGGCTTTCTCTTTAACCTTCTCAGATCAGCAAGGTGACCTTCCCCAGACCCTCCACGGATAACAGATAGATTTCCATATCAATTCTACCCTGTCTGTTACTTTCCCTCACATTCTTTTGAACATCCCACCCCTTTGCTCCCAGCTACCTGCATGACAGAGACTCTGTATAAATATTGACTGTAATAATAAAGCTTTGGAGGACTTGAACAGAGAGATTTGTCTTGTCCTTCCGTTCCTTTGTGTTCCTGCCTTCCATTTGCTTCCTTCCCAGGTCTAGGTCCACACTGAAGACCCTGCTGGCCGGGGCAATGAGGCATGTTGAGAAGATCAATCATTTCTAGTCATGACAATAACTTATATTTCATGCATCACACACATTGCTTGAAGGTAACTTTATATAATATTTACAGTCATGGTGCACTTTGATCTCCTGTAATAGACCAAGTGTATAATTTACTTGTGGTGACATATTGAAATTTAGAAAAAGTTATTGGCTTTTTTGAGTATTCTAGATTCCTGCTTTTCTGATTAGAGCTCTTCAACATATATTGTGCAACCATACTACATGATTTTGGTCAGAGAAAGAGGGGCAGGCTAGCCCCGTCACCTCACCTGTGTCACATACTTGGCCTATGTAAGATCACACAATTTGTCTCAATTTGACAAGTATCAGACATCTAGTGAATCTGCCTGCTTTTTGGAGGGGGAGGGTGGGGAAAGCACAGATTCAGCAATCAATTAGTAATTAGAAATTTTAAATTATTTTGATTAACATTCCACTAAGTTCACATGGTTCAGCTAAACCTATAGCAGTTACTTCATTTATATCTATAGGAAGTGAAAGAAAATAAAAGAAGAAAGAAAGGAATGAATGAAGGAACAAAGGAAAGAAGGAAACCTGCCCAAAACAGCCCAAGAAAAAGTTTATTTTGAGTCACAGTTTGAAGCTACATTCCATCAAGGCAGGAAGTCTTGGTGACCAGGGTGTGAGTTAGCTGGTCATATTGTATTCAGACACCAAACAGAGCTGGATGAGTGCTGGTACTCAGTTTGCTTTCTTTTAATGTAGTTCAACACCCAGCACTTGTAATGGTGCCACCTATGTATAGGGTTTTTGTTTTTGTTTTTAACTTCAGTTAACTTAATGTAGAAACCCCTATCATAGAAAGTGCCCAAAGGTTTGTTTCCATGGTGATTCTCAATTCCATCAGGTTGACAATGAAGATTAACTACAACAGATGGTTACCCTTAAACCATCAGATCATCTAAAATAGATGCTCTGGAGAGGATTTGTGGGCCAGTGAAATAGAGTTTTGCTTTTTTGTTTCAATCTCTGTTTTCCATCTTGAACTAGGAACAGTGGCTTTCATTTCTCCTTTTGTCTGTACGTTTTCTTCTAAAATCTAAAGTGGAAAATACAGGATTCAATTTATTCAACTATATATAATTGTGTATTGTGATGATATGTTATATATTTAATATACCACCAGAGTGTATGATTCATTAATTACTCTTACATTCATGCAGAATATGAGTTTGGTCCTATATCTTCATCTGATTACTGGATGGTTATAATTAGGGTGATTAAATTTGTAGTGTATATATCCAGCACCTTGCATGTGATATGTGTAATTCTATTTTTATTCAGTGACATGTGGAAAGCCTTTGTGAACATTCCCCTGTACATGTTCCCCAGCTGATGACTTTGCTCTATTTCATAGAAAAGATTATGGATGACTGAAAGAATTTCTTTCACCTAGCCGGAACATTCTATCCTTGTTTATTGCTCTTCTGTTTTATACCTGAAGAAGAAAATAATAGGGCCCCTTTGTCACCACAAAATATAAACCTCTTCCATTTCGGCTAAAACAAAACAAAAATCCTTGAATTCCCACTAGATGGTGCTACTAGAATGCAAACGACATAATTTAGCTTAGGTCATAGTTTATTTCCATAAAATCCTCATTTTGAAATCCATCTCCACATATTATTTTGGCTTGTCAAGCAGGTCTGCTTCCTGCTGAACTAATGGACTGGAATGATGTAGTATTTAGGGAAAAGATTACCCAGTGTTTACCAAGAGTGCCCAGAGGACTCTAGGCAAGAGCCAAGAGACATTTTGTTCACTTCTCATACTAGCCCCTCCTACCTGACATTTTCGGCACCCAAAGGTTTCTCCGTGGACATCTAGAGAAAATTCCATGGAAATAGTATCTTTGAGCCAAATGAAAACCCCTGTGTAAGGCTTTTTTCTTCCTAGTCTTGCCTCCTGTGCTGACTAGGATCATTACCAGCTAATGCATCAGTGATGATTTATCTAGCAGCTTTTGAAGTACAGTTTCTGGACTAGACACCACTTGCGATCTGTTAGACTTACACAGTCAGGCTTCTCTCAAGATTTAGTGAACTGGAAATTTGGGGGATGGGACACTGCAACCTGCATCTCACCAGACCTCCAGGTAGATCTGACTCACAGAAAACTTAAACATGGTCTTAGAGCCTTCCTAGTCATGAACTGCCCCGAGCATCTCTGGATTTACATCTTGAAAGCCCTTAAAGAGCAGGTTCATGGGCAAACAGGTGGGAGAAGTGTTTGAACGCCAGTGTGTCCTCCTTGTCCTGTGCAGAGGGCCGCCTCTGCCATTGTACTCTGGGTGGACTACAGTGGACTCCTTGAACCAGTGTCTAGTGTGTAAATGAGGAGGAAGCTGTGATTAGTCATCTCCATTTCTTTTGGCAAGGAAAATGAGATACCCAGAATAGCAGGCAACCTAGGTTCTAAATGTTTCCTCCATTACTTGTGGCGAGCCGCTTCTGGCCTGCAGAATGACTAGTCACCACATGCATGATTCTTCTCGGATCACAATTTATTGGAGTACAGCTCAGTTGAGAAATGGTGGAAAGAAGATCCCGAGCCTGAGATTCAGCCTGCTTATATAGGGAAGCCTGGCACGTGATTGGTGCCCCTCACAATGCCTCATTAACATATGGCTGGTGATTGGTTCAAAGTAATACTCATTAGCATATGGCTGGTGATTGGCCCAAAATAATGGCTCATTAGCATATTTGAGGATCGCATCGGATAGGTCCTTTCTCAATGCCTAACTAGCATCAGCACATCAGATTGGTCACTACTCGATGCTTAATTAGCATAAGCGGCAATAGAATGTTCCAGCAAGTTGTGAAAAGGCAAACCGCACCCTACAATTACTGAAAGTCACTCTGTCTCTTCACTGTACTCAAAGAAAGGCAATCCAGCAGAAGTAGTCATTGATTGACTGGGCTCTTTGTCTTTTTTGGTACTGCAGCATGAGTCAGAGCACACAGAGGGAAAGAGAGAGGGGAACAGCCTACTGATGAATGGGTCAGATGCTGCTATGTAAGGCTGGGAGCCACTTCTGCCTCCATTTCACTGCATAGGGCAGGTGGGGATGCTGCAGAGGTAAAGGAACACTAAACACCTAGTAAAGCTGCCTCTGTCAATCAGTTCAAACACTTTTCTGGAATCTCTTCATTCTGTTCTTTGATGAGCAATGTAGCTGTGCACAGGATTCACCTGGGCTGTGTTGGCATCTTCTGAGCCCAGACTGCTGCACATATAGTTACTAGGGTTCAGTCAGCATGGGATTCAATTTTCCCAGGTGATTCCAGTTGCAGTCAAATCTAGGGACCACATTGCCCACACATTTTAAAATTAGTGGCAGGACAATGTTACCTAAATCCAGAAACTGATCTCTGTGTAATATTTTTTCTTTTTTTTGCTTCTAAATCATTTTTTTCCTTCTTTATTTTGTATTTATCAAAAAAACAGTAAAAAGAATTTAAAAATGCCGAAGAGTTAACAATAACTATACAGAGGATAATAATCATAAGCATGGCTTATCAAGGGTGGAAATGCAAATAAGATTACTACACATATATTTTCTTTGTGTTCAGCTTTCCCTCTGAATTTTTTTTCCATCCCTGTAT
>PVIH01001776.1:0-53484 GCA_004025045.1 Sigmodon hispidus
ATACAAAGTTAAATATATAATTGCCCTATTTTACACGTGTCTACCTATGTCTAAAATATTTTACACATTAATATATATTAAATACATTGTCATTTCCATAATACAATTTCTACCTCTAATTATTTATAATAGTCATAACATTTATTATACTATACACATAAGTTATTTTATATAAATCTATTTAAATATATTTTTATATATAATAATATATAATTAAAATATTGTTGTCATTTGATAAAAAATATATATTTTAGTCAATTTTCCTAAGATTGTTATACTTAAAATTATTTATAAGAGCTGTACACTCATTTTAAAATGCCTATTTTTACAATGTTAGCCTCACTTTCTTAGTTAATTGAAATTACAAATTATAGTTACTCAAATTTATCACCTAAAAGTCAAAATACTCAACTTTTTCAAAAACATGTTAAAATACACCCAATAAATAAGTGTCTTCAACCACTTCATAAACTAAAACAATATAACATTCAAAATTTTGTTATCTCAAATTTAGCCTTAAAAAACATAACAACTCCTGACATCACCATTCCTTTCTCAAGATAATATTAAACATCACAGACATCTTACAAAAAAATTGTTTAGTTTGACAAATAATGGCCTGAGAGACAAAAAACTACACTTGCGCCCACTGCTGTCAGCGTGCTCACTGTCCAAAATAAACCTACAAGATAAAAAATAAAAACTGCCAAAGCCTGCCTAGACAAGATAAGACGGTCCTACCAAAAAATACCCTACTTCTATAAAAACTTGTCAGATATCCTAGGCCAATAGCCACAAAAATAAATGCTCCCACTATACAAAAAAAAATAGATAACTGTCCAAATAATTAACTAACGTTGTCTTCTCCTAAATTCTAAAAGTTACTTCATGATTCCAACTTTAAATATATATTTTCCTTCTCAAGTGTTAATAGTGTTAAAGATTAAATAATTAAAGTTGTTATTACTTCACATTTCAACAAAGACACTCAAATATTAAAACTCTATTGTTTAAGATAAACAACCTTAAAACAATCCCTATACATTTTCTCATATCAACATTTTAAATATTAAATTATACTTTATAGTTGTTGTTTGTTAACAATAGTTTGACCTCACTTATGTTAGTACCTTTCTCTTTCCCAGACACTGTCTTATGATGATCCCTATAATATATAGTTTTATACCTAATTTAAAACCTTCCTATTTAAACAAAACAGAGAGATGTAGCGGGAAATCAAAAACTATATATATAAACGATCGAGCGGGGCGTAGTTAACTAAAAAAGATTCCAAAAATAGACCTTCGAGGGAGGGGACCAAGACAGAAAGTCGTCATTCTCTCGCGAGAGTTCCCCGACCGAGTGCACAGTTCGCTCCAGCTGCCCGGGAGTTCGGACATACGACATAAAAATAAAAAATCTTCCTTAAAAAGACTTTGACGCACTACAACCTCATCCTGTCATCTCCTAAAACCGGCTCTATTTTATAAGCTATTTTCTCCAAATAAACCCTGTTTAAAACATATCTCAGGGCGAGTTTTTACCGTGATATGGCTCCATTGGTAAAGCGCTTGCCATACGTTTGGCCTGAATTGGATCCCCAGAACCAATGTAAAAAGGCAGGTGCAGCCTTGCTTATAACACAAACATTGGCAAGCCAGGGCCAGGCAGATTCTCAGGTCTGCTGGCTGCCAGTCTGTCTAGTCAGATCGGCAAGCTCCAGGCTCAGTGAGAAACCCTGTTTCAAAATATAATAGAAAATGATTGGCTCAGAGAGGCTAAGGTCCTGAGCTAAGCTGGTTAGATCAGGCTGGGCCAACCGATGCCATCTCAGGCCTCTTTTCTGCAGTGGTGACCAGACTGCCACTAAGAACTTGCCTTGGGGCACTTGGATTTAGGACTACTCAGAGATGGTGGCTTACAAGCCCCTGGGAGCTGGGGCCTGGTAGGTCAAGTTTAGTCTCTTTCTGGTCCCAAGTGTCCCTTTTAGTGCATATACTCACCCTATGGAGCATCCATGCCGTCATGGAGAACGATGGAACCTTGCCCCTTGCCTGGAACATTGCTGTGAGCTCAGGATGGCAGGGAAAAGAGAAAGACCCAGATGCTAGCAGAGGCCAAGAAAATCTTCCAAACCTTAGAATGAGGGTGCGAGTTTCCTTCTCAGATGGGCAGGGGTGGGGTGGGGGGAGGAGAGGCCCCCTTCTGTGCTGTATTAGCCCTGGTTAGTGTTTTCGCTTTGTGAGAGAAGGAACCATTCATCTGAGTTTGCCCACATCTCTGTTGATTGACAGGACCATACTCAGGCAGTTTGGACAGCCTTGTCTGATGGCTTTCTTTGCTGGTCCTGTTTGGCCGCATGCTGGTTCTTCCTGGCTCGGTCTTCCATCCTGGGGAGGTGTCATTAACCAGCTTCCCCAAGGGCAGGAAGGCTGAGTCTAGGAGATGGTGGCTACTCTCCACCGCAAAGCCTGTTAAGCCTGGACTCACCTGAGCCCTGCCTATCTCCCCTCTCCTGGTATCCTCCAGCTACATCTACTGGACTGAGTGGGGCGGCAAGCCAAGGATCGTGCGGGCCTTCATGGATGGGACCAATTGCATGACGCTGGTAGACAAGGTGGGCCGGGCCAATGACCTCACCATTGACTACACTGACCAGCGACTGTACTGGACGGACCTGGACACCAACATGATCGAATCGTCCAACATGCTGGGTGAGGGCTGGTGACCTCAGGGCTGAGGTGTGGGGACTGAATGGCAGGGCTCTGGCTTCCCTCTCCTTACACATGAGTCTGCCACTTGCCACTTGGCATCACAAAGGCATGGGTACAGCCACTCCTGGAGTATATCTCCATCTAGCCCTGGTACCCTTGCTGTTGTTTTGGGAAAGGCTTTCTAGGCTGCAGATCTGCACCAAACCCCGAGCCAGGACTGGTATTCACCCTCCACCACGTGGTGGCCCTTTACACTGGTGGGGAGCTGAGGCTGGGTATGTCATATAACTTACCGGAGATCACCCAGCAAGGGTACTTTAGAGCTCCTCAGGGCCAGATTCTGCCTCTACCACCTAGTAGCATAAGCTCCTCCTCTGTGGTCATACCCCTTCCTAATGTTTGTATTTAAAAAATAAGTTTTAAATACATGATGTCCATTTTTAGAATCTGAATTCTTTTGTACATGTTTTTGCTTTATAGAAGTAATTTTTGACTGGGATGTAACTCATTGGTAGAGTGCTTGCTGAAAGTGCATGAAGCCCCTCGATTCAATCCCCACTTCACATAAACTAGGTATAGTGGTGTAGTCTATAATCCCAGCACTCAGGATGCAGAGGCAGGAGGATCAGAAGGCTAAGGTCAGCCTTAGTTTCATAGGGAATTTGAGTCTAGCCTGGAATACGCAAGATCGGAAGATGGGTGGGTGGATGGATGGATAACTGTTTTGTTTTGTCTTTTTGAGACAGGCTTTCTCTGTGTAGCCCTGGCTGGCCTAGAACTTGCTTTGTAGACCAGGCTGGCTTTAAACTCACAGAGATCCACCTGTCTCTGCCTCCCGAGTGCTGGGATTAATGGTGTGTGGCATCACCACCAGGCTGTTGAGAACTGTTTTTTAAACTAACTTTCCTTTAAGTTATACTACATACCGTTTTTGTTTGTTTGTTTGTTTTTGCTTTTTGTGCTGTAACAAACCTGTTTTCATATCACAAGGTTATTTTTGTTGGCATCATTTGTGCCATGATTAGAATATATGTGGAGACATAGGCTTGCAGCACATAGGCTGTAAATGTAGACGTGTGGGACTGGACCTGTGCCTGGTCCAGGGGTCCTGAGAACTTCTAGGCTCCTTCCTTGCCTAAAATCTTGTGCTGGCCCACTCTGCTCTTCCAGGCCTGTTCCCTGTCTCTCTGACACATGGCCTCATGCCTGCCATGTGTTGGGTGCACCAGTGTGCTGATCCCCTGATCATAGGTAGCATAGGAAGACAGGCCTGCTCAGTCCACTTTATGTTGCTCTTGGAGGGGTGGGCTTTCTCTTGCACGATCTCATGCATCTGTCCTTTTCCATTGCTCTGAGTCTCCATGGCGACATTGTAGCCATGTGGCTCTGGAGATCGGGTATAAATGGCCTGTGCTCAAATAGATAAAATAGAACCAGGCATGTTAACTTATTCCTGGATTCATTGCCTGGCAGGCTGAGGCAAGAGGATCATCGCACTATGAGGCCAGCCTAGGCTACATAGTGAGTTCTGTGTGTGCCTAGGCTGCAAACTGAAATGTGGTAGAAATAAACAAGGAAACTAAAAGCAAGCCTATGTGTGTCCTTTGGCTGATGTCTGAGGACACTGGGTGGGCTTGCCACTTAGGTGGACAACCAGCCCAATTCATGAAGCTGCTCAGGCTTCCCTGCTTGGCTGATATTCTTGGAAATCAAGGTTGGTTCGACTCCCCTAGAAGTTCCCGGAGCGTGTCGGCCTGATAGCTCTCTTGCTGACCTGTGTGCTGTGTCCCCCCAGGTCAGGAGCGCATGGTGATAGCCGACGATCTTCCCTACCCCTTTGGCCTGACACAGTACAGCGATTATATCTACTGGACTGACTGGAACCTGCATAGCATTGAGAGGGCTGACAAGACCAGCGGGCAGAACCGCACTCTCATTCAAGGTCACCTAGACTTCGTCATGGACATTCTGGTGTTCCACTCCTCCCGCCAGGACGGCCTCAATGACTGTGTGCACAGCAACGGCCAGTGTGGGCAGCTGTGCCTTGCCATCCCCGGAGGCCACCGTTGTGGCTGTGCTTCCCACTATACGCTGGACCCCAGTAGCCGCAACTGCAGCCGTAAGTACCTCGATCCTCACTGCGTGTCCCATGCCTTATACTGTCACTGTCGCTGCAGTGGAAAAGAGTCATAAGTCAGGGTGTCTTGTGTACATGGATGGCTGGGAAGGCTGCATACTGCACAGGCTTCGTGGTACTACCCAGTTGGGTATTGCCAGACTGGGTGAGGACAAACCCCTCAGCTTCCTGCTTCTGTGGGGAGGTTCTTTGAATGGAGAAACATTTGGGAGATGGGGGAGAGGAAATCTTAGGGTATTGCCAGCGTTGTTTTGGTTGGAGTCACCAGAAGGCTCCTGAGTCTGTATTTTTGACCTCTCGATGGTGCCTTCAAAAAGGCCTGTACTATCCTGTGCTGACTGTCCCAATAGGTGTACCTGTGTTCTCACATCCATGGTAGGAAAATGAGATTCAGAGGTCAGAGGGCAACCTCCTCATGGCCATCTGTGAGCACAGGTGTGTCCTGTTAGCAGAGAGCCGATACAGTTTGGCCTCTACACAGAACTGGACAGTTCTTAGGGGTCTCGTGTGACCTCCAGATATCTGCTCTGCCCTCCCTGTTGAGTCAGTATGAACCGTGAGGTTTGAAAGGACAGAAAATGGGGGGCTAGAGAGATGGATCAGAGATTAAGAGCACTCACTGTTCTTCCAGAGGTCCTGAGTTCAATTCCCAGCAACCACATGGTGGCTCACAACCATCTATGACGACATCTGGTATCTTCTTCTGTATACTGTATACATAATAAATAAATAAATCTTTTTAAAAAAATAAAGGACAGAAAATATTCCTGACACTGAGCTTGTGTGAAGTGGTCCAGGGCCAGAGCTTGGTCTCCTAGGAGTTGTGATTTTATTTTTTTGTTTTTTATTTAATGTATGTAGATGTTTTACCTACATGTTTGTCTGTGCACCACATGTGTGTGTGGTGCTGGGGGGAGGCAAAAGAGCCCCCGCTTGGGCTATCTAGAGTTACAGATATTTGTGAGATGCTGTAGTTGTGGTGACTGTAACCCAGATCCTCTGAAAGAGCAGCCAGTGCTCTTAACTGCTAAACCATTTCTACATTATTATCGTTATTTTTTAAGACCAAGTCTCATTATGTAGCTGACCTGGTGTTGGCTATGGAGACAAGACTGCCCTCAAACTCAGAGTGTGCCGTGCCCTGTTGGCGCTGTGCTCCTGAGGACAGGCAGAGGTGCAAAAACAAGAACTCTTACTTCCTAAGATTTAGGACAGTGGCTTAGATTTCAAACCACCCACATTAACCCCCTGTTCCTGAAGACTGCCTGGTGGCTTTCATACATCTAGTGCCATAGTTTCTAAATCTGGGCAGCTATCGGGCCTTGGGCCTCAGGACCTGTCCTGGGAAGGAGAAGCTAGCCTACTTTCTGATTTTTCCAAGTTTTCCCCATTCTGGTTTCTATGGGCACCTGCATTCACATTCATACCCCCACACTCAGATACACACACAATTTAAAAAATAATAAAAACAAATCTTACAATAATCGCTGGGACTGGAGATGTAGCTCTAGTGCTGACCTAGCATGTGCAGAGCCTAGGTTCAGTCCTGGCATGGCATAACTGGGTGTGGTGGTGTCCTGGTACATGAGAGGTAGAGGTGGGTGGATGAGGAATGCAAGGCCATTTCTGACTGCTTATGTTCAGGTGTTCAAGGCCACTCTGTGCTACATGAGACCCTGTCTCCCCCCCAAAAAAAAAACCAAGTATTGATCTAGTCAGATAAACCATACCGACTTTGGGGTGATAACAAAATGCCATCACTCAGCCAGCTGACAGCTCTGTCCTCTCTTCTCTGAGGGGTCCGGTGGGAACAGGCGCTGGTCTGAAACCACACTGGCTGCTGTGCTCTTGGCCCCAGCCTTTCAGCTTCAACACTGATGTTCTCTGCTCACTCTGTCTGTCCAGCATCCTTAGCTTGCTGATGCTCCCTCACCACTTTGTCTGTTTGTTGGCTTCTCATTTTGCACTAGCTGATGCTTACAGCTCGGTCTTTCTGTCCAGTGCCCTCGGCTTGCTGATGTTCAGTCAGTCTGTCCAAACCTTGACTCGCTATGCTTTGCTGCTCAGTCTGTTTATTCAGCCCCTTGTACTTGCTGAAGCTGTCTCCTCTGTCTGTCTGTCTGTCCTGCTCCAGCACCCTCAGCTTGCTGAAGCTCTCTGCTCGGTCTGTTTGTCCCACTCCAGCGCCCTCCACCTTCTTGCTGTTCAGCCAGAAATTTGCCATCAGCCGGATGATCCCCGATGACCAGCTCAGCCCCGACCTTGTCCTGCCCCTGCATGGGCTGAGGAATGTCAAAGCCATCAACTACGACCCACTGGACAAGTTCATCTACTGGGTAGACGGGCGCCAGAACATCAAGAGGGCCAAGGACGACGGTACCCAGGCAGGTGCCCCTGGGGACAGGGTGTGATTTAGAGGCTGCTCCCCTTTCTGGGCAGGGCTTATGGCAAACAAGGTTTGGACTCTGATTATGTAATTGTGGGTGTGATCTAAGCATGTGAAACCCTGGACTGTGCTTAAGAGAACTGGATTTCCCAGTTGACAAGGGTTGGGGATTAGGTGGTGGTGGGAGTGGGGGGTTAGGGGGTGGTGTGCCAAACTTTAAAAGGGTCTTCTATCCAAGGTGATTTTATGTTGCTCAGAGGTCACACTACAGGCTTCCTTTATTTTATAGGGTTCATGTAGTCAGTCTTGCTGTGTGTCTGTATATGTGTACGTGTGGCAATTAGACGGTCATGTCAGATGTCATTCCACAGGAGCCATGCACAAGGTTACTCACTGATAGGCTAGGCTGCTGGCTGGCAAACGCAGAGATCTGCCTGTCTTCACTTCTCAAGTACTAGGATTACAGACATATGCCACCATGCCCAGCTCTGTGTGCATGCTGCCCCGCATGCTGCCATGCCCAGCTCTGTGTGGGTGCTGCCCCGAATGCCACCGTGCCCAGGTCTGTGTGAGTGCTGCCCCGCATGCCACCGTGCCTAGGTCTGTGTGGGTACTGCCCTGCATGCCACTGTGCCCAGCTCCGTGTGGGTGCTGCCCTGCATGCCAGCGTGCCCAGGTCTGTGTGGGTGCCGCCCTGCGTGCTTGCATAGCAAGTGCTTTCCTAGCCTGTCTCTTGTGCAGTTAATTCTGTAATGTAATAAATGTAATGCAGAAAGTCACAAACCTGTGCCAAATTACCCAACAGAAACAGCTGGGCTTGTGGGACAAAGAGAAGTGAGCCTGGTGCTCCAAGACTCTATTAGTGGGGCTGGAGATAGGGCTCAGTGGTTCAGCGCACTGGCTGCTCTTCCAGAAAACTGAGTGATTCTCAGCACCCACATGGCTCACAATTGTCTATAACTCCAGTCCTAGGGGATCCTTGGACATTAGGCATGCACATGGGTGCACAGATAAGCATGCAGGCAAAATACCCATGCACATAAAAATAAATAACTTTACCCCCTCCCAAACTCTGTCAGTGATATATATATATATATATATATATATAAAGCAGAATGGGCTTGTGGGAAGTGTCAGAGCCCCTGTGCCTGGCCAGTCACTCCTACATCTGTGGGTGTGGAGCATGAGAAACTGTAGTATGTGGGCTTCATGAGATGGGAGCATTATGGGAAGCAGGGCAGGAAGTTCTGGCTGCAGGTGTGGCTGGATGTGGCTCATAGCATGTGAATGGAGGTATGTGTGTCATCCAGTCTTTCTGGAGCCACATGCCAGGATAAACGTCTACATTCACCTTTTCTCCCCTATTGTGTGTGTGTTGTCTGTTTTGCATGTATAGAGTTCATGAGTGTGGGGATGGTCTTGACGTGGATGTGGGAATCATCTTTCATCAATCTTACTCACTGAGGCAGGGTCTCTCAGTCAGACTGATAGGCTAGCTGCTACGCTTGCCGAGGATCTGGTCTCTGCCTTTTGGGCCTGCCGTGCCCGCCCTGCACATAGGTGACTCTCTGAGGCTCTTAGCTGCAGGCCTCACCCACGTGCTGCCACCCCTTTACCTCTGACCAACCTCCTCTATCCTTGCTCTGGTTTTCTTTTTTTTTAATATTTATTTTTTATTTTTATTTTATGTGAATTGGTGTTTTGCCTGCATGTATAACTGTGTAAGGGTGTCAGATCTTGGAATTACAGACAGTTGTGAGCTGCCATGTGGATGCTGGGAATCGAACTCTGGTCCTCTGGAAGAACAGCCAGTGCTCTTAACCTCTTAGCCATCTCTCCAGCCCACTCTTTTTTTTTTTTTTTTTTTTTTTTTTTTTTTTTTTTTTTTTTTTTTTTTTTTTTTTTTTTTTTTTTTTTTTTTTTTTTTTTTTTTTTTTTTTTTTTTTTTTTTTTTTTTTTTTTTTTTTTTTTTTTTAAGTACAGGTTTTTCTGTATCCCAGGCTGGCCTCAAACTTGGTATGTAGCCAAGGCTGGCTCATCCTCCTGTTTCCCACATCTTACTCGAGCACTTCCTGGTTGTTCTGTGCATTCTTCTCTGTGTAGCCCTGGCTGGCTTTAAACTCACAGAGATCCACCTGCCTCTGGCTCCTGAGTGCTGGGTTAAAGGTGTGTGCCACCACTGCCCAGCTGTCCTGTGCACTCTTAAGTGGGTATACCATTAAGATCTAAGTTAAGGGCCACCAGGATGTCCCAGTGGATAAAAGTGCTTGAAATCATGCCTGATGGTTGACCTGAGTTCAAATCCTAGGTCTCACATGGTGGAAGGAACCAACTCTTACAAATTGTCCTCTGAGCTCCACACGTGTGCGTGAAATGTGCATGCCTAAAATCAAACAAGTGTTTATTTTTGAAGAGCCGAGTCTGGAGGAAATGCCTCAGATTTATTGGAACCTTGACTCTGGAGCTGAACTTGGGACTTGTGTCCCCTGAGTTCTCTGTCCCCGACAGCGTGGACAAGCTTGCTCTGCTTCCCTCTCACAGCTTTCCACGTTGACCTCTCCCAGCCAAAGTCTGAGCCCAGACAGACAGCCACACGATCTCAGCATTGACATCTACAGCCGGACACTGTTCTGGACCTGTGAGGCCACCAACACCATCAATGTACACCGGCTGGACGGGGATGCCATGGGAGTGGTGCTTCGAGGCGACCGTGACAAGCCAAGGGCCATTGCTGTCAACGCTGAACGAGGGTAGGTGCCCCAGGGTGGGCAGGCACTAGGGTGGGGGCTGCACCTGCTCAGGCATGCAGTCACTCGCTGGCCCCTGTGGACCTGCAGTGCTGGCCTCTTGGGGGACTAGGCAGTGCTTTCTACATTATACCCAGGATCCCCAGCTGCATGAGCAGAAGGTGAAGTCTGGATGGAGGCAGGAGAACTCTGGGGATGTGAGCCCTGCTGCATGGGCCTTGTGTCTGTAACCTGTCCGACTTGATTTTGGGGGCTGCATACATTCTGCCCCAGGCACAACTCAAAAACGTGTCATTCCTTGCCTCTCCCAGTTCTCTACCTGGTGGTCCTCAGCGCCTGGTCTGGGAGAGAGCCTATTAAGCTCAAGGACAAAGCTGAGCTTGTAAAGCCTCAGGCAGGAGCATGATGGCCTGTAAATCCTGCAGGGCTGACATGTAATATAGGTGTTAGCTATGGAGTTCCTGATTAGGACAAGGATACCAGAGTTCAAATCCTGGCTCCTACTCTTGACTACTCCATGGCGTGGGCAAGCCATAAAGCCCCTCAGAGTCTTGGTGTCTTTATCTGTGACCATGAGGAAGACAGTGGTGTCAGTACTTCAGCCTACAAGTGGAGCCCTAGTTGCTGGAGGACAGCTGTTCAGGAGCTGAGGGAGCATCCTCTGAGGAGATGGGCATGGGGTGTAGACATGGTCCTTGGCAGTTGGGTAAGGGTGTAGACAAATGTCCTGTGGCTACAGTGTTTGTCCACTCACTGTCTCAGCGCCCAGAGATCCAGAGTTCAGGTATTGGCGGGACCCTCTTCCTCTGATGTAATGGGGGGCAGTCTCTCAGCTGTGATGGTCGCAGGTGTTCCTTGACTTGACCCATCATTCCAGGCTTCCCCTCCAGTCACACCGTCTTTCTCTCTGTAGCTGTCTCTGTTTCTCTTCAGCAGCCTCTCACTGAGTTTGGAGCCCACTCTTACATGGATGTCATCTCAATCCCCAAAGACCCCATTTTTAAAGAAGCTTACATCCTAAGTTCCAGGGTGGCATGAATTTGAGGGACACTCTTCCCCCCATTGGATATGGCTCCTCAGCCTGTAGGATTAGCTGTGAGAGGCCAGGGCTGCTGATAGGATAGCAGTGGGTCGGGCTGGGCTGGTGCTGTGGATGACGGGGTGTTGAGAACTCCCGGCACCTGCTCTACCCACCGCCTCCATCACTGTTTCCACAGGTACATGTATTTCACCAACATGCAGGACCATGCGGCCAAGATTGAGCGGGCCTCCCTGGATGGCACAGAGCGTGAAGTCCTCTTTACCACGGGCCTCATCCGCCCTGTGGCCCTTGTGGTGGACAATACTCTGGGAAAACTCTTCTGGGTAGATGCAGATTTGAAGCGCATCGAAAGCTGTGACCTTACAGGTATGCATCATGCATGTTTCCAGTCATTGAGTCATCTGTCAGCAACCTGTAGGTGTGACCCTCCCATGAGCCCTCAGCTTTCCTTGCTACCAGTAGGGGTGGCATCTACCACCTTGTCCTGGGCCTGCTGTGAGCCTGGCATTGTATTGCGGCTCTGTATGTTTGTGCACATTCCTAACACCATGGGGGCCTGGATGTGAGCCCTTGACTATGGAGAAGCAGGATTTGGTAATTAGGGGGGTGCTGGACCCTTGCAGCTTTTCATCTAATAAAAGCTGTGTGGCTGGGGAGGTGGCTCAGTTAGGAAAGAGCTTGCTATACGACATAAGGATCTGAACTCTGAGCCCCAGCACCCAAGTAAGAGGCCAGGGATGTGGCACATGCCCGAGATCCTGCTGTTGGGAAGGCAGACACAGGGGGATCTGTTGGACTTTCTGGCCAGGCAATCTAGCCAAATCAGTGAGCTCCAGTTTCAGGAAGTCATCCTGTCTCAAAAACTAAGGGAAGAATCAGCCAGATGACTCAGTGGGTAAAGGCCCTTGCCACCAAGCTCGATGACAGGAGTTTGATCCCCAGGACCCCATGGTAAAGGTGACAAGTGACTCCTCCTACAGTTATCCTCTGACCTCTGCAGATGTGCTGTATCCCAGGCGCGCATGCACGGGCTCTTCTTGCAGAGGATCTGAGTTTAGTTCTCAACACTGTAGCTAACAACTGTAACTTCAGTTCCAAGCGATCCGGCGCCCTCTTCTGGCCTCCTTGGACACTGTAGGCTTAGGGCACACAGATATGCATGCAGGCAAAAGCACCCATATGTATAAAATAAAACTAAATGAATATTTAAAAATATTTCTAAAAAGATGTGTGTTGTGATGCACACCTTTAATCCCAGGACTTGAAAGACAGAGGAAGATGGATCTCTGTAAGTTTGAGGCCAGCCTGGTCTACATGAAGAGCTCCAGGATATCAAGGGTTAACACACACACACACACACACACACACACACACACACACACACACACGCTGGCTTGGGACAGTAAACATCATGCTTATGGAAGCCAGTGAACATGTGTTATGATCCTTATGAGAGCAGCCTGCTTCCATGGTATCTGCTCCGGCTTCCAGCTCTGGAGATTGCAGAAATACGCCAGACTCCCTCATTGCTCTCTCTTTAAATCTTGAGCCCAGTAGGTCTGGCTCTTCACTTGGCTGCCACTCATGCACCCTTTGTGCTACCCGCAGGGGCCAACCGCCTGACCCTGGAAGATGCCAACATCGTGCAGCCAGTGGGTCTGACGGTCCTGGGCAGGCACCTCTACTGGATCGACCGCCAGCAGCAGATGATTGAACGTGTGGAGAAGACCACTGGGGACAAGCGGACTAGGGTCCAAGGCCGTGTCACCCACCTGACAGGCATCCATGCTGTGGAGGAAGTCAGCCTGGAGGAGTTCTGTATGTGAGAGGGGACAGCATTTGTGATAGGGTCCCCTGGGGAGGGTGCTACTGCTTAGGGATTCCTGAATCAGCCTGCTGAAGTCACATGGGCTCAGCACCGACGGCCAGTATGTGTCCAGCTATCCCCTCTGCAGTCATTTTTGTTGGCTGCTGTACAGAAGTCTCCAAGTCTGTTCTTTTTTTCTTTTTTTTTTTTTAAAAAACTTTATTTGCCTTGGTGTTTGCCTGGAACTGGAACTACAGGCAGTTGTTAGCTGCCATGTGGGTGCTGGGAATCGAACCCGGGTCCTCTGGAAGAGCAGACGGTGCTCTTAACCGCTGAGCCATCTCTCCAGCCCCTCTTTTTTTCTTTTTTTAAAATTCTGTCTGTTTATCATCTACCATTTAAGTGCCTACCAACCAATCCCACTCTATCCATTTATCCATTTCTATCTTCTGTTTATGACACAGTCTCTTTAGTAGCCCAGGCTAGCCTGGAACTTTTGATGGTCCTCTGGCCTCAATCTGATCATTCTGCCACCAGGATTCACTGTGCTGGGATTCTCTGGGCTCTGTGTGTGTGTGTGTGTGTGTGTGTGTGTGTGTGTGTATGAGGGCGGGGCTGTGATGAGGCAGTATACATGATGATAATGATTATATGATGAAGCAAGGCTACATGCTTTATAGTTTGGAACCCAAACACAGAGGGAGAGATGGGTTCCCACTGTCTTTTTTGAATACACATCCCCAATGATCCAAAGACTCCCCACTAGGCTTCAGCTGCTTCTTTCTTTTTTTGGCCCTTGGGATTGAATTCAGGACTCTCCTGCAGCAGGCACTACTGCTTCCTCTTAGGAAGCACTAGACCCTTGGTTCCAATTGAAGACAAGAAGAAGAGAAAGAAGCCTTTGTGGGGAGCTTGTCGAAACATGGCAGCCCAGCTTATCAGCTGCTCAGGTCCCTGCCCCTCACCCCAAGGCCCTTGGTGCTAAACATGTCTGCACCTGGGGCTCTTCTCCGCTCCCTGTCCTCCCTCTTTCTCTGGAATCACTCCTACTATCTGATCATTCTGCCGCCGGGATTCACTTTTCACCTTGGCTGACCCTTTGCTGGGACCATGGTGGAATCTCTTGCATCCCTTGTTCAGGTGTGTTCAATTTTTGACAATGTGATAAAATGTTGTCATCTGTAAAATTCATGCTTGAAGATCATATAACCAAGTTGCAAAAAAAAAAAAGCCAAAATTTTTTAAAAATGATATGTATGTATGATGTGTGTAGGGGTGGGAGCGTGCATGCCATGGAGCATGTGCGGGTCAGAGAGTGATTCTGTGGATCCCTTATGTGAGCGTCCTCCTGTTGCTGTGATAAACACCATGATCAAAAACAACTGAGGAAGGAAAATGTGTGTTTGTCTGACAGGTCCCAGCCTCACTGAAGGAAGCCAGGGCAGGAACTCAAAGCAGGAAGGAACCTAGAGGCAGGAACTGAGGCAGATGCCGTGGCTTGCTTCTATGGCTTGCTTGGTCTGCTTTCTTATAACATCCAGAACTACTTTCCCAGGGGTACTGCCCTGGATTGGCCTTTCTACATCAATCAATAACCTAGAGATGTCCCAGAGACATGCCCACAGGCCAGAGTGATGGAGGCGCTTCCTCGGTTGAGGTCCCTTCCCTCTTCAGATGACTCTATAGCTTTTGTCAAATTGACAAAAGAGGGTTTCAGGAGTTGAACTCGGGTCACAGGCTTGAACGGCCAGTTCCTTCACCTTCTGAGCCATGTCTCTGGCCCTATCATGATGTTTTAAGTACGTTTCTGATTTTGTGTTGAGTGACATTTATAGTTAGCCCAGGACGCATGCTTGTAGCATCAACACATCTCACGCTCTACCTCATGGTAGTAATCTTACTGTGTGAGGAGGAAAGTGTCCTGTGCCCGTTTGCCCCTCTCATGCAGCTTGGGTTTGAGACCAGAGCCCTTGACTCGATGCTTGACCCTGTCGGTTGGAAATCTATACTCTATAACCAAAATTTATAGAATAATATATAGAGGGGCTGGAGAGATGGCTCAGCGGTTAAGAGCACCGTCTGCTCTTCCAGAGGACCCGGATTCGATTCCCAGCACTCACATGGCAGCTAACAACTGTCTGTAGTTCCAGTTCCAGGCAAACACCAAGGCAAATAAATAAATAAATAATAAATAAAGTTTTAGGAAAAAAAAAAAAGAATAATATATAGAATACAATCTGCGCAAAGCTGGGTTGAACTCTGAAACAGGGAACTAGCCACCTGGGTTGGCTAGTGGCAGGTTTTCTGTCCTCTGGGTCTCTTGGGATCCTGGAGAAGTGAGCTTCTGCCCAGTCTGTGTATCAGCAGAACATCCACATAATAGCCAGACATGTTGGTGCATACTTAGGAGGCTGAGGCAGGAGGATTGTAGCAAGTTTGAGCTCAGTCTAGTTTAGATAACGAGTTCCAGGATAGCCAGGGCTACATAATGAGACCCTGACTCAGTAAACAAAGCCAACAGTATATCTCCATTCTTCTGGCTTCTTATAAAGTTACAGGCTCCTCAGTGTCACAGGCCTTCAAAATGACCGTGGTATAGTTGAAGTGGCGACAGGTTTTGCTCCATAGTGTCCACAAAGAGCCAGGAACCAGCCATATCTCCTTAGAGCTGAGGGGACAGAAGAACCAGGTAGCATTTGTAGGCCAGGGTAAAGACTGGAAATGTCCTTGTTGAGATTTAACGTGCAGTATCCTAGGTGACAAGGGCAGGAAATTTTCAGGTAAGCTCTTCCTCAAGGGTGTGGAACACCCAACATGCTTTCTTATGAGAGTCTATGACCAAACCTATGTGTGAGTCCCCTGCAGCCCATGGAGCAAAGACTGACAGGATCGGGTAGCTGTAGGAAACAGGCTGGCAAAGTGAAGATTATTTACTTTGTGGATTTAACAAAGTAGCCTTGCTGACCTCTGCTGGAAACTATGGCTACCTCAATTTTAAACCTGCACAGTCCTGGCCTGACATCTAGAGGCACATACTTGCCTGCTTGGCCCCTGGGATACTGAAGCAGGAGGAGCTAGATGCAGGACGCCAGCCTGGAATATATAATAAGAGAAAACAGGGACTAGAGAGATGATTTAGTAGATAAGAGCACTCTGGGTGCAAGCACGAGGTTCTGAGTTCAAATCCCCAGAACCCACATAAAAAGCTCAGTGTGATCTGTAGCCTCAGCTCTCTGGGGTGTGTGGAGGATTGTTGGGGCCAGCCTAGCTCCAGGCTCAGCGAGAGACTGTGTTTCAAGGAATGAGGTAGGACAGCATCCTTTTGTTGGCCTCTCACTGATGTGTAAATCTTCCCTACATATGCACATATACCACAAACACATGTGAAACCGAATAGAAACCTGAGCTATGGATGGGAGGGCAAAGCTCTGGATTTAGCCCCAGCATCTGCCCCTGCCCTGTTTCTGTCTGTCTGTCAGTGAGCTTGTCCTTGGGAAGCACTCAGCACCCACAGTGACCTCACCTTGAGATCCCTTACCTGTTGTATTTGCAAAGGTTCTGCTTCCAGTTAAGTCCATGCTTACAGGTCATAGGGGTCAGGACATGGACACACTGCTGGAGCAGCAGGGTATGCAGCAGACAGACAGTGGAGAGCCATGGTGGGGATGATGGGGGTGTGGGAATGACTAGGGAGGTAGCCTAGGAATACTGTTGTTCAAATACTGCTTCCAGAGGCTGTGTGTTCTTTCTTTTCAAATATTTTATTCTTTGAGAATTTCATACAATTTACTTTGATCCTATGTATCCCTACTCTTCCCCATAGCTGTTCCCAGACCCACCCTTTTTTAATTTGGGATTTTTGAATAATCCATCAACTCTTAATTTGTGCCTCCTATATCATATACTTGTAGCTGTGAGACCATCTATGGGAGTGTGAGTAACCTACCAAAAGCCACACCCTTACAGCATGACTCCTGACTCCTCTCCAGCCCCCCAGGAACCAACTGTCCATAGCTCCTCAGTTAGAGATGGTGCCTCTGAGTGTTGACTGTGTTGATTTCTAGTACAACTCAGCTGTCAGTCTCCATTTAGTTTAAAAAACAATCTTTGTTTTTATTTTATATGCATTGGTATTTTGCCTTAATGTATATCTGCATGAAGGTGTTGGATCTCTTTGAACTGGATTTTTAGACAGCAGTGAGCTGCCATGTAGGTGCTAGGAATTGAACCTGAGTCCTTGAAAGAGCAGATGGTGCTCTTAACCACCAAGCCATCTCTCCAGCCCCCAAACACTGTTTTATATCAGTTCCCATGTTAGCGTTGATCAGCTAGGCTGTTTAAGGGATCAAGTGGGATGGTCTTCTGTAGGAGTCTGGCATTCACCTTCTGCACACAGAGAGCTGTGAGGGGGAAGGGAGAGCCTGGTCTTACTTCATCCTGCTTTGTCCATCCAGCTGCCCATCCATGTGCCCGAGACAATGGTGGCTGCTCCCACATCTGCATTGCCAAAGGTGATGGAACACCGCGTTGCTCATGTCCGGCCCACCTCGTGCTTCTGCAGAACCTGCTGACCTGTGGTGGTAAGTGAGACGTTGATGCCTTCTGTTGGGACTCTGCATAGGGAGCCACGCCATTGCTCTGCATGCTCTAAGATGACAGTCTCCATGGCATCTAATCTCCAAAGCAGTCATTTCTTTGCTTATAGCCTCCGGCCTTTTTAATACTCGTCTGTGTGCTTTTCCTGCATCTCACAGACTTTTAGTGAGTTGTAACTTAGTTCTCAGATACTGCAGATGAGTGTATGGGTGTCCATATATGCTGTGGAGGCCAGGGGGTAACCTGAGCTTACTCCTCAGCTGTCCACCTCATTTTTTTTAGGCAAGGTCTCTCACTGAGAACTGGAGCTGGCTGCCTGTCCAGTGACCCCGAGGCCCTGCTCTTTCTGCATCCCTAGCACTGGAATTATGAGCGTGTGCCATATCACACCTGGCTTTTTATACTGGTGCTGGGTGCTGGGCATTGATCTCAGGTCCTGAGGCTTGTGTGGCGTGTACTAATCCTCACCTCAATAGTTGAAATATTTTTAAAAAAAATCTTGAGAGACAACTTCTTCAGCCCATGTGTTGTTTAGAAGGTGTGTTGTGAGGTACAGGTTGGCTCAGTGGTAAGTATTTTTGCCTAGAAGGATTTGTTTGGTCTCTAGATGGTTAGAAATGACCTAGCTAGCTCTGCTCTGCTTTCTGTTTTAATTCCACTGTGGCCTGAGGGATCCTCTTGTGGGATTTCTGTCCTCTAGCTATATTAAAGTGTACTTTATGGCTACATCAAAACAGGTGTGGTACCTGTAAACCCAATGCTCCTAGGAGAGGAGCAGAGACAGACATGTCACTAGGGTTTGCTGACTGCCAGCCTAGCTCCTAGTTCAGCGAGAGAATTTGTTTCAAAGGATAAGGTAGAGAGTGATAGAGAAGGATGCTGTTCATGTCTGCACAGGTGTATGTACCAAACATGCACGCATGCACATGCACGCGCGCGAGCACACGCACACACACACAAACACACACGTGTGCATGCATGCTCAAACATCCATAGCACATCTGTAATCCCAGTACTCAGGAGGAAGCAGCAAGAGACTCAGAAGTTCAAGGTCATCCTTGGCTACACAGCAAGTTTGAAGCCAACCTACAATGTGAAAGCCTGTTTCAAGGCTTCCTGCAGTTGTGTGGTTCATTGGGTGTGGCTTGCGTGACTGTGGTCTCCTTCCTTTCCTCCCCTAGAGCCTCCTACCTGCTCCCCTGATCAGTTTGCGTGTGCCACTGGTGAGATTGACTGCATCCCCGGAGCCTGGCGCTGTGACGGCTTCCCTGAGTGTGCTGACCAGAGTGATGAGGAAGGCTGCCCAGTGTGCTCTGCCTCCCAGTTCCCCTGTGCTCGAGGCCAGTGCGTGGACCTGCGTCTGCGCTGCGATGGTGAGGCCGACTGCCAGGATCGCTCTGATGAAGCTAACTGTGACGGTGAGGCCCTGCCCTGCCCACCCAGGCCCTGACGAAGCCATTTGTCCTTCCCTCCTACAGCCCAGGCGGGAGGCTCCCCATCTTGCCTTCCTCAAGCAGGGGTGCTAGAAGACAGCTAAATAAGCAGGTCCTCTTGACGGGAACAAATGAAGTGAGTTTTAGGCACAGCTCGAAGAAATGATTCTGCATGACCCCATCTACCCTACTGGTTGTTGACTTAAAGACAGGATGAGAATTTGTCCCATATTTCCACATTTGGTAGCAGTTTCTGCAGAAACTCAAGATAAATCCAGTAGTCGGTTAAGTGTTGCCATGGCTCACATCCTGTTACAGTCTTATCTTAACGTCAGTGCGCCATCTCTGGGCCAGTGCTGGCCACCTGGGCCATTTTGACTAGCAAGATCTTTGTATATAGACAACCATACACTTTTAAAAAAATGAATAAATAAATAAATATTTACTTTTTATCTATTTATTTATTTTGCTTCTAAGACAGGGTCATGTGTAGCCCAGGCTAACCTTGAGTTTGGTATGTAGGTAAGAATGGCCTTGAACTTTTTGTTTTTTGGGTTTTTTGGTTTTGTTTTTTGAGGCAGTTTCATTGTGTAGCCCTGGCTGTTCTGGAACTCTTTCTGTAGACCAGGCTGGCCTCAAACTCACAGAGAAGATCTGCCTCTGCCTCCTGAGTGCTGGACTTAAGGCATTTGACTCTACTGTCCACTGGCCTTGGATTTCTGATTTTTCTGTCTTTACCTCTTGAGCGATAGGATTATAGGCATATGCTATCCCAAGTCGACTATGCTATGTTGAGGATCAAACTCAGGGTTTTCTGCATACTATGCAAGCACTCTATTACCGGAACGACATTCTCAGCCTTTTCTTTAGGGGTGTGCGTGCGTGCGTGCGTGTGTGCGTGCGTGCATATGGGTTCTGTGTGCGCCACGTTGTGCCTAGTAGAGGTCAGAGGGCAGCAGCCTGCAGACGTCACTGCCCCTTTCACCGTGTGGGTCTCAGGGGTCAGGGGTCAGGCTTGGCCCTGAGTGTCTTCATTCACTGTGCCAGTGCTTCTCAAGCTCTCCAGCAGTGTTCCTTTATGACAGTTCTCATGCTGTGCTGACCCCCAAACAAAATGATTTTCTTGCTACTTCATAGCTGTAATTTTTCCTACTGTTATGAATCTTAATGTAAATATCTGATATGCAGGACATCTGATACACAACCTCTGTCAAAGGTTGTTCAACCCCAAGTTGAGAACCCCTGCATTAAGCCATCTCACTGGCCAGCCTTTAATTAAAAATTTTTAAATTTAATTTTATGTGTATGAGTATTTTGCCTACATGTATGTATGTGCACAGGTGCATGCATGCATGCCTAGTGCTCACAAAGGCCAGAAGAGGATGTTAGATCAACTAGCACTGGAGTTACAGATGGTTGTGAGCTGCCATGTGGATGCTGGGAATTGAACTCAGGTCTTCTAGAAGAAGCCAGTGCTCCTAACTGCAGACATCTCTCCAGCCCGCATTGACCCTCCTGTAGACTTTTCCAGTGAAGTATATCTCTTTTGCACTTGCTATGCATGGCCCTCTAATACATGATCTGCACTGTCTTTGGTCATCTGCCATGTTTTCAGCACCATAGGCACAGATGGGTCATTGCGCTGTTTCTGTGCTCACTCTTACTGGGTGATGTTCTCGATGATTCAGATGCTGTCTGCCACCATCCCCCACCCTCATTCAGCATGAACAGATGTTCTGCAGGGCCTGGAGTGACCTTGGCTGGTTTCTCTCTGATGATGGGTTTGCTGCTCACCATTGCTCTGTGGGATCTGGTGGACACCATGGACCAGGGGTTGGCAGATGGTGGCGTATGTGCTAAACCCAGCTCGCTGCCTATGTCTATAAATAAGAATCCCTTGGCATGCCTAGCCCCGTTACTCCTGTACATGCGGACACTTTCATGCTAGACAGGGAGCTGGGTGGTTGGTGGCAGAGCCAGTAATAGTGTCTGCTTCTAGTTTCAGTGTCACGTGATCAGTTCAGAATCTCTCCTCTCTCTCTCTCTCTCTCTCTCTCTCTCTCCCCCCCCCCTCATCCCATTCACCTACCCACACTCCTCCTGGTGTCAGATAGCAGGTGCTGGTCCTCCACTTCCAGCAAAGTGCCCTTGTCTCCTTTCCCAGGTCAGGCAGCTGTGGCACGTTAGGAGACCCAGAGGGATGGTTGTGGGAGATGATGCCTAAGCACTCAGGTGTTCCTCAGGGTGCTGTGACTCGGCAGGTTTCCCTGCCCACTCTGCTCCCACACGAGGGAGTCCTGGGATCCCCTACCCCAGCCCATGTGCACTGAGGAAATGACATTCCTGCCCACCCCGCTGCCAGCCCCAGCTGCTTGATCCTGGACCCGAGGCTGTTGGTTCTTGCTCTGTGCTGTCTGACTCGGGTTACAAGCCTTCTGGGGCCAGGCTGGCATCCAGGCCTCTTCCTTACTGGCATATCTATGTCCCTGTTCACTTCGGCATCGAACAGACCTTGAAGGGGTCGTGCTGGGGGAGATGGATTTTTCCTGGTCCTTCCTAGCCAGGTCCTAGGAAGTGTTTTTGTTGATGGCTCCACATTTGGAATCAGACCTTTGTGGCTGGGCCAGCCACAGCTGCTGCCCTCCAGCTCCTCTGAGCACTGATCTTTCTCTCTCACAGCTGTCTGTCTGCCTAATCAGTTCCGCTGCAGCAGTGGCCAGTGCATCCTCATCAAGGAGCAGTGTGACTCCTTCCCTGACTGTGCCGACGGATCTGATGAGCTCATGTGTGGTGGGTGCTTCCATGCAGTTCCCCTCTCTTCCCACCCACCCCGTGGGGTGGGCGCTGCTCTGGAGTGTGGGTGGGGCTGTGGGATCTGAGGCACCAGGGAATTTCATTTAGTGAGTGTCGTGGTTTTGTTTCTGTGGCTGTGATGAAATCCCTGACAGAAAGCAGCTTGGGAAGAATGGGTTTACTTGGCTCTTCAGTTACAGTTCACCTTTGTGCGAGGTCAGGGGAGGGACTAATGACTGGAAGAAAGAAAGAATGCACACGTGCCTCCTAGTCAGCAAAGCCTTCTCTTCTTAGACAGTGTGGGGTCCAAACCCAGGAGTTTGGCTCTTTCCGCATCCATTGATGTAATGAGGACAGTTTCCCATCGACGTACCCATGCGCCAACCTGATCTAGACTGTCCCTCGGAGACTCTTCCCAGGGGATTGTCTCAAGTTGACAACATTTTACTAGGACAGAGACAACTTGTAGAAATGGAGCTGAGCTGTAGAGCGGCCCAGCTGGGCTTGGCGTGCCAGCCAGGCCAGAGCAGAGACAGGCCCACTTGGCAGTCTGCCTCACTGAGCTATTGAGCTTTAGATCTCAGTGGCAGCCACACTTTACCGCTGTTGGTACCATCTGTCCGCAGCCAGGAGCCCCGAGCTGGCATGTGGCCCAAAAAAATAGAAGTGTATACATTTTGTACACATTACATTTACATATGTGTACATATGTAAATGCCATATATAACCCTTGAGTAACATGAACTAATACTCAAGGATGTGCGTGTTAGTGCCAGCTAAGAGGTGGTGGGCAGTCAGGGAAGACTTCCTAAATGCTGTCAGATAGGAAGGGGCTGGAGCTTTAGAGAGGATGTCATGCTCTTCTGCCTGTGATTCATCTGCTCCTTTCTGCAGGCGCTGGGGTTCGGGCAAAGGCAGCCCCTCTAGGGTTCACAGCATGTTCCCTGTGGGAGGCTGTCACTTCTGGTTAATATGAATGATCTATCCAACAGAAATCAACAAGCCACCCACAGATGACATCCCAGCCCATAGCAGTGCCATTGGGCCTGTCATTGGCATCATCCTCTCTCTCTTCGTCATGGGTGGGGTCTACTTTGTCTGCCAGCGAGTGATGTGCCAGCGCTACACAGGAGCCAATGGACCCTTTCCGCACGAGTATGTCAGTGGAACCCCTCATGTGCCTCTCAACTTTATAGCCCCAGGGGGTTCACAGCACGGTCCCTTCCCAGGTAAGGAACCTCAAGCTTTCTCTCTGTGATGGAAGTGGTTTGGTTGAGTTGTCTGGGAAGAGCCTGGAATGCCATGCACAGAAAGACAGTGTGTGTTTGCAGGTGCCCAAGGTGACACTGTCTGCTTCAAATCCCATCAGTAGTGTGGTGTGCCCCATCTTTGGGCTTTGTAAGGACTGAGAGCACCTGTTCACTCTGGGGCCACCATGGAGACTGCCTGGACCTATACAGCCTTGGCTTCCTCTCTCCAGACCTATTCTATCTTCTCACTAAGCCAGCCTGTTGGAACTGCAGTGTCCAGAGGTTGATGTGAGCTGGTTCATATTGGGGGTGGAGGACAGGACTTACCAGTGGCTGTGACGGTATCACCATCTTCGCACTCTCGGGATCCCTGGCCTCTCTGTGTCGTATGCTCTGTACTCTGCCCCTACAGAGGTCCCTTCTGCAGGCTTCTCAACAGTTCCTGAGTCTGTATGTTTTATAGAGACCCTAGCTTCCCTGGTACAACTAATGATCGGCAGGGGGTAGAGACAGTGTCAGTTGGGACACATCCACCTGGGTAGAAATTCCATGGGCATCAGGGGCCGAGGCAGGAGTTTGCTCATTGTGACCTGCCTTGCCCTCCTTGCAGGCATCCCATGCAGCAAGTCCATGATGAGTTCCATGAGCCTGGTGGGGGGGCGGGGCAGCGTGCCCCTCTATGACCGGAATCACGTCACTGGGGCCTCATCCAGCAGCTCGTCCAGCACAAAGGCCACCCTATATCCACCGGTGAGTGAAACAAGGGGTACATGGGTGACAGGCTGAGACTCCCATCAGTGCCAGCTCCAGGGATTTCCTGGGTACATGATCTTTGTAGAACTAGTAATTCTTCCAGTGCCCCAGGGAGCAGTGGCGTGTGATTCCCAGGTCCCCCACTTTTGTTTTTGTCACTGGTGACATTGATTTCTGTATTGTAAAAGGTGGCTATGGAGATGGTCTCTGAAACACATGTATGGAAAGGGATATGGCTCAGTTCATACTTAGCATGTACGAAGTTCACCCCTAAGTCAACAGGGATGGGGAGAGTGGCCTTAGGGCTACAGAGGTGAGGCAGGATGAGGAACCCCAGCCCGTCCTTGTTTACACAGGACTTCGAGGAAGGTCTGAGTGAGATGCTTGTCTCAAAAACCAAACTAACAGCCAGGGGTGGCCGTGCATACTTTTAATTCTATCAATGTCGAGACAGAGAGGACTTTCTGGCCTCCGGGTGGCGCTCTCACCTTGCACTGTGGTCTTCACCGCCTTGCTGGGCCTGTGTAGCTCAGGTGAACTTCTCTACACTGTCCCCACCAGGAATATCTGGCTCTACTATGGCCTCAGTTTCCTGGACGGGTGATTTTCTCAAAGACAGATAACTAGGCAGGATGACTTTTGTGGTTAAAATATTCTCTGGAGCTTTCATGTGAGTAGGGTGGGGAACTGACTCTCTCCCAGTCATACCCTGGGGAGAAGGGATTTCAGAGAGTGATTGACCAGCCCTGTCCTATGAGGGGGATGCTGTCTCTGAGGCAAGCTAAGTAAGAACCCTGTCTCCAAGGGTGCAGCTCCAGAATGGCATGCTACACCATATGAATCTGTATGTAAAACTTCGTCCACACCTGTGGAAACACATGCCAGCACCCCCTTGCATATACTCAAAACTGCACTAGTGTTAGGTATACACGCCGGTTTTTCCCTGTGCACACAGACAGTTATTACAGGGCTGACGGGTGGTTTAGTAGGGAAGGTGCTTGTCACCAAAAATGCCAATGGGAGCTCAGTTCCTGGACCTCCCATGGTAGAAGGAGAAAACCAGTTCTCTCAGGCTGTCCTCTGACCTGCACACATGCTATGGCACATGCGCCCATGCCCAATGAAGAAATAGATGTAATACTTTCTTTTTAAGTATGTGGTAGTGCACCCCTTTAATCCCAGCACTTGGAAGGCAGAAGCAGGAGGATTAGAGTCAAGATAGTTATTATTATCTTCAGGCCTAGGTTGGCTGTGGAATCCTACTAAACCCTAGAGGGCAAAGCCACAGTGAGGTGAGTGCCAGGGGCTGTCCTGGGAGACCTTGGTTTCCTCCATAAGCACTTTCTTGCCAGGTTCTTGCATTTTACACAAAGACCGGGAGAGCCCCAAGTGTTTGTGTGTTTTCATCTCCTTATCATGCCTCCCTCATCCTGGGCGGATGGGTCTGAGGACAGTGTTATCTCAGGGTGCCAGGCAGGAGCTGAGTCTTTTGAAAAGTCTAAAGCCCATTTTTAGGGGCCAGCATCTAGAGGTTAGAACTCCCCCATGTTCTTTTTGCACTCGCTTAACCGTTTGGCTGGCAGAGACAGCACAGTGCTACCTTCCCTGTGCTGTGGCCCTGTACTCACTGGGTGATCAGTTCCCAGGAAACTCTAGAGCCAGCTCTTCAGAAGTAGCACACTCAGCTGGCACCCACAGTGCAGTATTCTAGGAGCACAGGAGAAAGTGGGGGCGGGGGAGCCCGGGCCAAGCAGCACCTCCTGGAGGACACCCTGTGGCTTCTCTTTGGGCATTGTTACTGTACTTGAGACTGGGTCTTGCTTTGTCACCCACTGTGACCTTGAACTCATCTTTCTGCCACAGCCTCCCAAGTGTTTAAGATTACAAGCATGCTTCATCATTTCCAGCTTCTGTAAGAGGCTTTTTATGCATACTCTGGGGGTAATTTATGTGTTTCTAAGGTATAAACTTAATTTTCTCTATCAAGAAGGAAGTGGATTTTTTTTAAACCCCAGATCATTGTAGGTTTATGTTCAACTGCAAGAGAACCCTTCTCACCCCAAGTTTCTCATATGGTAAGAAGTTGTGTAACTTCAGTCTAGTATAATTAAGACAGACTCCATCCTTTGAACATGGATTTCACCAATTTACGGATGTGTTTTTATAACCCCAAAAGGCTTATATGAAACCTGACTGGCAGGCTGGGGCTGTAGCTCAGTGGTAGAGTGATGCTTGACGTTCTAGATTCAGTCCCTAGTACCACACACACAAAGTGTATTATAGGGAGGCTAGCTGCCCGTAGAGTTTTAGCTGGGCATTGTGGCTCATGCCTGTAATCCCAGCACACGAATGACTGAGTCTGAGTATTATCATTTGCATGAGGCTATCTTGAGCTAAATAGTTAGAGCCAGCCTCAAAAATAAAATTCAGCATGCCTGTATACACCTTTAATCCAGTACTTTGGAGGCAGAGAAAGATGGATCTCTGCTACTTTGGAGCAAACCTAGTCTGCATAATGAGTTACAGTCCAGCCTAAATTTACATAGTAAGTTCCAGGTCAGCCTTGTTTACATTGTGAATTCCAGGCCAAGCCAGGGCTACACAGTGAGACACTGTCTCAAATACATAAACAAACACATAAATAACTAAGTAGAATTAAGTAAAGTAAAACAAGATAGTTCTTGAAGAATCTGCTCTGAGCCTGACCTTTTGCTGGTAGCAGTGTTTACCTAAGACTCCTGAGGCTTGGGTTCAGTGTGCCCTGTGTAAACATCCCACATTGGTACATCCCTAGGATAGTGTGCATGGTGACCACAGCCTGGCTCGTTCCTCTGTGAATACAGATGAGATTCCCCCGGCACTATTTCTGTGTCACAGGTGGGGTCACTGGGGCTGTCCCAATCTTAGCACCTATCTGGTGCCTTGGTCTGTCATTTTGACCTCTGTTGCTACGGAAGACAGTTTCCCTTCCTGCCAGCAGAGGGCCACACTTGCAAAACTTCTGTCAGCACTCCATTAGGCTAAAGCAGGGTTAATGTCACTGAGGAAATAACCTGCCAAGCACCTTGAAGGGAGGAATGGTTTATTTTGCCTCATGGGTTCAGAGGTTCAAAGACTTAGCCTGGAGTTTCTTGGCCCTGTGCTCTTGGTCCAAACATCAGGGTGGTGGAGGAGGGTAGCAGAGGTGTTTCATAATCTAGGAAGCAGAGAGAAAGGGGTACTAGGGGCTGGGCTGGGGTGCTTCTCCAGGGACCTACATCTTCCAAGTAGGCCCTGTTTTGTGCCTTCTGCCACCCCCAATGCCTTCATATTATTTTTCTTTTTGGTTTTTGAAGACAGAATTTCTGTTCTAGACCTCACTCTGTGGACCAGGCTGACCTCAGACCCCAAGTACTTGGATTAAGGGTGTGTACTACCACCACCTGGTCCTATTATTTTTCATCTGGGGATTGATCCATTGATTGGATCACAGCACTCAGAATCTAGTCAGAGACATACTGCCCTGCCACCATTTCTCAGCAGAGCACATTCTCACAGTTCAGTTTGTTTTCTTCTTATCTCAGCTGGGGTGAATGTTAACACAAAGATCCCTGAGAAAGGGCCACTCCATCATCACCCAGCCCCTGTGCTGGGAAGAGCTCCAGCAGAGATTTGGGACATCCTGAGTAGGAGTGAGGTCACAGGCAATGCTAAAGATACAGGAGTAAAAGAAAGTCAAGTGCAATCAGCATGGGGTTCCTCAGGAAGCAGAGGGATGTACACAGGGGCGGGTGGATACACTGGGTCTACACAGATACTAGCAAGAGTGCTGATGCAGGAGACCAGGGTTCTTGCTGACATCCCGCTTAGTTCCTGGCCAAGCATCTGGTCATGGTCCTGAGGAGACTCTATTGGCCAGCAGAGTAATGCCTGTAAGGGGTAGGGAAAGCTGGGCTGCAAGCACTCTGTACCCAACCCTCTGACCTCCATTACCTTCGGAGAAGATGCCTGATGCCTCCCTTCTGCTCTCTGAGTTCACTAGCTCTACAAGGGTCTGGGGACCATGGGCTGAGAACAGAGCCCCAGACCTGGGGCTGGCAAGCTGGAGGAATGGGTCAGCCAAGGGAGGCCTGGAGTAATTCCTTTTTGCTCCTTAGATCCTGAACCCACCACCATCCCCAGCCACGGACCCCTCCCTGTACAACATGGACATGTTTTACTCTTCAAATATCCCAGCCACCGCCAGACCATACAGGTAGGAGTCCATCCCGCCTTCCATATGTATGGAGGAGGGCCTCATCTTCATCCTCCATAGGGTGTGTCTCACAGGTTTCTATCTATACCATTTCACTGCTCTCTCTGGGGCCTCAGGGCGGCTTTTGTGTGTGAGCTCAGTACGGGCTAAGTGTTGTTCAGACACCAAGTGAGTACATCTTCTTAATGGGTTTCACTGTCACTTAGGGCACCTGGAACATGGCCTGGAAGGGATCCAGCAGAGTATTCACACCCATTGTGGGGAAACCAATGTTTAGGTCCCACCCAAGAGGACTCAGGCTGCGGTCGCTGCTGTGTCCTAGTCCAGCCATGGTGCCGGCCCTCAGTCAGAGCCTGACAAAAGTAATCTCTGTTAGGATGATTTTTTTTTGTAATTATGTGCCTGTAGAGGTCAGGGGCATCCCTTGCAGCTGGAGTTAAAGGCATTTGTGAGCTGCCTGATGTGAGTCCTGGGAATGAAACTTTGGTCTTCCGCCACAATAATACACGCTCTTAACCACTGAATCATTTTTCCAGTCAAGGGAGGATTCTTGCTCCTTTCTCAAAACAGTGGTCTTTCTGAGCCTAGGAACCCCACAGGCTGGCCCAGCCTGACCTTGATCTTGACCCCCAAGTTACCTGTATTGGGGCTCTCAGATCAACTTCTGTGAATGAGACTGCTGTTAGGAGCCTTCCTAATCTCGAGACGATGTAAATACAAACTCTACCCCTCTTCAGAAGGCCTCACACCAGGGAATCAGTGAGCTTATTGATGTCTGTCTTCGAGGAATATGGTGACTGCACCCCCACCCAAAAAAAACCCTACCACACTGGAAAGTCTTCACCCAGCACGGATGATAATGGCATAGAAAACCTTCCTGAGACCCCCAGGCCAAGCACAGCAGGACCACAGATAATGGGTCCCTATAAGGGGAACATCTACTCTGATGAAAACAGCTGGTCATGTTGCTCAGAGGACCCACATTCTACAGCAGAGTGGCCTCAGAATGAACAGGAGAAACAGGGTCGAGGGACGCTGTGTTTGCAGTAGCTAATTGGAGAGCCTAGGGTACAAGGATGGGTATAACAGAGCTGCCCTCTGGATGGCCTGGGCCCATCTAACATGTAGACCAGGACCCTGGCACCCATCCTGACCACATAGCCTCCCTGCCTGGGTCCCTGGCCGACTGGGCCTTCCAGGGTGGCCCTGTCTGCCATCTAGTGGCCATTTGTGGGAACTCTTGCACTGGACCCGTCCCAGGCTTGCAGCCCCTCAGCATTGCTGCTCAAGGACCTGAAGTGCCTTCCTAGTGTCAAAGTATAACATAGCTGTGCTGCCAGCCTGGGTCAGTCGTCACTAATCCTGAAGCCCTATCTGCCACTGTCCCCAGACAAGAAATATCCGTGTCTGTAAAGCCAGCTCCCCAAATCTCCCATCCTGCCTGCTTTGCGCTGGGTCCTCCTCCAAGGCATTGTCCTTTCCATGGCCTGACCTTGCCAAAGCTTAGTTCCATGAGGTGTGTGTTGCCACTATTTCAGCCTCCCTTGGTGTTCACGGTAACCCCAGCATTGTGGGTCCAGACTCTGAAAAGATACCGTAATCCCTACTTTGGTGAGTTCAGCACACAAGACCTGACAGAGTTTTTAGGTCATTGCTGGATGTAGGCAGCCACCGGGAGTCTGTTGACGTCACCAAGGTCAGGGTGTTTTAACTTAAGACACACCTGTTTGTGAGCTCCAAGTTCAGTGAGCATTCCTGCCCCAGAGGATAAAGGATAAAGTGCAGAGACATGGAGGAAGACCCTGAGTTCAACCTCTGGCCTCCATACACACGTGTACATACACCCTCACCTCACGCATACATATGAATATGCACGCACATACCCAGAGCAGGCATGTTTCTTTTTGTTTGCCTGGAACTGGGAACTGGAACTATAGACAGTTGTGAGCTGCCATGTGGTTGCTGGGAATCGAACCCGGGTCCTCTGGAAGAGCAGCCAGTGCTCTTAACCGCTGAGCCATCCCTCCAGCCCCGCATGTTTCTTTTTGAGAAAGGGAAGTTTGGTTAAGTAAACTCCTCCCAAAGTCAGCCAGCAGGTTCTTCTGGAAGGGGACCAGGGGCCTAGTTCTTACCAAGCTCTGGCTGTGGAGGTGGATAGGGAATACCGCCCAGCAGGCCTGCCCCCGAAAGCCTAGTAAGAAGAAGCAGTTCAAAGCCCTCGAGGGTCACAGGTCCAGGCACATTTGTAAAGCTCCTCTTTGCTCTCTCTAGGCCCTACATCATCCGAGGCATGGCGCCCCCAACGACACCCTGCAGCACAGATGTCTATGACAGCGACTACAGTACCAGCCGCTGGAAGACCGGCAAATACTACCTGGACTTGAATTCCGACTCAGACCCCTACCCACCCCCACCCACACCCCACAGCCAGTACCTGTCTGCAGAGGACAGCTGTCCTCCCTCACCTGTCACCGAGAGAAGCTACTGCCACCTCTTCCCACCCCCTCCGTCCCCCTGCACGGACTCATCCTGACCTCGGCCGCCCACCCCGGCCTCGCTGCCTCCCTGTAAATATTTTTAAATATGGACAAAGGAAAAATATATTTTATGATTTAAAAAATAAATATAATTGGGATTTTTTTAAAAAAATGAGAAATGTGAACAGTGATGGGGGTGGGCAGGGCTGGGAAGACTTTGTACAGTGGAGAAAATATTTATAAACTTAATTTTTTAAAACATAACCACCATTCTTTTGTGCCCTGTGAATATTTGAAGACTGAATCTCACCCCACTAGATGGCTGGTGTGTGTGTGTGTGTGTGTGTGTGTGTCTGTCCCTCTATCTCAGACAGAGACAGGCCAGTACACAGGTGGAGCAGTGTAGTGACTGACCTGTGTAGAGTATCAGATCACATTATGCTCACAGGTTCAAGGCATTTCCTGTTTGGTAGTGGATCCTGTGTGTTGTGCTCCTGGGCTCCAAGCTGTGTTGGCATGCTGTCTTATCCTGATGCCAGCTGTGAGGATCTGAGGCCAGGGTGGCCCATCTGACCCTACCATTGGATGGAGCTGGAAGCTCTATCTTTCAGATTGTAGTTGTTCTGGCCATGTCTTAAGCAGTGCCCTCTGTTTTCAGAGGCACCTAGCCAGCAGAATCTGAGGTCTGTCTTTGTGTTTACATGGGTGGTGCAGGGTGGGTGACTCTTGAAGTGTCTGTCCTAAAGGTCAAAGGGGATAGGCAGTGTCCTGTCACATCAGCTTCAAGCTTGACCTCAACTGTGGTGTTGGAGAGAAGGACCACACTCAGTACTGGGTGTCGGAACACCTAAAAACTGAAAAAGAAAATCTATAGGTCTCTGGCCTCCGGACAGGGTCCTGAAATTGAACCTTTGACCTACTCCAAGGGACAGGAAGTAGAGAGAGGTAGAGGAGCTGAGGGAAAGAAGGTTCACAGGAGAGGGGCCTAGGGAACTGCAGGCACCGTGTTTCACTGGAACGTATCATAGTTGCTTCCTGGCCTGTGACTGATCTGGAGTCCCCAATGATGGTCAGCATGGTTGTGATAAAGGCAGGGATCTGTAGACAGGGAGTAAATCTTGTTGACTCCTGTTACTGGTGGGTCTCTTAAGGGTTCTGTGTCACACTGCCGGAGGAGATGGTCCTTGGTAGAATAGAGGCTGTAATCTAATAAAGCTCAGACAGGCTTAAGTTTATTGCAAAACCAGAGGAGCACCCGAACTCCTATGCCCAAAGGCTGGATCTCCTGCTACCAAGTTGCCTTGGGGCCCAATCCCCCCAAATTTAAAACCTTTCAGTTGGGCCCTGCACCCCAAAACACTCACTGAAGTCCAACTTCCAGCCTAGTCTCTTCTCTGAGCTGACTTGAAGACAATGCTTGGGGGTGGGACAGCAAGTGCCCTGGGTTTTCCTCGGCATCCACACATGCAGCCCAGGGTCAGGCAGAGGGTAGGAAAGGAAGAGCTTGGACTGCCAGCCCAGGCAGCCTGTCTGAGCACATTTCTTTCTCCAGTACTGTGGGCAATACTGGTCTGCATATAGAGAGCTGTTATATGGCTGGGGATCTGGTTCCCTCAATAGTTATTTCCTGTCTAAGGATGTTGGCTGGTGCTCAGAAGGCTCATCTCTGGTCCCTTTCCCTGTTTGTGTGGTTGGCCAGGGGAAGACAGGAGTCAGTTCAGTCATCACCTACTAGGTACCAAGGCAGGGTCACGCTGATGCAGAGTCTTGCATCTAAATCATCAGCGTACTGGGAGCCTCTGATCAGGTGGCAAGGATCCCCCTATTCTTTGAATTTTCCTGGGAGGACATGAGTATCATCTCTTTACCCCAGATATGCCACTGATGGAAACAAACATCACCTGTCCTAGTGAACCAGTGAGCTTACTAGGGTTACTCACAGGAGTGGTGGTTATTCAAACTCAACTTAAACCAACTCCCTTAGGAGTTTCCTATTGATAACAGCCCCTCCGTCTGCAGATCTGTTCAGAGTATCCCTCTTCTATGAGAGTGTAGCTACAGTCTGACCTGTGTCCATAGCCACTCTGAGCCACCAAGGCAGTGTCTATCTTGAACGGCTAAACAGCATCCCTGTGACCAGGTCTTGGGAATTTTAGAAGTTTAGTGGGCTCAGGTTTCAGTCAGCTTACTCCTCTCAAAAGATGGGGCTGGAGTCTTGCCTTTCAAGCCCCTCACTGGCTTGCCTGGGGTCAGTTGTCATCCCCAGCCAAATGTCTCCCTCACTTCCTTCCCCAGAAGCCTGGGAGCCACACTGGGGTCAGCATGCCCAGAAGGTGTCCTTTTTACAGATTTGGCAGCTACCAGCCACCCTTTCAGGGACTTGTGCTCTTCCCCAGCCCTCACACTATGCAAACAGCAGGGAAAGGGGCGAAGTTCCAGATTAAGTGGGTGAGTGCTCAAGCCCTCTCCCAGACTCTGGTCTCCGTCTTGAGTCTCAGGCTTTCTTGACTTGACCTAGCAACAGCCTGGATGAGAGAGAGGCTCCTGGACAGCAGCCTAGGTACTTCTGGGCCTTGTCCCCTGCCCGGCAGTAATGATTCCATTTCATCCCCTGGGTCTGTGTCAGCAGAGTGGAAGGTAAGAGAAGAGAAAGAGGGGCTGGAGAGATGGCTCAGCGGTTAAGAGCACCGTCTGCTCTTCCAGAGGACCCGGGTTTGATTCCCAGCACCCACATGGCAGCTAACAACTGTCTGTAGTTCCAGTTCCAGGCAAACACCAAGGCAAATAAATAAATAAATAAATAAAGTTAAAAAAAAAAAAAAAAAAACAGAAAGAAAGATACTGGGGGGTCTGTTCTGTTTGAACTAAATTGATTTAAAGTTTTAAGAGGTAGAGCTCTTTTCCTTTTGTGAAATGTTTGCTTTTAAATGGCTACCTCAATGAATTAAAATCAGGCAGCTCTGTATTTTGCTTCTAAAGTTTAAGGAGTGACGGTCACTTATTCATTCCACTCCGCTTTCTAATGATCATGCTTTTTATAAAATCTTATGTGTGTGTGTGTTCTTCAAGATGGACTGAAAAGTGGACCACTAAGCTCCAGAAGGAAGTGGGTGAGGACAGAAGGAGGGGTACAGGATGGGGGAAGGGAGGGGAGAGGGAACCTATCAAACCTATGTGTTTTCAGATGCGGAGCTCAATCCATGTCATATGCAAAGCTTGCAAGTCTTCTCCTGTTTCAGGCCTGTCCATGGCTCTACAGGGCTGGTAGGTGGGCTTCAGGATCAGGTCCCTCCTCCAGGAAGCCCTCCCTGACTTCCTGTGTCTGGCTAGATTAGGAATGAGTGTACTATATCTGATAATTTATGAGCTAACTACCCTGGCCTGGTGAGGTGGGAGATTATCTTTTAGTTGTAGTTTGTATGTAAGTGGAACATACCTGAGTTTGAGAAAAAGAAATGCAGGTGCTTTCAGCAGGAACGAATGAAGGGATGCTGGTTTGCTGGGCCACTGGCTGACTCACCCAGATGGTGTGAGGAGGTTGGTTTGGTCAGTGAGGAAGCTAGGCTTTCCCCTCCAGCCACAGCCCACCCTTTAACTACTGCCCTTTCCTAATCTTTGGCATCCTTGACTCTTCAACAATAGGTCTCAGTTTTAACAATGTTTGCTGCTAGTTGTATGGCCTCAGGTGAGACCTCTAGCCTCTCTGATCCAGAGTTAACACTTGATGACTCCTAACTGCCTGGAGTGGTGAGCCTGACACAGGCTGGTAGATATTATCACTTGCACTTCAGAGAACTGGAGAGGCAGAGAGGTTAGGTCACCTGGTCAAGGTCACCCAACTCCTATATATAGCCTCTAGTGTTCAAATGATCTCTGGACCATAGTTAGCTAGTGTGTAAAATGGGGGACTATAATGCTGTTGTACTAGCCATAAATTCTTTCTGGAGTCTGCCTCTAGCCAGAGCTGTGCAGAAAGGTGGACCTGAGGCCAGGGTGGCTTTGCATACCTGTACAGCCCTCTCTTTCTACCCTGGCAGTGGAGCTCAGAGCCGGAGTGAGTAGGAGGGCTTAGGCTGGCTAGGCCCTGTAAATAACGGGGATAGAGGGTCTAGGATTTCTGAACCTGGGAAAAGCACTGAGTGCCCAAGAAGGCAGGTCCTGTCTCCTTCAGTCCTGGGACTAGGCTCTGTCACTTCCCCCAGGGGATGGATGCCTAGAGGCAGCCTAGAGACACCACTCAGGAGACTGTGTGCTCTCTGGGCTTCAGTGAAAGCCTAGACCAGTCAGAACCACTGCGGTCACTGTTGGGAAAGAGATACAGACTCTGAGGTGTGAGCACTATCACTTCAGGGCTGTGTGATTCAGTCACCTCTGTCTGCTACCTAGTCTCCCATCATACTTGGTCCAAAGCCCCACTCTGGGGTCTCTGTGATACCTGCCTCTCCCTGACATCAACACCCTGGACATCTGAAGCTTTGTCCTGCCTTATGACATACTATCTTCCCAGGAGAGTCTGTCCCTCAGTGTGATTATCTTGGTTTCTTGTTTTCCAAGTGGCATGGGAAGAAGGCCTGCTTCACAAAAGGCTTCCAAGAGTTGTTGACCTTGGCCAGTTGCAGTGCCCCTGAACTTCTGTCCTGTCCACTCTGAATAGGGCATACTATTCATAGGGGCATAAGGGGAGCATCTTAATACCTTTCCTTAGTACCTTATCCAGGTGTGATAAAACATTCTGACAAAGCAATGATAGGGAGAAATGGTCCATTTTGCCTCACAGATCCAGGGAAGTCAAGGCAGCAGGTTCAGGAGTCTGCAGGTTGGGAGAGAAGAATGAATGCTTGTACTCAGCTCAGTTTTTCCCTTTAACACAACCCCAGGACAACTGATCATTGGGATTAACTATCACAGTGGGAAGTGTCGGGTATCCGAGTAGTATTGGAGATATTGCAAGTGATCTGAGGCAGGACAAATGTATGGTATAATTGGTGGGACAGTAATATTTGGAAGAAATTCATGTATAAATTATTCTCTGTGACAAAAAGCACAACCAGACCTCCTCTTCTAAGAGTCTGTTGTGAGTTAGGGTTACCTCTTTAATATGTATGAAAGGTATGAAGTGATTAATTTAAATAGATGTGATCTGTCACAAAACTATGTAGTGGAGAATGCGAGCATCGATCCCGCTACCTCTCACATGCTAAGCGAGCGCTCTACCATTTGAGCTAATTCCCCGACCACAGCTGATTTCCGCCACCGGTCTTGTTGTGACTCACGTCATCACCGGTTTCTCCCGCGGCCGTTGCCCCACCGCCTGTTGTCATTGTGCTACCCCATTGGTTCCCTCGCATCTAAAGCTACACAGCCGGGATTGGTTTGGTTCATTTGTTTTAAAATGCACTGGCTACGCGGATTGGTAACCCGAATTGTCCGTCAGGCGAGGCACCGCTGTTGCTACGGCGTAAAGGGACCCAGCCCAAGCTTCTCCCAATTTCCGACTTGTTTCTCAGACACCGGGGTCCTAGAGGTTCCGGATCCGTCAAGACCATGGGAAAAAGAATGTGCCTCTCGGGTTTGATTGACAAGAGCCGCAAGCCAATCTGAGTGGAGGCTAGGGAGCCGCTGGGAGGTCCAATAGGTTGTGGGGGGCGGGAGAGGCAGGCCAATTAGCTTTGGGAAGGGGGCGGGGCCTTGGCCGTGATTGGCTGAGAGTCGGCCGGAGGGAGGGCGGGGGTAACTCAAGGCCTGCTTGATACGTCCGCCATTTTGGGCGCTTCGCTGATGGTGTCGGTGAGCCCTTTTCCCGCCTGAGCGCGACTAGCTGCGGGTCGTGGGCGCCTCCAGGTAACTCGGGGGAGCGGGCGGCTGCGCGGGGTGCGCGGGCCGCGCGGGCAGCCTGCCGACTGCCGGGGGCGGTGGTCGGGTCCGGGCGGCGTGGGGAGGGAGCGTCCCGGCCCCTCTCCCCTCCCCCCCGGAATCGGCTGCTTTGGCGGCCCGGGAGGCGGCGTCCAGTCCTGGCCGGGACCGCGTCGCAAGCTCCTGTCAGCCTGGCCGCGCGTTGGCAGTCAGCCGAGCAGGCGGCGAACTTTGGACGCCGAGGTGACTCTCCGGGCTTGGCTAGGCGGGAGCCTGGGCGAGGCGAGGAGCGCCCAGCCAAGTCGGGGGTCCGGGACGAGCTCCCATGCTCCCACGCCGGGGGCCTTTCCAGCGAATTCTCCGGATCTCTCGGAGCTTGTCAACTCGTCGGAGACCTTCGCGAAGGCCTTTGTTGGACTCTTGTCTTCCGAGGAACAAGTTTTGTGGGTTTTTGGGCATTAGCCGCAGAGTCATCGGAATACACCAAAACCAGTTCTGAGTCCCCCTGGGCCATCGCAGTGAATCCTCAGCCTCCGCGGTTGGGTCTCTCTCTTATCCGCACACTGGGGCACTGGAGACTACTTGGTGTTTTGGAGCTAGGGTGAGAGCTTGTCTTTGTGGCTCCAAGTACCTCCCACTTAAAGAAGCTCGCTTCACTGTTAACTTGGAGGCTTTTTTCCTTTGAACTTGGACTTGAAGTTGTAGGTGGGATAGAATGAGTGGTCTCATTAGCCCCTTGTCTGGACTAATCTGTCTCAAGACCTTCTGTCATTTCCCCTAACCCGATGTAGTCTATTTAGGATGGGTCAGAGTTTTGTTTATGTTTTGCATTTACGGCGGAGAGATGGGCACTTAGACGGGTTTCCTTCTATCACAGCGCTTGTTAATATGGATACTGTTTCACTTTCTTAAGTAAAGTTTACTTTGGTTTTTGTCCTCAAGGTCATGTTGCAGATGAGGCCGCCAGTGAGAAAGGGACTTCACATTTCCTACCGCTAAAATTGCCTTGAAGTAGCAAGGTGCAAGATCCCTGTATCAGTCCGTGGTGGTTGAACTTTCTTTTGGGCCTTTGCCCCTTTTAGCCCTGTGACCTTGGGCAAATTACTCATCTTTCCTGCCCCTATGATTCGGGAAAACAACTCTTCCATAGTTTGTCCCAACAGATGTACATGTTAGATCTGTAACTGACTATATACATGTAAATAAGTTAATACAAAGTAGCTAGAACCATGCTCCGCACATAGAATCAGCTTAGTAGTGACCATAATTACCAAATTCAACTTGATCTTTTTATTTTATTTATTTTTGAGGTAGGGGTCCACTATGTAGCCAGAGATCTTTACTGCTTCTGCCTCTGGAGTAATGGGATTAAAGTCAGGAACCACTACATCTGACTCATTATCTATTTTCTGAGATACTAGGGTCTCCCATAGCTTAAGATGTTCTTGACCTTTTTATTTAGCTAAGGATGGCCTTAAATTCTTGATCTTCCTGTCTCTACCTCATAAGCACTATGAGTAGAGGTATGTGCCACCACACCTAGTTTAAAATTAACTTTTAAACATTTAGGTATAATTAGGATAGCCATGTGTTTAAGGATCAGGTGGACTAAAAAAAAAATGAAGTCGGTTATTTAATTTTTGCATGAGAAGGGAGGTTGAAAATTGATTAAATCACTAACATGTGCTGGAGTAACACTTGACAGTGTTTTGTCTAAACCAGTATTTACATATAGGGAACACCCTGAGAGCTTAAACCGCTGTAGCACTGCCCTTTGCTGCTTGTAGGTACTGCTTCTGTGTGGTTGCCCCAAGACAATAACTTGATGGTTTCTTAGGTTTTGCCTGCTTGTTACTACAACTGCTACTGCAGTCTTGAGAGCTCCAGCAAAGGTGCAGGTTAAACATACCTCACATCTAAATGCTATGAAACCTGATGTCTTTTCAGCATCAAACTTTCAGATTGTGTAGCAGTTAAATCTGAAACTGAAAATGCAGTCCCAACCACTTTGGATAAGGTGTGCTCAGTATGTAGTTGTTGTGTGGAGCTGCTTTGGGACTTAACCCACATTTTACTGTGTTTGGCCAGGGAGTCTAGAATATTAAAGTGTCCTTCACTCATTTAGTCATACCTGAAATCAGCTTTTTAATGTCTGCTTTGTGCCTTTTTCATGACTTGAAAATAGGCTTGTCTTTTTTGTAATAGTTGCTTGTGACTTAGGTTGGCTTATGCACTGGGGAAGAGTGCTTTGGTAAACTTGAGTACACTGATAGCTTTTACAGATTTGAGCTTTTCTGTACAGTATATGGTACCCCTCCCCAATTGTACTTACTCCAAAACAGCCAGCTGTAAACCACATAAACAAGAGGAGTTTGCTAGTTTGCATTAACTGAGTGCTTGAGTAGTCTACAGTTGTCCAGAAAAATTGCACTGAAATTAAGACTTCAAGTGGGGTTTGCTTAACTGCTTTAAGATGAGTGTCAGTTTCCTCTAGAAAAATGTGCTGTTACAAGTAAGCATGTCTTCCTTAGAACAGTATTTGTCAGGGTTGATACTCATTTTGCCTCTGATGGACTTGGGACCTTGTAGTTGGTAGTTTGGATGTGAAATCTCAGATGTAACCAGTGTATGTTGATCTATATTTTTACATTTTACTACATTTCAGAAGAACAAATGATAAAGAAATCCAACTGTCAGTTCAGCTAAAACTTAGCATTGAGTTTATTTTATGAAGAGGTCACGGAGTCTGGCTTGGCTCCTGTTTCTCAAGTTCTGAGTGAGCTGCAGTGGAGGCTGGGGAGCTTTTTCTTAGAATGTACTTGAAAATACTAACCAGACCTCTTGACTTTCAGTAGCTTTACATCTTTCTCAAGAAGTCAGTTGCCTTTCTTTTCAGTTAGCTCATGAAAATAACATGTGTAGATAACAGATTGATGAAATAAGGGTAAGTGAAGCATATTTCTTTGCCTCAAAAATTTCCTTGGAGCTGGGGTCTAGTTCGGTAAGGCACCTGTCTAGTAAAGTGATTTTTTCCCCCCTTATTGCTTGTGGTACTGGGGATTGAACCCATGGCCTTATTTATTTTAGGCAAGACCTAGTTTTTAAATTTACTCTAGGTGAGGGTCTTTCAACTATTTGTCCTCTCAGGAAGCATTCCTTTTGGCTTATTACACCTCCAGAGTGGTGTAGAGGGTAGAGGTCAAGGCTACTGTTAAACAGATTATTCTAAACCCACCCCCTGCCACCATCCAGCCCTGAATATTAGTGGTGCTGACATCATGGTAGACTAACATACATAGCAATCATTTGGAATATTTTAAAACTATGGATGTTAGACTTCATCTCTGGAAATTTGTGATGAGTTGAGACTAATTTTTTAATTTATTTTTGTTTTTCCTAACAGTTTCTTTGTGTAGTCTTGGCTGTCTGGAACTTGCTCTGTAGACCAGGCTAGCCTTGAACTCACAGAGGTCCACCTGCCTCTGCCTCCCAAGTACTGGGACTAAAGATGTGTACCACTGTTGCCAGCATGAAGCTAACTTTTACAAATTTATTACGAATGTGTGAGCTTCCATGTGTGTGATTGTAGTTGCACATACACTGCACTACACATGGACAGCTTGTGCAAATCAGTTCTTCCCTTCTACTGTGTGGGTCCTGGGGGTCTAACTCAGGTCAGCAGGCTTTTGCAAGCACCCTTCACCACTGGGCTGTCTTGAGAATGGACTTTCATAAACCTTCCTAGCTGGTATTGGAGTGCCACTGCCTTCTAGAATCTACACTGTTGTAGAGTGGAGATTCAAGGTGTGAGTTTCAAGACCTTTGTGGGCAGAGAGCTGTGTCTGCAGTACCTGGATCCTTGCCTTGGAGGTTATTTAGTGGCAGAAAGACAAGGTGTGTATCATGTCAGATGCCTGAAGACTTAGCTTTAAAATAAAATATCTTGCAAATGCAACTTTGAAACTTTCTCTTTTTACCTCATGAAAATACATTTCTATATTGAGCTTGGAACTTAGCAAGGATTTGTCCCAGTGCTGAATAACATACCATTCTGAGTTTTATCTTTTTTTTTTTTTTTTTTTAAATCTTTTGCCATCATCTTGTTGATTAAACTGTTAGCTTTGTTTTTAGATTACCCCCCCCTTTCAAAATGAAAACCTTTCCCCATGGAGTTAGCCCTGGATCAGTTTATTCAGTTCTGTCCTTTGAGGGTAGGGTAGAGGGAACATATGGTATGTTCTGGTTTTAGTGCCTAAGCTCATTTTGAAAGGAGTTGTCTGTGTCCTGGACTCTGCAGGTGGAGGAACGAATGGTTTTCTTTTTGGAGAGAGATGGTGTGGTAGTAGAGGGAGGAACAGAGGTCCTTGCCTCTACTTAAAGTTGGTATGATATGAATAGTTAAAAAGAGGAGTGTTAGAATAACTATAAATTCAGCAGTAAATGATGCTATCTGCACACATTATAAGATAGGAGTCATTGAAATGTTTTCCGACTTCTTTCCTGAACCTTGGCCTGTGGTTGTGCTGAGGACTGCAGACAGCCCATCCACAACACTAGCAACCACTGTATTGTTCCTGTCATCTATTACCAGCCCCTCCTTGTATAGAGACAGGGTCTTGCCACATAGCCCAGGCTAGCATTGAACTTGCCATCCTCCTTTCTCTGCTTTCTAAGTGCTAAGATTATAGTTGTGAGCTACCATGTCCACCGTCATCTACTTCTCATCTTCCTAAATGACTTTTAGATTCATTTTATTTTATGCATGATTGTTTGCCTGCGTATATGTATGTGTACCAAGTGCATACTGTACCCAAAGAAGCCATTGGATCCCTTAGAAATGCAGTTACAGGTATTTGTGAGCAACTATGCACGTTGGGAACCAAACTCAGGTCATCTACAAGAGTAGTAAGTACTCTTAACCACTGAGCCATCTCTCTAGCCCTAGTCTTGATGAGCAGCTTTACTAATTGAAACTGTCCTTTGTCAGAGGTGTATTAGGGATTCATTGATGAACAACCCTTAAGGACCTGCAGCCTAGAATTGGCAATTAAAAAAGACAGTTAACAAAACTTGTTATTATTCCTTGAGCTCTTTATCTGTGGGCTCATACAGCATGGATTAAGCGTATTAAATTCCAGAAAGTTCTAAAAAGCCATATTTGAATTTGTCACAGGTTTGGAGCACTTACTTCACTGAGTCCCTGTTATAAATGTGAATGTATATATACTCTACTGTGGCCACTGGCCACTTCACAGATTTTCAGTGTCTGCCACTTCAGTGCTTTTAGTGTTGCTTTTGTGGCTTGTTTCCTAGCTTTTGGATAGTTGCTGGTCAGTTCTGCATCTGTATTGAACATGCAGACGACTTATTTTTCCCCTCATTCCTGAATAATACAGTATAATATCTGTTGTATCACATTGAATTGATTTTAAGTAATCTAGAGAGGTTTTAAAGATTCAGCAAGTATCCCAACAGTGTATCCTGCCATTAGTGAGGTATGGCCAGATAAAGTCTAAGTAGAAGTCTCAGGGAAAAGGACTGCTATTGGTTGACTGGTTTACTTGTTTGAACTTTGGATAGCTGAGGTTGTCAGAAGTCCTGTAAACAAACAAAGGGACCTACCTGGGTAGTATAGGCTTGTAATCCAGCTATTTGGGAGGTTGAAGTAGGAGGATAGCAAGTTCAAAGCTTGCCTGGGCAATTTACCAAGCCTGTCTTAAATTGGGGGATGGAGGATTGGCCGAGTAGTTTGGAGGATTGGCTGCTCTTGCAGAGGACCTGGGTTCAGTTCCTAGCACCCACAACTGCCTTAACTCCAGTTGCGGATCTGATGTTCACTTTTGACCTCTACTGGCCCTTGCACACATATGGTATACAAGCATACATATACTCAGGCACATGCACACATAAAGTAAGTAAATATTTAAGAAGGACTATTGCCTAGCATACTCTTAGCCCTAGGTTTGAATCCCCAGTGCTATCAAGAACAATAAAATTGGTTACATTTTTGTTTCTCAAAATTGTTGGGGTTTCCTTGTTTTGGGCGGTTTAAAATAGACTGCTGGTCCTTCCATGCTGGTGAGGCAGCTGTGTGATAACAAGATGGATACTTAGTGCTTGAAACACTTAGCTACTTGCAGACCATCAAGTCTTCCCTTAGATTCTGTATGTCCCTTTGTCTTTTCTGTCTCTGTTATTCCTCCCCCCTTTGATACAGAGTCTTTTGCTGTATCCCAGGTTAGTCTTTAAGTTCAGATAAAGCTAAAGGCTCCTGTCTCAGCTTGCCAAATTCCTATAGGTTCTTGCTAACACCTTGAGCATGGACCTTATAACGGGTGGGAAGTGGGAGTACTTAGACTAGAGGGATGCGGTGAGGGGCGTAGTGGTGAAAGTACTTGCTGACAAGTTTGCTCTTCAGGACTCATATAGTGGAAGGAGAAAACCAACTTCAGCAAGTTGTCCTCTTATCTTCAAACACATGTCTTGGCACCTTGCTTGTCTCCCCTTCACACAACAAAAAATAAAGTGTAAATTTAGATGTGTTTGTTTGTTTTATTTAAAATAATTGGGGGGAGGGGAGACAGGGTTTCTCTGTGTAGGTCTGGCTGTCCTGAAACTTATTCTGTAGACCGTGTTGGCCTAGAAGTTTAAAATACTTTCATTGATCTAAAATAATTGCTAAAAACTAGGCTAAGGAACAACTTTAGCTTAATACACTTTTTAACTCCAGCACAAATGCCAGATAGTTCACCACTACACATTGCTCTTTTCTATGAACTTCACAAACCCAGCCTCATCTTTGATTTTTGACTCTCCTAAACTTTTTTCTGTTTATTCTGGGATTTTTGACAGTTTTCTTTCCTCTTAGGTTTAAGTCCCCTATTTTTTAGCAACCTGGTGGCTCTCTTTGCATTTTGATCATTGAGATCCTTTTCTTCGGTACTATTTTTTTCTCTTCAACTTTTGCCTGTTTTTTTAATCTCCTTATAGTATTACTGCAGCTTTATCAGAATCAGGATCATCAGACAGATTAACCACAGCAGCAGCAAGAGTCTGCAAAACAGACTTTGGTTGGTTTTAGTTATTTTTGCCTTTGGATTCTGTTCTTTGTTTACAGCAGCATCCTTGGTTGTGAGTAGGTGACAGATTTCGGAGGACAGTTTCCACAAGTGTCAGGTTGATCTGCAACTGATAGGTTGTTGATCAGATTTCTATAGGTAACAGGCCTTTCTATGCTAAGATGTCCATGTGCAGGGACTCTCCTGGTTTTCAAGATCAAATAAAAACTGATATTGGAGCAATAGTTGAAGTCTGTTTTGGGGCTGGAGGGATGGCTTATGGTTAAAGACATGTACTGCTCTTCCAGAGAACTGAAATTCCATTTCCAGCACCTGCAAGCAGGCAGCTCACCTGCAACCGACATTCCAGGAGTTTATGACACCTGATCCCTACAGTTATATGAACAAACTACATGCAGGCACACACATACAAAGAAAAAATTTGAAAATTTCTTACTGACTTTCAGAACCATATAATAAACACATTTCTGTATGGTTTTCTTTCTTTCTTCCTCCTCTTCCTCCTCTTTTCTAAGACAGGGTTTCTCTGTACAGCCCTGGCTGTCCTGGAACTTACCTTGTAGACCAGGCTGGCCACAAACTTAGAGATCTGCCTGCTTCTGCCTCCTGAGTGCTGGGATTTACCACCGGCCTGCTGAGATGTATGCTTTTGTGTGGATAAGCACATGTGCCTTGAAGGATTGGTTAATGTTGGCAGATGATGCAGTCTTTGGTTTTAATACTTATTTTCTTCACAAATTTCACATTATGGTTTCATAGTTTTATTGAGATAGATAAACATTTATAAAGGATCAGTTAGCAAGTATTTTAGTCTCTGTAGCTCCTCAGCTATTGTGTGTGAAGACAGCCCCAGTCAAAAATGTGGCTAGCAAATATGGCTGTGTGCCTGCAGAGTTTTGATTTGAGGATTTGTGGTGGGCTAGGTTCACTTGTGTGCTGTAGCCTTCAGTACCCAGGTACATCTAGTTTTTAAGTTAATGAGTTCATTCAGAAAGACTGTACCATGATGGGTACAAATAAGATTAGAATGAAAGTTACACTGACACTAGCCAGTTTCAGAAAAGTATTGTCGGGGCTGGAGAGATGGCTCAGAGGTTAAGAGCACTGACTGTTCTTCCAGAGGACCTGAGTTCAATTCCCAGTAACCACATGGTGGCTCACAACCATCTATGATGAGGTCTGGTGCCCTCTTCTGTAAAACTGTATGCATAATAAATAAATAAATCTTTGAAAAAAGAAAAAAGAGGGGGCTGGAGAGATGGCTCAGCGGTTAAGAGCACCCTCTGCTCTTCCAGAGGACCCGGGTTCGATTCCCAGCACCCACATGGCAGCTAACAACTGTCTGTAGTTCCAGTTCCAGGCAAACACCAAGGCAAATAAATAAATAAATAATAAATAAAGTTTAAAAAAAAAAAAAAAAAAAAAAAAAAAAAAAAAAAAAAAAAAAAAAAAAGAAAAAAGAAAAAAAAAAAAAAAAAGAAAGTATTGTCACTACCTTTGGTCCTGTGTGACCTCACTGACCACCTTCTCTCTGATCTCCTCAAGGCATTTTATTCCTTCTGTGTTGCCATCTGTGAATGTCATCTTAAATAATGTGACTTAATTTTTGCTTGTCACTAAATGTATAAATTGAATCTTTTATTCTGTAGCATCTGTCTTTCAACATTGTTCTCAAGATCCATTTTGTTTTCCAAATGCTTAAGTACTTACTGGTCTCAATTAATGAACAGAGTAGAACCATATTCCTGTCCTCATACAGTGCATAATTTTATTTTCAGGAAGACAGTTACAGATTGTAAATGGTATAGTAGCAATCTGGATACTGATAGGAGTCAACAGAAGAAGAAAGGGTTGGGCTGTTTTCAGACTGAAAGACAGTGCTCAGTTAGGCCTACCTGTGAAGGGCCCTTTGCCTAGAAGGTGAAAAGTCAAGGCAAGAGGCCATGGATATGCAGTGGTATCATCATTATATATAGGTAGAGAGTCCAGCATGCATGAAGTGGGAAGTAAATGTCTGTTGTGTTGGAGGCAAGACTCCTCGGGGGAGTGGTAAAATAAGTCTGTTTTGAGCCAAAGGTGTGGTATAGTCTGGTTTCTAAAGGTCCCACTGCAGCTAAGTTAAGAATAGCTATTCTGTGCAGCTGATGGGAGAGGCTTTAGAAGGCTGTAGTAGTTATCCAGCAAAGTAGTCATGGCAGTTTGGGCTGAAGGGGAGCAGGAGTGGTATTGAGAAGTAGTTGGAGTCTGGATCTTTCTTGGATTGAGAGCTGATGAGATTTGCTAGCCACCTGGATATGGATGTTATAGAGTAAAGGATGACAGCAGGGACTTTTGCTTGCTGCAGGAAGAGAAAGTCTGCAGGGGCAGGTTGTAAAGACTACATCAGGATGTGGATTTGGGCTTTGTTCCATCGGGACACACAGCATTTAGAGTTTAGAGGAGAGAAAGGGCTGGGCTTCACATCAGTGTTGTGATGCCATTGAGGGCATGTTGAGCAAGTACACTTGGAAGGAGGAACCAGGCAAGGGTGGTTGGTGAAAGCAAGAGAAAGTATGCTGTTGTGAAGGTGGTGGAAAGCTGACTTGAATGCTGTGGCTTTTATGGTCAAGTGGGATGCGAGCTTAAGATATCTCTGGCATTAATGGCATAGAAGTCATGAATGATCTTGGTGAGCAGTTTCCACAAGGAATTGTGAAAACCTGGATGAACAGAGGAGACAGTGCTCTGTCTTAGGGACTTGTCTAGGGTACAAGGTGTGGATGTCTAAGGATTTACTGAAATGTGTAAATTGGTGTGCCTTATGTGCTTTAGTGTGTGAATTAGGTAACATGACCGAGGCAATTTATAGAAGGAAGGATTTGTTTGGGGCTTCCAATTTCTAGGATAGGAATCCATCATCATTGTGATGGGGAGCTTGGTCACAGGCATGGCACTAGCAGTAGCTCAGAGCTCATATCCAGATCCACACACAGGAAGCACACTTAAATGGCTGGAATCTTTGAAACCTCAAAACCTACTGCCACTGACATACCTCCTCCAAAGCCACACCTACTTTTCCCCAAACAGTTCCACCAACTGGAAAACAAGTAGTCAGACACAAGCCTATGGGGTCCATTCTCAATCAGACCACCTCAGTGTGCCTAAAGAAAGTGCTACTATGCAAGAGGAACAACTTGGTGAAGCAGGAGAGTCAGCACTCTACAGTCCTGTTCCATCCCCCAAGTCTTGGACAGGCCCTAGCACTGGGCTCAGTGTTTACATGGAGAACTGGCCCTCTTTCTCCTCCTTGGTGAGAGGGCGATGGGAACATGTGGATATTTTCTTTACTGTCCCCTGTCTCTCCAGGGAAAAGGAAGTGAGAATGAGTTGGTGGGTCAAGAGAGGTAATAGGATGAAGTTGGAATATGAACAGGTTAGTCACATAGTGGCTTCTTTGGGGGTGTGTCTGCATTGAGAGTTGACAGCACATTGCTTCGTTAGCGGGTTGTGGACAACAGAGGTCGGGTGATTACTACCATTAGAGCTGAGGAAGGCAGCTAGGGAGGGGTGTCCATAGTCATGCACACAGCTGTAGTTCATTTCACTTTGCATGTGTTATGTTTCCGATTGAATGTGTTGCATTTTATTCTTTACCCTGTTGTTGGAAAATAGGATTGTTTCCAGTAAGAAAAAGCTGCTGTCAACAATTTTGACAAAATTGCAAAAGCGTGTCTCCAGGGCACAGACTTGGAGAGTTGAGGCTGTTGGGACATGTCCAGCTTCAATTTTAGGAGGTAGTGCAAACTGTTTTCAAATGGTCCTTGTTTGGCTCTTTGGATTGTCAGACCATTTTATATTTATCAGTTTGGTGAGCTACATTTCAGGGGTCTTAAAAATAACACCTCCAAACCAAAACATTAGTAGTTTAGTATGCTAGCAGGTAGAAGCAGAAGGATTAAGAATGTTCAAGCTCATCATTCACTACTCATTGAGTTCAAGACCAGTCTGGGCTACATGAAACCTGATCTCATAGACTTTAATATCCCACAGAATTGTGTAATAATCACCAGTCTAGATTAATATTTTCAGTGTTTTCTATGTGGTCTGAACATTCATGTGAGTAGTTAGTTGGACATAATCTTTTGTGATTAGCCTCTCATTTAGCACATTTCAAGGTTCTTTCATGTTTTATATATATGAACACCAGTATTTCCTTTTTCTTGTGTGTGTGTGAAAGCTGGAGGCTGATTTTGGATGTTTTCTTCAGTTGCTTCCCTGCTTTATATTGTGAGACAGTTTTTTTTTACTGAATCTGTGGCTCACTGATTGGGCTGTACTGACTGACCTAGCAACCCCAGGGATCTTCCTGTCTCTAGCTGTGGGATAATAGGCCCTTGCTGGGGATTTGAACTTGGGTCCTGATATTTGTATGGTAAGCAGTTCACCTTTTGAGCCATTTTCCAGCCCTGTATTTCCTTTGATCTTCTGTAGTGATATATTTTAAATTTATAATATCAGTCTGGAATATCAGAGAACAGATCCACCCACAGTCAAGCCAGGAGGGTCAGAGAGTGGTAACTCATGCCTCCATAACTCATAATCTCATAACTCCAGAGACAGAAATCTTTCGGTGTTACTGTGAGTTCAAAGCCTAACTACCAAAAAGTAGTAGCTCATACCTGCAGAGTTGAACCCAGAAGTGAAACAACTGGGCGAAGAAAAATATTTAAGGAGGTGTAGGCAGACATAGAGGTATTCTGAAGAAGTGATGAGCCAGGCAGAGGACTTTGGAAGATAGCTGGGTGAGATTTGACTGTGGTCTGTTTCCTCTCTTTGATATTCCAGCCTTTTCCCCAATATCTGGCTTTGAGTTTTCATTTAATAACAATAGAATTCATGTTTCAGTCTTCTTTTGAGTCTGTTGTGTGGACAGTTTATTTCTATTTTGGGGCTGTTAGGACTACTACTTCTGCAGGTCAGTAGAACTTGACTTTTTGTTGAGACAGGTCTCCTGTGTGTGGTTTAAAATAGCCTAAAATTGGATTCTTCTTCCTCAGCCTTCCAAGTAATGAAATTGCAGGCTCCCGCCAAAACTGCATTCTGTTGATGCAGCATGCTCAGTTTTCCATGCTCTCATGTTTTCTGTGTTTTTATGTGTCTCATTTTTTTTTTTTAGTTCCATCTTTGTTCTTAATGATCCTGCTTTGTCCATTCTGAATGGTATTCATTGACTGACTTGAATTAATTTTTTTCCTTTCCTCCCTCTCTTTCTTCTTTTTCTTTTTGACTTTTTTGAGACAGGGTTTCCCTGTATAGCCCTGGCAGACCTGGAGCTTGTTCTGTAGATGAGGCTGGCTTCAAACTCAGAGATGCACCTGCCTCTACTTCCTGTGTGCTGGAATTAAAGGCATGTGCCACCACACCCTACAAAAACTTTTTTTTTTTTTTTTTTTGGTGGAAGAGAGGACTGGTATTTCTTTCACTTCTGCTGGCCCTGTGTTAGATAACAGCTTGAGTCCTCACACACTAAGTGGGTATTCCAAGGCTGAGCTATATCCTCAACCTTCATCATAAGTAAATTCTGTTCAGTCTTCAAGTCTGCTGGTCCTTTATTTGGAGTCTCTTCCCTAAGTGTAGATCTGTAACATGTTGCTTCAGCCATGACTCCATATGCCATGCACTTTGTAGGTAAGAAAGAATGTCAGCTGCTTTGTAGTCTTTGGGTCTCCTTTGGGCCTTCAGCACTTTACCAAGAGCAGCTGTAGGCAAGCCTGAAGGGCATTTTCTTAATTAGTGACTGATGGTGAGGACCTTACCCATTGTGGTAGTACCATTCTCGGGATGGTGTCAGTTTGAAGCCAGACAGTGGTGGGCACATGCTTTTAATCCCAACACTTGGGGACAGAGGCAGAGCGAGTTCCCTGACAGGTGGGGCTACATAGAGAAACTTTCTTCAAAAAACCAACAAAACAAAGTAAAAACAAAACAATTAAATCTATGTGTGACTCTGACCATATACAGAGAACACCAGAATACTCCAGAGAAGGGCTGTATGTACAGCTCAAGAATAAGACATAATTAGACATGATTCAAGTCTTTATGAGGGACAGAAAGAAGAGTCTTGCTTTCCCCCAAAGAGAGGACAAAGCTGACCCTCTTTTCATTTATTTGTGTGTATGTGCATATGTGTGGAGATTGGTATCAACTCAGGTGCTGTCTACCGTGTTTTTTTTTTTCTTAAAGTTAGGGTTTGGTTGCCCCCCTCCCTTTCTCTTTACTGGGCCTTATTTTGTAGCTCTAGCTGGCCTTGAACTCAAAGAGATCTACCTCTGTCTGTGCATCACCAAGCCTGGCCACCATGGTTTTTTTTTGTTTGTTTTTTCGAGACAGGATTTCTTTGGGTTGAATCTTGCCTATTAGGCTAAGTGAGCCACAGAGATCCCTGTCTCCACTTTGGTTTATAGGCATATGCCACCACATTTAGCTTTTATGATATGTGGGTGCTGGGTATCAGACTCACCCTCATGCTTGTGTAGCAAGCACTTTACCATCAGAACTATCTCTCAGTCCAATTGTTTTTTTAAAAAAATATTTATTTTTATTTTATGTGAATTGGTGTTTTGCCTGCATGTATAACTGTGTAAGGGTGTCAGATCTTGGAATTACAGACCGTTGTTAGCTGCCATGTGGATGCTGGGATTCGAACTCAGGTCCTCCAGAAGAACGTCAGTGCTCTTAACCACTGAGCCATCTCTCCAGCCCCTCCAATTGGTTTTTAAATTAAGTTTTGTAGTTTCTATACAAAATCATATTTATTTATTTCCATTAAAAGATTTTTCTTCCTCCCCCCGCCCTCCTTGACTAACAAATTTTGAAAAGACAATCTGGAACATAAGTGGTACTAGAACTAGTGATAGAACTTATCTGTGACATGGCAGTGGCAGGTTCTATGAACTCTTGTGCTGGTCTCTTTCCCCTGCTACTTTTCCAGCCTTTGATACTAGCAGGAGCAATGCTGTGAATCACAGATGCCAGCAGGAGTAACCACTTGATTCCTTCCTGGTAATCTTTCTTTCTGTCTCCACTCCTGAGTGTCAGGAGGTGTACAGCACCTTGCTTGACTGGTATTTCTTTTTAGTGTTTTTGTTTTTGAGACATGGTTTCTCTGTGTAGCCCTTAAATTTACCAGGCTGGTCTCAAACTCATAAAGATCTGCCTGCCTCTGCTTCCTTAGTGCTAGGATTAAAGATCACCACTGCTGGTTCTTTTCAGTGTTCCGAATTTTCTTTCTTCCGCTGACATTTCTTTCCATTCCTGTATGCTATCTACCATTTTCTACTAAATTCCGAGCAAATTAATTATGAACTTAACATTTTTTGGGTTTTATAATTTCATCATTTCATGTTCACTATAGTCCTTGATTTTTTTTTTTTCCTTCCTCCCATTTCTTTGTAGTGTGCTCTGTGATTGTTTTTGTTCAAAGGTGGACATGATGTGCTTGGTAAAGGAACCTCGTTGAATCTTGAGCCTTTATCAGTGTAAGTTATAGGGGACTGGGGCTAATTCTTAATTTGTTGGTTATTCTGTATCCCTAGAAACACATTTCAGATGGTTCCTATCCTCATCCCCTGGCAGAGACAGAAGAGTATTCACAGCCCCCATTACAGGTACTATCCTGAAGTTTTTTTTTTTTTTTTTTTTTTTTTTTTTTTTTTTTTTTTTTTTTTTTTTTTTTTTTTTTTTTTTTTTTTTTTTTTTTTTTTTTTTTTTTTTTTTTTTTTTTTTTTTTTTTTTTTTTTTTTTTTTTTTTTTTTTTTTTTTTTTTTTTTTTATCCTGAAGTTTTTAATCCTCACAGGTGTGCATGCCAGGCCTCCATAATTTATATAGTGTTCATAATTTGTCTACCTTTCTCTCCTGGTTAGTTGTGATCCTTTGTATCTGCTTTACTGCCTCTCCACTTTTCTGGGGAGCAGCAGTTTGCTCTGTGACCTCATTTTTCTTATAGATGTGGGAGGAATTGTTTTCAGTTTCTTCAACTCCTTACTTACTGCTAAGAGGGGATTAAATACTTTGACACGTTATGCAACCATTGCCAGCTTTCATACAGCTCCAGAAGCTTAACCTTTCCAAAATGAAGCTCAGTGCTCTTTGGGCTCCCCATTTTCCTCTCTACTGCCACTGGCAGCAGCTCTGAGTGCCACATGTAAATGGAAAACAGTTGTGCTTTGTGACTGGCGTAAAGCCTCATATCATCTGGTTCATTTTCAGTGTAGCACATTTCAAAATTTCCTTTTTAAGTCTGTTATATTTCATTGTATGTTTCTATGCCACATCTGTCCTGATGAGCACTACTTAATGAATGAGTACCCTGTTCAGATGTTCAGAACAACATGCTCTGAGAGGTTGTTTAAGCTTAGGAATTCTCCTGAGGCAAGTGAGATGGCTCAACAGATAACCCCATGGACTGTGCCTGACAAGTGTTCTGTCATCAGATAGGAGAAAAGCAAGCACCTGCAGGTTATCCTCTGAACTCCTTTGTTCATATGCATACATACCCCTGTGGTGGGAATGTTTAAAAAAGATAAATAAATTTTAGTTTGTTAATACAAATTTAAAGTCAATTTGCTATACTATATATACTTTTCTACTCTTGTTTAAAATATGATATTTATATCACTCATTTTAAGATCATAATATATAATCTTAAAATACAAATTAATAGTCATCTGTAATAATCAAACTTATCATGTTAAGTTTTTATATATACACAAAAATATATATTAATTAGGTAGCCTTCAGAAACCTACAAAATATAACATTTAAAATATTTTAAAAACTTAGACCTTTCTAGACAATAAAACAAGACTACTCCTGACAACACTAATATACTTAAAAAAATAAGCATTAAAAAGACTTCATATAAAATTTACTTTATAAACTGGACATAAACAAGTTCCATCAAAAAATGACCTCTAAACTTAGGCAAAACAAGCCAAAATAGTCCTTCAAGTTCCTGCTCTACCACAAAAGAAAAAAAAAAAAATGCCAGACATCCTTCAAAGCACACACACACACACACACACACACACCCCAAATGACTAATAAACTGTGCCAAATTTTCTACATCACTAAAAGATATGCCAAAAACTCTAAGCCTATAGGCTAAAAATAAATGCATATTTACATTACAAAAAAACTTTAAATAACTGTCCAAACAGACAAGTGTCATCTCTGTTTACTTAAATAATATTATATTTTTCTATAGCCTTTAATATAATTAAAATTTTAAAAACTATAGTTTTTAAAATATCTTAAATATATTTAATATACAACTCTAAACTTACAAAAATAAAATAAACAATAAAATATTTTCTTTAATTTTATTAAATACAAATAAACTAAATATAGCTATAATTCTTAACTATTTCATATATAATTTTACTGTATTAAAATTAAAACCTTCCTTTTTAATTGAATACAAAAAATTGTGGTAGGAATATTCATTTGTATGCTGTGAATATCATTCTGTAAATAAAGGAGCTGTTTTGGCTTGTGTCTGGCACCGTAGGTGGGTGGGGAAATTGAGGTTTAGGTAGGAGGAGCTGGGCAGAGTCAGACAGACTTCATCCAACTGCCAAAGAAGCAGCATGTAGGAATATAGGTGAGCTATGGGGTACAGGCCACCTGCCAAAACAGATTAATAAAAATGGGTTGAGGGCTGGAGAGATGCCTCAGAGGTTAAGAGCACTGATTGTTCTTCTTCCGGAGGTCCTGAGTTCAATTCCCAGCAACCACATGGTGGCTCACAACCATCTACAATAAAAATGGGTTAAATTAAAAAAGCTAGCTAACAATTTGCCTGAGACATAGGCCAAATAAGATAAAATTAATATAAGAACTTGAGTCATTTTTTGCGGGGGTGGGGTAGGGTGGGGGGTGGGGGGGTGGCCACAGGCAGGTCGAACCTCTGGCCTGTACGGGGTCAAAAATCTAGTGTAACATACCCCAAAATGTATGAATAATGAATATTTATAGAGATTCTCTTGTGTTTGCTGGCTACCTTGCAGTGAAAGTGTCCCTTGTTTTTGTCTGTGTTTTATTCTGGCTCCTTTGTTGTGTTTTATCTTCCACTTTTTCACTGAGAATACTTTATAGCCAGACCCCAAAACAAATTCTGTGTCATACACATTTATTACACTGTTC
>PVIH01001776.1:53584-199393 GCA_004025045.1 Sigmodon hispidus
TTTTTTTTTTTTTTTTTTTTTTTTTTTTTTTTTTTTTTTTTTTTTTTTTTTTTTTTTTTTTTTTTTTTTTTTTTTTTTTTTTTTTTTTTTTTTTTTTTTTTTTTTTTTTTTTTTTTTTTTTTTTTTTTTTTTTTTTTTTTTTAAGTAAATGCAAGAATCAAGCATGAGAAAGAATTAAGAGCTGCCTACACATGCAAGGTCCTGTGGAAAATAGTAACTGCCATAGTAGCTGTTCATGGGATGTAAGCTTGGGTTCTGATGAGTTGGAACACAGCAGCATGCAGAGTGGTATTCTGAATGCTGGCCTAGTGGCTTCCTAACTTTAACTCTGGGTTAGTCAGTACTATGTGAAAATTGAAAAACATAATTAGATTGCTGTGAAGCCCAAATGAAAATGTTTGGATATACTTGGTAAATAAAAGCATGGAGCATACCAGGTGTGGAGACACATATTTTTAATTCCAGCACTCTGAGCAGGCCAGTCAAGACTACACAGTGAGACCATGTCTCAACAAACAAAAAGCATGATGTAAATGCTGAAGCTTTTCAGAAACATTCTGGCAGACACAGACTTAGGTTAAGCATGCTTTTTTCTGTTTTCAATGCATTCGTGGGACTGAGTGCTATGGTATGCCTGCAGAAACCTTATGTTCTGACCCAACCTCCCTCCCCCATCTTGAGGCATCCACTGATAGTTTCGTCATATGGTAGTTTATTTTTTTATTTGTGTGTGCACATGTTCATCTTCTATGTGTGTAGGTATTGTCAGAGATGAGAAGACAGTGTTGGATTCCCTGGAATTGAATTTATAGGCTGTTGTTTACCATTGTAGGTGCTGGGAATTGAACTCACTCTCAGGTCCTCTCTCCAATCATCTCTCTAGCCCCGTAAGGAAGTTTAAACTGCATTTGAGGTCAAGCCTTTTTGAGTGTGAACACTTGGAGGCTAGTGGAACCTTGGGTATTATTTCTGCAGACAGCATCTACTCCCCCTCCCTTTTGTTTGTTTTTTGAGACAGAGACAGTGTTTCTGTGTATAACAGCCCTGGCTGTCCTGGAACTTGCCTTGTAGACCAGGCTGCCTTGAACTCATAGAGATCTGCCTGCTTCTGCCCCCAAGTACTGGGATTAAAGTCACATACCACCACAGCTCAGTTCTTTTTTTTTTTTTTTTTTTTTTTTTTTAGGTCAGGGTCACTTACTAGCTAGTCAGCCTAACAAGCCCCAGATAATCCTTTTGCTTCAGCTTCTCCAGACAGTCCCTGGCTCACAGTTTCTTTGGTTGCCTGGACAGCCTTGTTGATAAAGAATGTGTATAGACTCTTGCTTTTCAGAGAACCGTCTTTTTACTGTTGGTTCTCCATCCATTACTGTAATAATTACCCCAACACAGTAACCCAAGACAGAAGGGAACATGAAGCATTGTGGCTCTGTGGGTCAGGAGCTTGGGGGTGTGATTAAAGATAAATGCCATCATCACCTAGTTAGATTTGTTTTGCCTACATAAATGTTTTACATTCCATGTGCGCAGTGTCTGCAGAGGCCAGAAGAAGGAGTTAAAGCCTTTGGAACAGTTAACTGCCATGTGGCTACTAGGAACTGAACCTGTGTTCTCTAGAAGAGCAGCTAGTGTTCTTAAATGCTGAATTATATCTCCAGCCCCAATTTGTCTGTTTAAAGGCTATATGAAAAACTTTGTGTCTTCTGTGGGGTGACAGTCTTCTCATTTTGGGGACTATACCCTCTAGTAGAATCACATGGTTCCAGCTCTTGATTACTAGACATCCAAATTTGCTATGCTTGTTTTCTGCTGAACTGCATATTAATATTGGCTCATGGATCTTTTTGAGTTGTGATGATAAATATTTGAGGGTTAATTTTTTAGAATTCTAAAATTCTTTTAAAGGTTTTATATTTTAAATACCTAATCTTTAGTCTCTGAATCCTAATGGGAACTTTTATGTGAAAATTAGAAATACCAGTGACAGGCTAATTAATATTAAAGAAGTAGACAGCTCTTCATAGTTAGTGTCTTCTTATCTATCCAAAGACTAATTGTAAATGTTTTTGTTTGATTCCAATTTCAAGAATATCATTCATTTCACCAGGGGTAAGGGGATGCCTTTAATCCCAGAGGCAGGTAGATTCTGGGTTTGAGGGCAGCCTAATCTACAGAGCAAGTTCCAGGACAGCCAGGGCTACACAGAGAAACCTTGTCTTGGAAAAACAAAACAAAGAAACAAAAGGCGTATTATTTGACTAAGAAATAATTTAAAAATTATTGTTTAGCCATTAATCAAAAGTTTTTTTGTTTGTTGTAAATGTCTTTATGCAAGACAGGATCTGACTAGGTAGCCCTGGTAGCCTTAACTCAGATACACCTGCCTTGGCCTCCTGAGTTTTGGGATTAAAGATGAGTGCCACCACTTTCCAGTATACTTTTTCTTTAATTGAATGTATATAAATAAGTTCAATTTTGGCCACTATTTATCTGGCAAATATCTGAATACCTGTTCTTTGTCAGGTCTAGTGTTTTCTATGCTTTGATCAGACCTGTTAAAGAAACTTGCTCTGGGGCTAGCTGATGTTCTCAGTGTAACATTCAGGATCCTGTGTCAGAATGGCAGTGTAAGCTATGTATTGACATTTCCTAGGTTCTATATATGAAAAGCAAAAATAGGGTAATATACATACACAACATACATACATATGGGTTTGTGGGTATGCAACTGCACTGTATCCTCAGCCATTTTATTCTAGTATCTGTGTTTAATTCAGTATGTCCAAATATCTTTTGATTATTTTTTTCAAGACAGGGTTTCTTTATGTAGCCCTGTCTTGGAACTTGCTTTGTAGACCAGGCTACCCTCAAACTCAGATGTCCACTTGCTCCTGCCTTCTGAATGCTGGAATTAAAGATGTGTGCCACCACTGCTTATTTGCAAAATATTATCATTTTAGCATGTAATCAATATAAGTAAACAATTTTTTTTTAAACTTCTGTTTTTATTTAATCTTGAAACTATGTTGGGTATTGAGCCTAGGGCTTCAAACATGCCAGGCAAGCACTCTGCTACTGAACCATACCCTTGGCCTATTATTTGGTCTTTGAACTCCATTTTGTCTGTTTTTCATTTATATCACGTCTCCATTCAAATGCATTGTAATTTTAGATGCTCAGAAGCCTTATGTGGGTGTCGACAGAGAAAGCATAGATCACAAACTGTACACATGAGCAGCAAGGAACTCTGACCAAGAAAGAACCCAAGTAAGGAGTAGAAATGAATTAAGGTCTATGTTCATCTTTAAGGCAGTGGCAGAAAATTGAGAGGAGGGAAGAATGAATGCAATTAGAACTACAAAGTTTGAACTGGATTGGAGACGGGTATGTGGCAGAGAGGAGCCAAGTCTGTCTCACAACTGGAGGCATGTATTGGTGAGCTGGGGAAGGCATAGTGAAGGGAAGGTTTGGTTGTGTATAGAGTATGATAGAAAGCAAGGTGTTCTTTGTGTGATTGACTGTCACTAGTTTACCTAGTTGATGGGTTAGCTCACTGTGAGACATTCATGGGAACTGTCTACTGCCTGGGCACCTGTGTTTAAAGTGCAGGAATGATCCTGTTGGTTTAAGAATTGTGTTTGAAGAGGTACTTTAGAAACTAGCTGTGGTGATGTGTGCTAGTAGGATGTGCTGAAGAGATGGAGGCAGGAGAGGTGTGGGATCGGAAACCAATGGGAATTACTAACCTCACTTCTCAAAGCTTGTTTGGGATCTAAGCTTTGTTTCAGTTGTTGAGGAAACTACGACTAAAAGGTGAAGGTTTCTTTAGGACTGGTTAACCTGGAAGACTGACAGGGAGTGTACAGCCTGCACTTTCCAGGCTGTGATAACAGTGTATAGAGAAAAAGAAGCATCGAAAGAGGCCAGATGATGAGAACATTGTCATTCCAATATGGGATGTCTCCTGGTGAAGTGCATTGCGAGCAGGTTAAAATGAGGACTGAAAAGAGTAACTGGGGTGAGCTGCACTAGTGATTGACTAGCACAGATAGAGTGAAAGAAGGAATGCTGTCAAATGCTATAAGAAATGAAGGTACAAAGCACTGACCAGCCTAGCCTAGTGCAAAGGAATACAAAGAGGGACTGGAGAGATGGCTCCCTTGGTTAAGAGGGAGTACTGTTCTTGCAGAAGATCCAAGGCTAGTTTCCGGCATCTGCAGCACAGCTCAAAACTGCCTGTAATTCCAGTTCACTGGACCTGATAATTTCTTCTTTACTCTACAGGCACCAGCACTCAGGTGCAGACTCAGGCACACATACTTTTTAAAAAAAAAATGCAAACAATATCTAGCCTTACTCCAAAGAGAAAAGAAGGGGAGCATGTTTGAATGTTGATGGATGTGGGGGACAGGCATACAAACAAAGGTGGTGGGAAGAAGGTAGGTGTGACCTAACTAGAAGTCTCCAGCAGCTCCAGTTTTGGGAGCTTAGGCTTTTTTTTTTTTTTTTTTTGTAAAAGCAAAGTTGAAAACTACATGACATGGTCATAAGTGGTGGGCTGCTTACATTGTGAAGTCTGTACAAGACAGACACTGACCTTCAGGAAAGGGTTTAGAGGGTTTTTGCTGGTGGTTGTGTTTTTGTGTTTGTTGGCTTTTGTTGGTTTTTGATACAGGGTTTCTCTGTGTAGCCTTGCTTGTCCGCAGGCTATCCTTGAACTCAGAAACCTGCTTGTCTCTGCCTTCTGATTGTTGGAACTAAAGGCATGTGCCACCACCGCCTGGCATAGGTGTGTGTGTGTGTGTTTTTAAATCAAGCTATTAGTCAACTCCTTTGAGACTTCTTTTATATATCTCTATATATCTCTATGTATATATAGATATATATTTAGAGATTGAAAAACATATCAGTGGGTCTGGTATAATAGCAGGCTGTAGAATTGAGCCTTTGAGAAGAACTGTTATTAGAGGTTGGTATTGGCATAAAAACTGACATGTGGACCAATGGAATCGAATTGAAGACCCTGACAGTACTCCACACACCTATGGAGATTTTTGACAAGCCAAACAGTACAATGGAAAAAAGAAAAGATCTTTAACAAATGATGCTAGCATAACTGGATGTCATCATGTAAAAGATTGCAAATAGATCCACATCTATCACCATGCACAAAACTCAAGTCCAAGTGGATCAAAGACCTCAGTATAAACCCAGTTACATACATTGAACCTGATAGAAGAGAAAGTAGGAAGTAGTCTTGAACACATTGACACAGGAGAGACTATTTCCTAAATAGAACACCAGAAGCATAGACGCTGAGAGCAATTAATAAATGGGACCTCCTGAAACTAAGAAACTTCTGTAAGACAAAGGACACAGTGAATAAGACAAAACATCAGCCCACAGAATGGGAAAGGATCTTCACCAGCCCCACATCTGACAGAAGGCTGAACTCCAAAATAAAGAACTCAAGAAACCAGACATCAAAACACCAAACAATCCAATTTAAAAAATGGGCTACAGATCTAAACAGAATTCTCAATAGAAGAATCTCAAATGGCCAAAAGACATTTAAGGAATTGCTCAATATCCTTAGTTATTAGGGAAATACAAATAAAAAAATGACTCTGAGATATCATCTTGTATCTGTCAGAATAAATGGCTAAGACCAAAAACACCGATAATGACAGCTTATGTTCGAAAGGATGTGGAGAGAGGGTGCAAACTTGTACAGCTGCTTTGGAAATCAGTATGGTGACTTTCCAGAAAATTGGGCATCAATTTTCCTCAAGACCAAGTGATACCAGATACCACTCTTAGGGATATATTCAATCATACCACAAGAACACTTGCTCAACTATGTTCATAGCAATATTATTCGTAATAGCTAGAACCTGGAAATAGCCTAGATGCCTCTCAACCGAAGAATCGATACTTAAATGTACATATACACAATGGAAATATACACAATGGAAAATGTACATATACACAATGGAGTATTACTCAGCAGTAAAAGACAATGACATTAATTTGTAGATAAATGGATAGAACTAGAAAATACTATCCTGAGTGAGGTTACCTAAACTCAGAAAGACAAACATGGTATGCACTCATTCATAAGTGGATGGTGGATGTAAAGCAATGAAAACCACAGAGTATAACCCACAGCTCCAGAAAACCTAGCCAACATGGAGGACATTAAGAAGGATGCATGGATTACCCTGAGAAGGGGAAATAGATGAGAACTTCCAAGTAACCTGGGGACAAGGAGATGATAGAGGAAAGGCAATAAAGGGAAGGGGATGAGGGATGAGAGCATGAGGGAATGGGATGGTCTAGCTGGTACAGGGTTAGAGTGGGAGAGTAATGAAAGATCTCTTGATAGAGGGAGACATTATGGGGTTAGCGAGAAACCTGGTGTGCTAGGGAAGTTCTCAAGAATCCACAAGGATGACCCCAGTTTAGACTACTAGCAATAGTGGAGTGGGTGCCTGAGCTGGCCTATTGGATTAGATTGTAATTAGATTGGTAATTAGACTGGTGACTACCCTGTCATCATAGAGTCCTCATCCAGTAACTGATAGAAGCATATGTAGAGATCCACGGCCGAGTTCCGGGAGTTTAGTTGAAGAGAGGGATTATATGAGCAAAGTGTGTGTGTGGGGTGTCAAGATCATGATGGGGAAATCTACAGAGACAACTGAACAAAGCTCATAGGAACTCATGAACTTTAGACCACAGTTGTGGAGACTACATGGGAAAAGACTAAGCCCTCTGCATAAAGGAGCTTGGTCTGTTTAAGGGGCCTCTGGTAATGAGATCAGGATGAGATCTGGTAATGAGATCAGTGTATGAGCTGGCTTTTTTGGAGCCCGTTGCCTATGGTGGGACTTGTTGTATAGACTTGATTGGGTGTATATGTGCTTGGACCTGCCTCAACTGAATGACCAGGCTTTGCAGACTCCCCATGGAACTTACCCTTTTGGAGAAGGAAATAGGGAGGGACATTGCGGGGAGTGGGAGGAGGGGCAAAAGAGGGATCTGTGATTGGCTGTAAAATGAATATCTTTTTTTTTTTTTTTTTTAAGTTGAAAGAAAGAGCTGTTAGGCTGCAGCCTGTGGGGGACATCCACTGCATTTAGAACGTGTGTCAATGCATATTCCTTCTTCAGAGGCTGGCTCGAATTCTCTTTAGGAAAGTTGGTACTGTTTTATATATCTACTGAATGACATGCTACAGGGAAAGGGTGTATGATGTCCTACAAGGTTTATGAGTGAATCCACACTACATTTTACCTGATTGTACGTAGAAACAAGCATATCTTTCATCAAGACCACATCTAATTTTACTTGGTTTGATTCATTGACAGAGTAAGCAAGTGCCTGAGTATGCCATTGGGAACCCTAAATGTAGCATGGTATGCCTGGTGTATTTGGGGAGAGCTTAAATCTTTGTGAGCTGTGCATTATGTTGCCCACATGAACACAGTGCTGTGGACCTTTTTGAGGTTTGGCTTTTATTTATCTTTTTAAGTAAGAGACTTAATACACACAGACTTAGCACAACCAAACAGACTGGTCTTACAGCAGAGAACTTTGTATTTAGCAGCTTTTTCTTACTTTTTTAAGCCAAGGTTTCACTATGTTGGCCTCAAACTCACAGAGATTGACCTGCTTCTGCTTCTTGAGTGCTGAGGTTAAAAGTATACACCAAGTCTAGCTTTGAAGAACTTTAAATTCTCTGTTATTTTCAGTTTAAATTTATGTAAGTAGCTTCTTAAAAATTTTGAGGCTGTTGCCATTCTCATTTGCTTTTTTCCCTTCATATCCTGATATTGTTTATATTTCTTATTTTAGGATTTTTTTCATTTTGTTTGGATTTTTTGTCTGCATGTATGTTTGTATGCCTAGTACCTATGGAGTTCAGAAGAGGATCTCAGATCTCCTGGAACTAGAGTCACAGACCATCATGTAGTTGTTGGGAATTGAACCCAGATTCTCTAGAAGAGCAGCCAGTGTTCTTGACTGCCGAACCATCTTTGCAATGTGACGACCTTGTCTTGAAAAAACAAAATGAGACCCTTGAAAAATGACTCAGCAGTTAAGAAAGCTTACTTCTTTGATAGTTAATCTTTGTTATTATCGCCACACACTGGGGATCTCAGTTAAAGAATTGTGTCCATCAGATTGGCTTGTCCATTATTTCCTTACTTCTTAGATCCATAGGAGTGAATCCTAAGATTGAGAGATGATAATTTGGTCCCAAGTCTCTCATTTTGTAGGTAAGACAAATGCAATGAGAAGAAACTATTTGTTGAGAATTGAATATGGGTGCCATCTTAGATCCAGATCTGCCTGTTGGGCTTTAAGGGAATGTGATTTTGATTACACTACTGCTGCTCTAATGAGGAATATCAGTTTCGGAACTACACTAGTTTATTTAGATGGGGCATATTTGTGCATGCTTGTAATTCCAGTATTTGGGAAGGCAGAGGCAGGAGAATGGCAGCAAGTTAGAGGCCAGCCTGATATATGTGATGAGTTCAGGTTAACTTGGGCTACAAAGTGAAAGACTGTCCCTAAAAAAAGAAAAGAAATCTACTCTTTTAATCACTTGGTTGCTCATATGCTATGTAAAAAGTTTTGGTGACATTGAGGAAGTCTGGAGAGTGCCTCGATTAGATTGGTGAGGTATGGTCTGACCATTGGGTTGTATAGTAATTTCTTACCTACTGTGGCTGAAACAGGCAAAGATGTTCATCTGGTCTTTACTTTGGATGCTAGTTTACTAATTTATGACTTGGCTGTATTTTCATAGTGGGTTAGACTGAGCTAAAGTGATATGAGTACTGCTAGTGAGCATAGCCAGACAGTGATGTAATCCAGTCAGGTGCCAAGGTCTTTGCTTAAAATGCATCACCTACTGATACAGCCTTCCTAAGGTGGGAGGGAGGGCTTACCATGGGTGGCTTGTACTTAAAGGATAGTCTTCTTACATTCTTGTGGTGATTTTGGTTAATGGATTTGAAATGCTGGTATCCTTTCCTGGGATTTGTGGTGGTGTTTCTGAAGTTACCTGATAAGAGTTACAGGTATGTGTATTTTGTTGAGATATATTTCTGAAAATATAGAGGTTTTAAGTTTTGTGTTTTTCCCAATTATTGGTGTTTTTACATTCCTTTTTATTAGACAAGCTCTTGCTGTGCAGCTTAGGTTGACATGAATTTACTGTGTAGCCAAGGCTGGCTTTGAGCTTCTGTCTCTCCTGAGTGCTGGAATTGCAAGTGTGTCACCACAAACTATGCTGATGATGTTTGTATTCAAAACATTTATAGATAAGTTTTTATTCACAGCATGTTCAACCTTGATGACAACAAACCTTTGTATAGATAGATAATTTCATTGTCTTCGGTCCCTCCTTACTTGAGTGTTGCACACAGTAGGATCATTGAACCACACAAACTGATCAAGGTGGTAGCCTGAGGAGTTCTGATATAGCAGGAGGTGGAGTCTTTGGTGTGTCTGGACTGTAGGCTGTCACTTGTCAGTAGTGTGGGCACAGTTTTGTTTTATCCAGTACTGTACAGAAAGACAGAATTTATGGAGTAGCTCTGGCTTTTTTTCTGTGCCTTGGCATCAATAGGGTTTAGTCTGCATTTTTAAAATGTGTGAGTACAAGGAATCCCCTCAAGTAAGTAAATTTGATTTCAGTAAATTCATGTTCATAAAAAGGCAGTTTAGGATGATCCCTTTTCTATTTAAAAGGTTGTGAATAGTGGGGGTTCATCCTATTTCCACAGACTTTGTGATTAAGTAGATACATTTAGATGCTATTCATTTGAGAGATTCTGTTTCTTTTTAGGCTAAACCAGTCTTCTGTGGTATGTGAGTTATCTTGAGATGGACGCACTCTACCTCTGAACTACGTATCTAGCACTTTAACTGGCATTTTTATAACTATGCCACACAGCAGTCTTTAGTGGTCATCAAAGTTAGTAGAGGGTAAGATTTATGGCTAGGGGTAGAATCTTATGTCTGTTGAGAAGAGTATTATTCCTGTGAGGAAGGATAGATGATAATACATAGAAAAATGAAAGCATAATAATTTTCTTGTCTTGATTATTTTATAGGGGATAGGTCTTTGGATTCATTTTCTCTGAGAGAATAATAATCCAGTAATGGGCAGCTGAACTGCATGGCTATTATGATTATTGTTATTATCTCATTGTGTGTCTCCTGCTATCCTGGAACCTGATATGTAGCCCAGTCTTGCTCCAATTCCGAGAGATCTGCCACTACCTCCTGATCAAACCTGGCCTAACTACATGCTGTTTCAGCTTTCCAATCTGCAAACAGTGCCTCCCTCAGTTGCTGTGGCCCTGGCCTTACTCTGTCCCTGAGCAATCTTGCTCTCTAAGAGAGCTTCTTTATCATTTTATGCTTTCTGATGTAAACTAATTTCCTAGAAACCAGATCCTTGGGGAGATTTCCTGCTCCCTTCATTTCTAATGTTCTTAGTGGGAGCCTTGTATCTTGTAGATTCCAGTTCATCCTTCCTAGACACACTTTTTTGGGGGGTTGTTAACCTTTTTTCAGTGATCTTATGTCAGAGTTTGGACACATCTCAACTCTTGCTTTTAATAGTCTTGTTCTAGCTTTTGCCACTCCCTTGAAGCCGAGCTTATTTCTCCATTTTAGTCAGCAACTGCCCCAGCGATCTCACTCTTTCCATCCTTACTGAGGAAAGGCAGATAATGTGTACACACATTTGATCTGTACTTTAGGCACATGCTTCTGAATTAGAAATAGTTTTCCTTTTGTTTGCTTGTTTGTTTGTTTGAACAGGGTGCTGTAACAAAATACCATAGCCCGAGTATTTAAAGAATATAAATTTATTTACAGTTCTGGAGACTTTAAGATCTGAATTTTGAACAATGCAAATTTCAGGTGAGGGCCCCCTTCTGATCTACAGACACTGTATTTTGGTGTAGCCTTACTTGACTTTTCCTCAGAGAGCAAGTATTCTGATGCTCTATCTATAAGAATACTGACTTTGTTTAATCATAGTTACCTACTTACTGCACAGGTAGAGGCTTACTCACTTCTTAGAACAGGTTGAGAGCAACATGTGGAGAAGGGGTTGGGCTTCACTTTTCTTCTCCCAGCCTCCTTCTTTTGACAATACACTCTCTTGGTCTCCTTGCCCTCTCTCTTCTTCCCTCTCTTTTCTTTCTCTTTCTCTCTAATCCTCCCTATGACCCAGTTCAGTCTGGACAGTTCCAGGTGCCTCTGGCTGCAGTGAAATCCTTCTCTGCTATACCTAGGAGTGGTCATGTCCTCGTTTAGTTTGTACCACATGTTAGCTGTTGGGAATAATGTGGCTGTGACCCTGGCTGTACAGAGACTGGCTCAGAGCCCCCCCCTTTTCTTTTTATGTGTGTGGGTGTTTTTCTAGACTGTGTGTCTATGCATTTCCCAATGTCTGAGGAGGCCAGAAGAGGGTGTTGGATCCTTTGATACTGTCATAACAGATGGTTTTGAGTATGCCTGGTAGTTGGACTTAAGTCCTTTGAAGAACAGTGAGTGCTCTTAACTGATGAACCATCTCTCCAAGCCCTCCCCCTTTTTTCTTTGTTTGTTTTTAGTGGAAGCACTCATGAAGCCTAGGCTGGCCTTGCTGTTGTAGCTGAGGATGAACTTCTGATTCTCTTGCCCCCTCTTTTAAGTGATGATATTATAGGAGGACACCAACACACTGTTTATGCAATACTGGAGATCAACCAAGAGCATTGTGGTGCTGGCCAAACACTCTGTTAATCAAGTTAAATCCCCATTCCTGTCTTAGCATTCTTTTGTATAGAATTCAAAATGGAAATGCTGGGTCATCTGGTAATTCTTTTCTTGTATGGTTTGTTTTATAAGCCTGTTTTTAATTAGTTTGAGAAATTGACAGACTGTTCTCCACAGTCCCTGTAGTGTTTTCCATTTCTTCAGTGCATGAAAGTTTGAATTTCTGCACATTCTCATGGACTTTTACTTTCAGTTTATTTGTTTTTAAGTTGTAGCCATCCTGATGTGTCTGGGGTATTTGGGGCTGCTTTAGATTGGATAGAGGGACCTAACAAGTGCTTCCCAGTAAAGCTCCATTTCTCTTCTTCACTCAGCCTCTCACAGTCCTTCAGCTGTCTAGTGTTTGAGAAACCCAAAGGTTCTTACCTTTCTGATTCTTTGTGAAAGCCCCAGGCTATTCTTTTTGGCTAGCTTATGAACTTTTAGTGATGCTTCTTATCTAAGTCTCCTTCAGGAACTCTTAATTTCTTACCTTGTTTCCTATATGTTAGGACCTTTCTATTCTGTTTGTAATTTCTGCTCTGAGTCTTTAAATTTTGGAGGACCCTTCTTCCCTTTTCAGTGGCATTGATGTTTAGTGACACGTTATCTTGATCTTTTTGGAGGTAGCAATGTCATACAGATTCTAATTCGTCTTATTAAAAACCCAGAGCCAGATATTGGTAAATTCATAAAGATCAGCAAAGCAGAGGAACAAGTCACTAGAGAAACCTCTCATCACTACTGAATCCTTGAACCAAAAGGGAAAGATTCTGTCTTCATGAATCCTCAGATTGTGTAGGGGAAGCAAAGGGCTGAAGGGCTGATCTCGTATTTTCTCCTGCCTTATATTCCTTTCTCTGCCCAGCCATATCACTTTCTCTTTCAACCTTCCTAGTGCTGGGATTAAAGGTGTGTGCCACCATGCCAGGCTCTGTTTTTCTCTTTTGAACTGGATTAATCTCATAGCCAGCCCATAGTTCAGTGTGGCATTGAACTCAGGGAGATCCAGATGGATCTCAGTCTCCCGAGTGCTAGTGGGTCACCACTGCCTGACCTTTGGCTAATTTTGTGGCTGGCTCTGATCTTCACACAATCTTTATTTGATACACAATATATGTGTATTGTATATTTGTCCAGTCTTTTTGTTTTTGTTTTTGTTTTGCACTTTTCTGTTTACTGTGACATTCTTTATGCTAGGCACAAATGGAGAGTTAATCCTAGGAACTGCCAATTTTTTCCAAGCTTCTCTACTGAAAGAGCAGAGGGAGTGTTACCACCTATCACTTGTGAACTTCTTAGCTTTTTCACTTCCTGATGTCTTCTACCGACCAGAATCAGGACTTCTTGGAGAAATGGTCAATTCCAAAGTTGTGGGAAAGAAGGGATTGTTATGAATTAGGAATATACTGTGAGGAGAATTAAAGGGCTCAGAAAACACAACAGCTCATAGGACAACTCACATAGTCACATCTGGGACATTGTGAAGATGGTGCTAAGAGTCTTATGAGTCCACACTAATGATGGATTCCGGAAAAAGGGAGTGGGGAGAAGTTAGAAAGTCAGCTGGTAAATGCAGAAGGAAGCTGGTGTAGTGTGTGGCACCTGATAGCATACCTGAGCAGGAAGATTGGGAGCTGAACATCATCCTCTTCTATCTAGTGAGTTTGAGACCAGCCTGGAGAATGTGAGATACTGTCTGAAATAAACATGTAAAGTATTATAGTGTCACCTTCTGGTGAGTACCAGAACTCTGAAGTGAATGTTAAAAACATTATCTATACACGTCTTCTTGCAGATCACTTACTGATAAGTCACCAAAGAAGATGGCTACTTTACAGTGAATAAATTATTACTATCATCTTAACTGATTAAAATCATCAACAATATTGGGACAAGTTGACTTCATCTAGTTATCTAGCTGCCAGAAATTCACACCCAGCATTCAAAAGTGAAATGAATGACAAATACCAAAACCAGATTTTTAAAAATACATTTAGGTGATCCAGGTAGTGGCAGCACACGCCTCTAATTCCAGCTCTTGAATCCCAGAGATCTTAGTGAGTTTGAGGCTAGCCTGGTCAACAGAGTGAGTTTCAGGACAGGCTCCAAAGCTACACAGAGAGACTCTGTCTCACCCTCCCCCCCCAAAAAAAAATGTTGTTTAGGTGATGGGGAATAAAGGAGACCTGGTTTCAGTTGTGTGTGTGACCCTGACTAGAAACATAGCATTGCCAATGAGATGTCCTGTAGAGTATCTGAGGTTCAGTGGTTTCTCAACTGGGTATGCTCAGTATTGTACAAGATAATAAACTCAGCAAAACAATTTATGAAGGAGTTAAGGAGAAGCTGGAGGATCACTTTTAATAGAGCTTGTTTGTGAAATACTTGAGGCTTGGGTTTCATCTTCAGCAGCATACCTGAATACATACATAGGGAGCTAATTCAGTTTCAAACTTTTCTTGAACTACTTAAACAGAACTTCCTATTACTAAACATTTTATTTTGCTTTTACTTGTATATACGTGTGGGAGTATTTGTGCATGTGCACATTAATATAAGTACCCTCTAGTACCCAAGAGTTCAGATCTCTTGGAACTAGAGTCAGAGACAGTGGAGCTGTTTAACATGGATATTGGGAATTAAACTTGGGTTCTTAACTATTGAGCAAACCCTAAACTTTTATTTTAAAATTAACAAGTGAGAGTAGCTGATGGGCAGCCTCCGTGTTAGGCAGGGCTTATTGGCCTGGGCTTTATAGCAGACCCACTGTATAACTGGGTTACTTGGTGGGTAAGTTCCAGAAAAATTTCAAGTTCTGTCAGCACTCTCCACCTCCATCAAAGTCATTCACCTCACTTATACAACAGTCTCAGTTTTCAATCTGAAGAGTAAAGGTCTTGCTTACTGGCCAGGAAAGGAAGAACCAAAGAAGGGATCCTGGCTGGGGTGGGGTGTGATCTTCCTTATTCTGGCATTGATTCTATAGCTCTTTTAATTTTCAGTGTGGCTGAGGTGGGCTGTCCCGGTTCAAAGAGCTGTCTTTTAGCTTATGGGCATCTGCTAGTATGGAAGGAAAGAGTGAGGTTTAGGATCTAAATATTATTTGATCAATATTCTGTTTCTTTTTAGAACTCCTGATTTTGCTGCCTTCTTGCTTTTTTGTTTTTTGAGACAGGGTTTCTCTGTATAGCTCTGGCAGACCTCAAACTCATTCTGTAGACCAGGCTGGCTTTGAACTCACAGAGATCCACCTGCCTTTGCCTCCCAAGTGCTGGGATTAAAGGTGTGCAACACCACTACCCAGCCAAAAAAGCAATGTTTTTACTGTTTTTTTGTAGATCTATTTTCACTGCATATTAATTGTTCCTTTTACTCAGCAGTCTCAGTACTGTGCTGGCACACAGAGCTATTCTTCTGGATCTGGATCTTATTTCTTACTATTTTAGCATTTTTAAATATATAGGTTTTCTTGATATTAAACACAAACCCAGAGTTTTCCTTAATCAGTTTGTGATGGTCTATGTTAACTGTGTCATTCTAATGAAATTTAGAGTCATCTGGGAAACAGGCCTCTGGGGAAAATCTGGGGATTATTTTGAGGTGGGAAGAAAGACCTGTCCATTGTGGGCAGCACCACTCCCTGACTGACGTCCTGGACTGTGTAAGTAGAGAGAGGAAGTTGAGCAGCAGCAGCCACAGCCGCCACAGCGTTCATCACTGCTTGCTTCCTGACTGTGGGTCTCATGTGACCAGCTGCTTCAAGCTCCTGTTGGTCTTGACTCTCAATGTTTTATTGTACCCTTGAATTGTGCTGAAGTAAGCCCTTTCTTCCTTGAATTGCTTTTGTTCAGTTTTTTTTGTTTGTTTGTTTTTGTTTTTGTTTTGTTTTTTTTTGTTTTTTTTTAATCACAGCAATGGGAAATGAAACAAAGGCACAGTCCAAGTGAAAATCCATAGGGCTTTGGACAAAGGTTTTTTTTTTTTCTCTAAAGAGTAGATGATGCCACAGCATCCTTAGACAGTTTAGCTCAGCCTGGTTTCGCAGTGTGTAGACCCAACTGACGTTGTTTGCTTTTGGTGTTTAAATAGGTCTACAGGCACTGTGTTGATGACGTTGCTGGAGACCTGTAAGAGTGGACCTGGCATTTTGCTTGTAAGTGAGCAGAATAGGTGATTAATGATGACATTTGGAAGTAATTGCAGATTAGCTTGAGGGACTTGGAACTACACAAATTTAATGCCAATCTTTGTGTATAGGATTCATTTTGGACAGTGGCTTAACTTAGCTGTTGATCTCAGTCCGCCTCACCTCACCCCCACCTTCTTGGCCTGACTGTCCTGAACTCAACACATAGACTCAGCTCCATCTGCCACTGCTTTTGGAGTACTAGGGTGCTAGGCAAGCATTGTACTGTGACAAGTCCTATGTCTGTCTACACACACTCACAAACAGGCACGCGCACACATACACACACACACAGTGTTGGAGATTGAAATCAAGAGTGCTCGTATGTGCTAGGCAAGCATTGTACTGAGCTACACCCCCAGCAGTAATGCAACTTTTATATTACCATGTTGTTTGGCCTAAGGACTCTAGTAGCAATGCATCATGGCACATGAGAAATCTAGACTATCAGTGATATTTTTCTGAGTGTGTGTTCAAAAAGCATTTAAACAGTGAAATGCTTTGTTTTTAGCATTATGCTCTCTTTTCATTATATATATGTAACTTGGGTTTGTTAACGTTTTTGTCAATTTTCACACATTCAGTTTAGTTTCCATTTGTTTTGAGAAGGAAGTGTTGTTTACAATGTGTTGTGAGTTTAATTGAAGCAAGGCATTAGTTAAAGAAGATTTTTTTTTTATACTGGCCTAGAGACTGCATTCTGAGAGGTTTCTAATAAGTATAGTTCTGCAGTATTAGGTAACAAGTGCTTTGTATAGTTTATGTTCATTGGGTAGTTGACATTAGAGACAATGGCTTGGCAGACACATCAGTGACAATGCTCTACACAGAATCCTCATGAGTTCTCATTTAAACATATTACCAAGGACATGTGAAGGAGACTCTTTTAACTTGTGTTTAGTGTCTTTTACACACACACACACACACACACACACACACACACACAATTTTATGAGTATTTTGCCAGTATGTATGTACCATGTGTGTGGTGTCTGAAAAGGCCAAAAGTAGTCAGCAGATCCCCTAACATTGGAGTTAACAGACTGTTGTGTGTCACTATGTTGATATTGAGGATAGAACCTGGGTCCTCTGCAAGAGCAGCTAGTGCTTTAAACTGCTAAGCCAGCTTCCCAACCAGCCCTTGGCTTGTATCTTATAGTACAGTGCTTTTGTAGTCAGCCTTCTGTTGACAAGAGTGTCATTTGATAGATAGGATCATGGCTCTTCACTTACCACAGTACTGTTGTGGCATCTGTGTTTATCTCCTTGTTATTTATTTTTTAGTGTGAAATAAAAACTGGAGTTTAGGACTATCTGTTTTTTCTGTGTTTACATAGAAATGCTTCAACTTGAGCTTTTTAATTCTCTTGGGTGTAGTTCTGTGGGAATCAAGACTCCAAGCCAGTATTTTTTTTTTAATGGCAGTTGTCATCAGAGCAAAACACAACCCGTGTGATTATCTGTTTTGTTTTTGTTTTTACAGGAACACTTCTGTTTCATACAATATCCTCTCTTATTCCTGCTAATCTGCTAATGTGGTAATTTGGAAGATAGCTGTCACCAGGATAACCTGTAATGGGCAAGGAGCCACAGAGAAGAAAACATTTCATTTAGTTTTAAACCTTGGTTTGAAAGGTAAGACTGTTAAGACCATCAGGTGTTTTCTTCCTAGAATTCTTGCATATAGGAAAGCAGTTCTATGTTCTCTTGACAGTAGGGCTGGGGAAGCAGCTCTGGACAGTCCTTCTGCACTGGGGACTGTGTAGTACTGTGGTATCTTTTGGAAGTTACACAGTAGCCAAGATAGCCGGCTTTGGTTTATGTAGACATCTGCTCAGTGGGTGGGTTCCTTGTTTCCAGTGCGAATTCAGCTGGCCATCAAGAGCAGCCAGGCTTTGCAAGCTGGAGTGGTTGGTGTTCAGAGGAAGAGCATGAGACCTAAGGCCCAGACTGCCTGATTATGGGGAGTGGGGGTTCATTTTGTACCAATGACTTCTAGCCAGACATCTTGCAGTTTTTGAGTCCTATTTGCCATAACTCTTTACTGGAACTTTTGATTGAAGATCAGAAATTGACTTTGCATATTTGATTTTGGCTCAGTTGGCATTTAATAGGAAAGTCCACAGGGGGCCATTGTGTCTCACTGAGATTGACTTGCTCATCTTCATTTCAGAATTTTTGTTGGCTTTCTTTTGTATCTTCTGATTGACATTGTCTCTCAAGGCCTTTTGACTCTTGGTATTATATTGCGTCATTCATCTCTATCATAGTTGTGTATATAATGTCCTTTGATTCTGATTACCAACTGATTGATCTTAGGCATACCGAGTGATGCTTTGTCTTATGACCTGCCAATCCCAGCAAGAACGAAGTGATCCCTACACTTTCATAGCGGCATTTCTTTCTTTCTTTCTTTCTTTTTTTCTTTCTTCCTTTTTTAATTTTTATTTATTTATTTGTTTGTTCATTCATTCATTCATTCATTCATTCATTCATTTATTTATTTATTGTGAATTGGTGTTTTGCCTGCATGTATAGCTGTGTGAGGGTGACAGATCTTGGAATTCCAAACAGTTGTTAGCTGCCATGTGGATGCTGGGAATTGAACTCAGGTCCTCCAGAAGAACAGTCAGTGCTCTTAACCACTGAGCCATTGCTGCAGCCCCTCATAGCGGCATTTCTTCTCTGCTGTGTGGCACTCTGCCATTTTCTCCAACTGTGTCTATAGGTCACTGTGACTTATGTGTGAACACTTTCTCCATGGATTCCTTTAGTCTCTCTTGTCTTTCTTTTTTTTTTTTTTTTTTGGTCTCTCTTCTTTCTTTGCCTAATCTGCTTTTCCTTTCTTTTGTGTTTTTTGAGACAAGGTCTCTCGCTGATAACTATTATCATGCTTTAGTCTCCTATGTGCTGGCACTGTGCTCACTGCTTTGCAAATTCTTTGAGAATATTATTAAATTAGTGTAATTTCTTTTTTTAAAGCTGGATTTTAAGTATTTTCTGAGCAAAGAGTTGTGAATTCTGTCTTATATGGTTTGTACTTTTAAAAAAAATCTTAAAAATATGCAAGTTTTTGCAAACATGTATGTATATGAACTATATGTGTGCATGGTGCTTCAGAAGGTAGGAAGAGGGCAATGGATCACCTGGAACTGTAGTTACAAATGCTTGTGATCTGCCATGTTCTGCGTCCTCTGGAAGAGCAGACAGTACTCTTAACCACTGAGCCATATCTCTAGCACCTAATTAGTACTTTTTGACTAATAAAATTCATGAATATTTTGTGGTAGATTTCAGAGATATTTCTGATAGGTTTTTTTTTTTTTTTTTTTTAATTGTCTTCTGTTTTACTTTGTTGACAGAGGGTCCTTAGCTTTGGCAGTGTATAGAATGATTTCTTTTCTTTGGTTAGTCTTTTTTAATCATTTCTGCTCACCAGCATGCTGTACTATACTAGAATGAGGAAGTATAATAAAAGTTAGATGTTTCTAGTGGTCCTAGATTCATTGACAGGTAGCAAAAGAGGATTACTAGAATGCAACTGCTCAGGAGGTATATGTAGAGTAAACTTACATTATAACAAGCCAGTTAGAAAATAGTTTTGGTGTTGCGGACAGAATCAAAATTGCCAAAAAGAATGTTAGGAAGATCCTTATGACAAAAGGGCTATATTTTTAGATTTTCATTGATGAGATTCAAAATGTAACAGTTTTGTTTTCTCTGATACAGATTTGTCTGTGGAGGAGACTGTTTTTTTAGAGGGAAATACTTCACTAATAGTTCTCAGAGTCAGAAGTGCCCTCTTATCTATCTCAAGTCAGATGTCTGTCTTTCCTTTTACTGTATCAGAGCATCCTTTTATATAAAAGACAAGTGCTGCCGCAGCTGACTTCAGTTAAGTTTGCTCCGTATTTATTTGGATGGTGTGTGTTGAGTTCTGTTGTGGTCAAGTTGTCATTAGATTGTAAATTCCCAACTGAAGGCTAAAGTGAGAGCTCCTTACCTTAATGTCAGATGGCTTTTCAAAAGAGAAAACTTCTGTTGAACTCCACTGTGATTTGATCTTAGAAAATTAATCTATTGTGTTTTTGTGTGGCAAACACACTTAATCATGTAACTCACAGCTTAACTCTACCTTTGATCAAAGTAGCTTTGGGAATGACTGTGGAGTATAAGGTGCCTGGGTCACTTGCTGTGTAGTTGTGAGTTGAATGCAGGAGGAAACACATCACCACAACACCAGCAGCTGTCAAGACCTCCATAGCCATTTATTGTTCAGTAACTGCACAAGGACTATACTTGTTCAGAAACATTCAGTCTTTCCCTAAAAAGTCAAAATAAGACCTTACCATCGGTAAGTCATGAAGCTACTTTGTGGCAGAACAAGTTATGGCATATGCCTACAAGAAGTGCATGTACCTCACTGTGAATGCACCGGGTGTCATGGTATGACAGCTTAAACATTGTCCAGTGTCTTCTGATGAATAAAAGGAGAGTGGCCATGATAGTTTTAACTAACCTACATTTTTACAAGTTTGGTAAATTTCTCCTATTAAACCTCTTCTGGGTCTTGCACATTATTTTGTCTGTGTTTTTGTTTGTTTTATGTTTTTAATATAGATGTAACTGTACCATGTTGAGTTGTAGTATGCCACAGTAGATTCTGTTTTAGGTTGTCTTAGCTGATTTGAAAAATATTCTGGCTGATTCATAAAGACTATTCTTAGAGAGGCAAAGAGTGTTGGGTTTGTAACAGTAACAGTCTTCTTTTCACCTTTCTCATTTTCCCCTGGAGCTGGACCTGCTTAGTCAGCTCTGTTCATGAACCTCCAGTGTCTAAGTGTCTAAGCTCTTAGTCTACTTAGACACATCCAATGTTTTAAGTGCCTCTGTGTATATTTCTAGTCTGTCCCACTTTGGCTATGAAAAGGAGATTGGATCTGTTGAATCTGTTGCATGCATGCTTCCCTGCCCCTTCATCTTCTTTTTTTAACTTTTATTTATTTATTTATTTATTTGCCTTGGTTTTTGCCAGGAACTGGAACTACAGACAGTTGTGAGCTGCCATGTGGGTGCTGGGAATTGAACCCCGGTCCTCTAGAAGAGCAGTTGGTGCTCTTAAGTGCTGAGCCATCTCTCTAGTCCCGCCCCTTCATCTTCTGACAGTTAAAACACTTTTAACTGAGATCAGTATTAAATGTAGGTATACTTTGGTTAATTATTCCTTAAAGCTCTGACCTATTTTCAGAATTCTTCAGTATGGTCAGATACATCTAGCAACCTGTCTGCCCTTCTCATTGGGATGCATTCTGTCTAGAACCCCATACTCTTGCCCTCCTGGATGTGTTCCTCGTGACCTTTTCCATGGCTGCTGAGCCTTCCCCTCCTTTGCAAGGTGTCTTAACTTCTGGTTTCCTGTGTGTTTGCCTTGTTTTATGAAGCACACTTTGAGGGAGTGCTTAAGAAAGGGTGGGAATCTGCAGAACTTCTTTTTCTGAAGTGACCTCTACAATTACTAGAGGAGGCTGGTGCCATTTTACTTTGTTCTGTGTTGTTTTTGTGGATTTATCTCCACTAGACAGATTTTAAGACTCTCTTTGCAGCCATGGAATTTCCTGAACATCCAAGAGACTTTGACTCACCAGAGTCTAGGTTGGCCTGTGCAGGTAGGTCCTAAAGACAACTTTGTTTAATTAATTCTGGAAAATACCATTTTACTTTTTGTGTTCACCTTCAACGTAGTAGACATAGTAGATTATAGTGTGTTCTTCTAAGATGGTTGTGAATTTTAAGTTTGAACCAAACCTTGGCTACATGGTGAATTTTTAAAAATGTAGAACTATGAGAGATAGTATAGCAGTTAAGAAGAACCCTTGCTCTATTTACAGATGACCCAGGCTCACTTCCAGGGTCTCACTATCTTTAACTCTGGGGGATTCAGTAACCTTTTCTGGCTTCCATGGGCACTTCAGACACATGATGCATATAAAAGAAGATAGATTTTTTTTTTTTTAAAGATAGATGTAGGGTTTGGAGTATAGCTCAGTGATAGAGTGCTCACCTGGCATGCCAGAGACCCTAGGTTCAGTGACCTCCCCTCCCCCATAAGAAAAGAAAACTGAGTATGTTATAAAACTAGTTTTATTTAGGTACTAGACTTCCCAAATATTTCTCTGGTTTTAGTCTTTTCATTCATTGGCTGTCATTTTCTATTCTTTTTGCCTTTCTTTCACTAAGGTTACCATAGGAAAAAAGGGTTATATGGGACCATGCCCACTAAGCCTGTGAGAAGCTGCAAAACATTCCTTTTTTCTTCTAGGGGTTCCATGTCAGCCCATATATAGCTATAGCTTGTATCATTTACATAAAAATAATTTTGATAGGCAGTGTATCGTGTAGTGCAGCCTTCTTAAGGAATGGAAGCTGCCCTTACAGAGACTTACAGGGGCTGTGTATCTGCAGGCAGTTCTCTCTGCCTACTATGGGAGTTCCAGGAATCAAATTCAGGTTGCCAGGCTTGGCAGGCAGCAAGTGCTTTTTACCCCACTGAGCCACTGCACACTCATGTTGTTTGAATTGCTTACCACTGTACCTTCTGGTGTCTTGGTGCAAAGCACTTCCTGCTTTGCTCATCTGGTGATGCCAGGAGTCCTTTCTGGGAGAACCTTGTTCCTAACTTGTTGTTGCTCTTACCATTTTTTTTTTTTTTTTTCCCATTCAAGCTCCACTTTAAAACAAAACCAAGAGCCTCATATTCCTTGAATAGGCTATTCTTTACAAACACTTAACTGTTGCTTTTGAAATGGTATAAAACAGATTCATGTTTGGTTATGGTTGCTTAATGATGTTTCCAACACTAAAGGACCAGGAATATGATTCCCAGTGACATCATGCCACCTGAGTTTGTGATGTTCTCAAAAGGACAGAATTGCCTAATGGATATACTTCTTAGACAGTTCCCTTTGGAAGGGCTGTTCATTTAAGTTGAACATACATATTTATAGAGGAACAAACTATAATACTTGAAATATTTGAATTAGTTGACAAAAAGTAAGTGGATTTTTCGTGCTCCAACATGCCAAAAATTTTTTTAGACTTATTTCTTTGTGTTCCAGTGTCTTTCCTAGATATATGTTAAGTGCCAGTATCTGAGGTGGTCAGTGGAAGGCATTGGATCTCCTGGAATTTGAGTTAAGAATGGTTGTAAACCACCATGTGTGCTGGGAATTGAACCCAGGTTTTCTAGAAGATCAACAAGTATTCTTAACTGCTGAAACATTTGTTCAGCCACCCATTGTCCACATTATTTTAATGTGCATGGGCATTTTACCTGCATGTATGTTTGTGCACCCTGGTGACTGCACAGACCAGAAGAGGGCATCAGATCCTTTGGAACTACTAGAGTCACAGGTGGTTGTAAGCCTCTATGTGATTGATGGAATTGAACCCAGGTCCTCTGGAAAGCTCTTTGCTCTTGACTGCTAAGTCATCTCTCCAGCCCCTGGGCTTTGGCATTTTAAGTATACAAGTGAAGTGGATGATGAGACTTTTCGCTGCATTGGTCTCTGCATTGCAGTTGTATGTTTGGACCATGTCGTGTAGGGCACCTGCTCTTTGAGTATTGTGTTTCCCAGGTGACTAAGAATTCCACAGGCAAGGGGTAAGTCTCTCATTCATTACCAGAGTGCAGTCAGGAATAAAAAGGGGAAACTAGGTGGAAATTTGTTGGCAGTGAAGGAGGCATGGTAATTAGGGGAAGCCTTGATTTTTTTTTCCCCCCCTTCAGAGTTCAGCCATTGCAGAATCTTGTCTGGACTGATCCCTTCTAGTCAGGCTCGGTTCTCTTCCCTCTTTGTATTGAGATATCCTTTGCAAAGTGAGTGCTTACTCAGCTTCAGTGTGTCATTCACCAGTGTTTCTGAAAGTCAGAAAGTACTTTTTGTGGTCTCTACTGTCAACAATGAGATGTCTGCTTTTCTCAGTAAAAACTCACTGATCTCTCTGGTTCTGCAGCAAACCTGAGCATGATGTGCATTCATGCTGAGCCCTTCAAGGTCTGACCCGGCATTGCCCTTTGTCTTTCTGCCTTCTTGTCATGAGGCCTGCTTTCCTGAGCTTGCTGAAGCCTTGTGCTCCTCCTACCTTCACAGTTAGATCTGGAGCACCTCATTTCTCTCCACTAGATATTCACTATCCTCTTTCCTCCCTTCCAGGCTGTCCTTGAACTTGAACCTTGACCTCCTGAGTGTGGGATTATATAGGCCTATATCACCATGCCTGGCTCCATTCCTTTGAGGCTTATTTACACTAGAGTCCAGTGTCAGGCTGTCCTCCACAGAACATGCTTGCTGTGGAGCAAGCTGGAAGGTTTTGCTTCCTTTGTCTATTAAGTCTATATCTGTGTCCTGTAGTTTTTCAAGAAGTTGACACCATTTGTCTTACTCCTGTATTATTGATACAGTGCAAATTAGCATTTAAAAAGTTTCATGGATTAATTCCTATTTTCTTTTTCAAAGAAAAGTGGGGATATCAACAATGTTCTGGGATTAGTTTGGATATTACAAAGCTAATTGTTTTTGATACCTATGAAGAAATCATGTTGGAGTCAATAAAAGCAATAGCTGAGAATTTATTCTGCCTTCTCCAAGGAAATGCCTTCTGCCACTTCCCTATAATCTGGGCACTCAGGAGGTTGAAGTAGAAAATATGGAGTTTGAAGTTAGCCTGGCCTATGTCTGTCTCACAAACACCGTTGTGTTGGGTGGCTCTTGTGTCATATAGTTGAGATTGCTGCTCCCACTGTATTCCTTCTAAATGTGGGGATTGTATGTGTGCCTTTCCATTGGCCTGAATGTGGAAAGATGTTGTCACTAATTAACTTTGGCTGTGGAAAGATTGGAGAGACTATTCGGGTGGTTTTGGGTTAGTCACTGCAACAACCCCTTTTGTTTCAGATTTTTGACATGGGTTTTTATTTTATGTGCATTGGTGTTTTGCCTAAATGTATGTCTTTGTGAAGGTATCAGATCTTGGATTTACAGGCAGTTGTGAGCTGCCATGTGGTTCCAAGTCCTCTGGAAGAGCAGTCAGTGCTGTCAATCTCTGAGCTTTCTTCAGCCAAAATAATTTTTTTTTTTTTTTAAGGCTACATTATACCTGAGGGAAGGACAGTTGAACTTGGTAGTTGTTATTTTGTATTTAGCTTCATTTTACTTCAAAGAGCACCAACCCAGAGACAACTAATTTACCAGAACCTGCTGCATCCAGTCAGCTTGCTGCTGGACTACATACAAAACAGGTGATGTTTGCTAGGGGAGTTTACTGTAGCCACATATTGGTCTTGAGTTAGTGGTATTCGAAATACAACGAAAATTCACTATGGAAGTATGTTTCCAAGTTCTATACTACCCAGTGTTCTCTTGAAGGAATCGGTCATTATATAAATGCTGGAACATTTTCTTTTCTCAGGGCTAAATTTCATATTTAAAATAACTTCAAAACACAGCTTTTGGTTAGGTGATTAGAAAGCCTGGACTGTAGCTGTGTTGTTTTGTTTTTATTCTTACAAGGCCCTCAACCCAGCTTCCCAGTAAATACAGGGAGTCTTATTCCTACTTATGAATGCCCCACTTTAGCTTGGTTTGTTTCTAGTCAGCTTTTCTTCAATTATCCTATCTCCCTTTTGCCTCTGGGCTTTTTACCTTTCTCTATTTCTGTATATATATATTTTTTTCTTTCTCATTTCGTGTTTGGCTGGGTGGCTGGATGGTTGGCCTCCGCCATCCTCCTCTCCTTCTTTTCTCCTCTTTTTCTCCCTCTATTTGTTCTCTCTGGCTGCCAGTCCTGCCTATCCCTTCCTGCCCTGCTATTGGTCATTTAGTTCTTTATTAGGTCAATCAGGTGTTTTAGACAGGCAGAGTAACACAGCTTCATAGAGTTAAACAAATGCAACATAAAAGAATGCAACACATCTTTGCATCATTAAACAAATGTTCCACAGCATAAACAAATGTAACACATCTTCAAGCAATATTCTACAATACTGGGCCAGTAGGAAGGCCATTTTGCTGTACACATAGACCTGAAGAACACTATCACTGAGCATTGTTTTGAATGGATTGTAACAGCCTAGGCAAGGCAGGTCCCAAGGCAGCAAACTTTTTTTTTTTAAATCCATCATCTTTTAGGGATATTTTGGTAACAACTAGCTGAAGGGGAAGGTATGTAGGTTTTTAGATCAGTTGCACAGCATGGCAGAGTTTCTCATCACCTGTGTGATCAACTGGGTGCCATTCCATGCCTGAGCAAGCACAGTTGTAGTGGGACAGGTTGTGGCCTTGGTAGGTAAAGCCTGGATAGATTCAGGACATAACACAACTTCATACAGGTTGGAAGACACTGTGCTTTCTGTGAATGGCCAGATAGTAAATAGTTTAGGTTCTACAGGCTAACTCTGTCACATGTAACTCTGTCACATTCCTTCCTCCAACTCAAACCTGACCCTATTAAAAAATGTCAAAATCATTCTTAATCTGCTGGTTGTGGGTTGGGTTGGGTGTGTTTGCCAGTCCTTCCTTGTTCTTGTTTCACTGTGGCTAATTGTCTTTGTGTAAGTCCTGTATTTGATGGATTGCCTTCCTAAGAATAAGATTTGGAAGTTTCACTTGGAGTGGGTAAATCTACTTGATTTGGAGCTGTAATTGCAGTTTGCAAGCATCTATAGAGAAAATGTTTGCTCTGATTTTTCTTCTGATAGGGTCTTGGGCAGCCCTGCAGGATTTTGACTCTTTTGTCTCATAACTCTAGAGTAGTAAGGTTGCAAAAAAATTCACTTTAAAAGAAAGTTTGATTTTTTTTTTTTTTTTTTAAAGAGGATTTACAAATAAATGAGCAGCAGCTATTTTAGTACCAGATTTCAGATAACACTGACGGTATGACTTTGTGCCCCTAAACAAGGGACAGCCTTTCCCTTTTCTCTTTGGGAATATAAAAGGAAAAACTGCCCTTGTTTCCTTTCCTTTTTGACATTATCTTCTGGTACTGTTTGTCAGCTGATTAGGATAAAATGACATGGGTTTGTTTTGGTTTTGCTCATTTCCCCCAAATCTGAAAACCAAAGCAATGTGTATGTCTTAAGATTTTCCTCTATTGAATTTTCTGGACTGGTTTTCTGTTGCTTTTTGCCATCTTTGTCTTGACTTTCTAATCAGAGCTAGAGCAGCATTGTATTTAAGTTAGGCAGCTGCTTAAACACCTTCTGCTGTCTGCTAGAAGGCTTCTACAGGGCCCTTTCTGCCCCTCATTATAGATGGGGAAGGTCACTTGCTTGTGTGACTGTTGCAATCTGTTTTAGGAGTTACATTACTCTAGCTTGTTTTATCATTCATGTTGTATCTTAGGAAAAGGCTGTGCTTCACCGGACACCTGCCTTGCTTCTCCATGGAGCTGTATCTGGTCTGTCTGCCCTTGTTTCCTTCCCCCACCCCCACCCCCACCCCAGGTATCCCTCTCAAGTGAGGTGTGTGAATGTGGGTTATGTGAACTGAACAGCTGCTGTTTGTTCTTCCTTGGTTCTCAGTCTTCTTGCTGCTCAAGATTGTGAACAGATTGCCATGTGTCCTTGAGAGCATGTACAGGTATTATAGACTGAGGAGATGACTTTTGTAACACTTGATACGTGACAGTATTGCTTTCTTTCTTTTCTTTTTTTTTTTAAAAAAAACTTTTTTATTTATTTATTTGCCTTGGTGTTTGCCTGGAACTGCAACTACAGACAGTTGTGAGCTGCCATGTGGGTGCTGGGAATTGAACCTGGGTCCTCTGGAAGAGCAGACGGTGCTCTTAACCGCTGAGCCATCTCTCCAGCCCCCAGTATTGCTTTCTAAAACCTGTTCCCTAAGAATTCTTGGTCCTTCTTATGGAGCTTGCATGCTGGGCAGTCAGGCTCAGTGCTGAGCATCTGCTAGGTCAAGTAGAAACTTCTGAACAGCTTAGCTTGCTTTTTAGCTTCTCATGCTTAGGTCGGTCACTGTGACTAAGAGTGGGAGTAAAGTTTGCTCCTATAATTTCTCTCTTTGTATTTTTATTTTATTATTTGATTTTGTTTTTTCTATACAGAGTTTCTCTATATGGCTCTAGCTGTCCTGGAGTTTGCTCTGTAGGCCAGGCTTGTTTTATTTTTTAGACAGGGCCTCTGTGTAATCTTGGTATTAGCTGTGTAGACCAGCCTAGTCTTGAACACACAGAGCTTCTGCCTCCCAAGTGATGGGACCAAAGGTACAGGCAACATTAAATTCTTAAAGTATGAATTACTTCTTTTCCTGTTATGTATTTTTGTGACAGGTTCTTGCTGGGTGGCCCAGGCTGGCCTTGAATTTGTGATCTTTCTGCCTCACTAGAATTATGGGTATGTGCCAGCCTGGCTTGGATATATTGCTTTTGCAGGTTAAAAACCATTTCAAACTTTTTTGTTTAGCGTTTCCAACATCTTAACCAGTTAAAAATATTTTTGGGGATAGGGAGAGAGCTGGCAGGTTAACACTACCTTCAACCAGTTTCGAGTCCCAGTACCTACTTGGTGGCTCAGAAATCTGTAACTACAGTCCTAAAGCATCTGGTTTCCATGGCCTCTCCATGCAGGTTTTGCACATATAAAATAAAAATAAGTAAACAAACAAACAAAAATAAGAAAAGTCTGTGGAAAGTCTAAAAAGAAAGCCATTAAATATATTAATTTTTTTTTTCTGAGAAGAGGACAAAAAATACTGTCAGTGTTACTCATTAAATTATTGTGCTGGGCAGTGGTGGTACACTCCTTTAGTCCTAGCACTTGGGAGACAGAGGGAAGCCAATCTCTGTGAGTTCAAGGACAGCCTGGTCTATGGAGCTAGTTCCTGGACAGGCTGGCTACACAAAGATAACCTGTCGTCTTGAGGAAAAGGGAGGAGGGGGAATCATTTTGTAGGTTCAGTATGAAACTTCAAAAATGGCATTGTAGACCAAAATTGAACTGAAATTTGGTTTATAAGTAAAGCTGAAATTTCATGAAATACTTTGTTTCTTTTAGAGCAGCATGTTTTGGAAATTTGATCTTCACTCATCATCCCACATAGACACACTTCTAGAGAGAGAAGATGTGACGCTGAAGGAGCTGATGGATGAGGAAGACGTCTTACAAGAGTGTAAAGCACAGAACCGCAAGCTCATAGAATTTCTGCTAAAAGCAGAATGTCTTGAAGACTTAGTCTCATTTATTATAGAAGAGCCACCTCAAGACATGGATGAGAAGATCAGATACAAGTAAGAAATTGGTGTTTTTGCCTTAGGGTAGAGTAGAAAATGATTACTCTTGTTGTCTAAGAGTTCCCTAGAGCCACTATAGCCATTGACAGGTTAAGATGGTCAAGAGCACACAGTCTGTTCTAGAGCCAACTCCATTGAGTCACAAGTATTTTAGTCGTTAACCTCAGCAAGAAGTACAACATGCTTTATAAGTGACATGCAAACTCCACATACATGCTGTTAAGACATTCAAGTAAGTATTTTCTTCACTTTCCATTTAGGAAGCCATATGTCTATGACTATTTGCCAGAGTTGCCTAGAGGCTTAGTTCAGAGCTTGGATTTGAAGAGTATTGTTCATATAGTAAGGTCTGCCTTCCATTGCCTGAGCATTAGATGGAGGCCTTTGAAGACAGCAATAAAGCTATATTTAAGCAGGGAATGCCATAATAAATAAAATAGAATGGATTTATCTACTTGTGGCAGTTTAATTGAATCTGTTTACAAACAGCATGACATAGTAAATGAGAGTCCTTTATTGCTGCCACTTGTAACACTTCTTTTTTTTTTTTTTTTTTAAACTTTATTTATTTATTTATTTGCCTTGGTGTTTGCCTGGAACTGGAACTACAGACAGTTGTTAGCTGCCATGTGGGTGCTGGGAATTGAACCCGGGTCCTCTGGAAGAGCAGACAGTGCTCCTAACCGCTGAGCCATCTCTCCAGCCCCGTAACACTTCTTTATATACCTCTGGGAGCACCAAGCACTTCATTTGGAGAATTAGGAGTTGAGTTGGGTAGAGCAGTATTCTATCTATAATCTTTTGGAAGGAATCTCAAACTTCAGGATTTAAGATTGATTGTTATGGTCAGAGTAAGCCAGAATAAGAAGTAAAACCATAGTTGATTAGAGAAGCCCTCTGGAGAAGAAAACAGGCTAAGACAGAACAGCTGAAGTTGGTGGGTGGAAGGATTCTGGAGGAAGCTTTGGAGCCATGCAGGAACAGCCAGACCAAAAATTGGGAAGACCTAACATGTATGAGTGTTTGCTGTACCCCAAGAACAAGGCAGCCTATGAATGGAGGTGGGCAGGAAGAGAGAGGGCTCAGAGTGAGGTCAGAACACTCTCCAAACCAAGCCATTAAGGGTTTTGAGCAGTGAGTGATGAATGTTGCCTGACAGTTGTCCTTGTCTGCTAGTACTGCCCACTCTGAGTAGAAAGGGAAGGTCTGCTGGTAGCAATCAGTAGAGAAAGGGCTCCCTTTTGGGGCAGCAGAGTTTTAGAATATAGATAAATAAAATTCTTAGAATTAAAGGATCCTTTTTGGCATGAGGTTGAGAGGGAAGGATTTGGAAAGGAGAGTTTACCCCGAGTGGGTGAGGCTAGAAAAACAGTGACACTGAGGATAGATATCAAGGGAGAGGTCAGGTATTTGTCTTCAGCCTTGTCAAGTTTGAGTACCTGGTTGGTATGGAGTAGAGACAGGGGATTGCAGCATGTAGATGGGTTCTGTATGATGCATGAAGCTGGCACAGGTCACTTGCGGAGCTGATGGAAGGCAGACTCAGAAACTGATGATTTTCTGAGTCTGCCTTAACCTTAACTCAGTTAATAGCATCTTCTGAGTCTTCTCAGAACATGCTATTAACTGGGTTAAGGTTCCTCACAGGGACTGAGGAATAGCCAAGGCAAGAAGAAAACAGAGGCTGCTACCCAGAAAACTGCTGAAGACAGGCTTCAAGGAGGAAAGAGAAACTATGATCAGAGACTGTTGCTATGAGGATCCCCAAGTTTGCAGTGTGGCAATGTCAACCCCATTGATTCAGGCTGAAATGACTCTGAAAAAGATTGGAAGACAAGCTAAGACATCTCTTTGAAGTTACTTTTTAGCTGTGAAAGAGCACATGGTAGCCAAAGGCAGATGTGGAGTAAGGAGAGGTGTGGGTGTTTCATTTGTTTTTCTAAATAGTGGTTTGTATATGTGTACACTATCTGGAATGGTGCAGTAGAGAGGAAGACATGTCAGCCAAAGGAGAGGGCTGTTGTAATGCTCTGCACTACAGTGGGTGGGAGGGATTAGCAAACTTTCTGCACTGTATCCTACAACAGTGGTTCTCGACCTGTGGATCATGTCCCCTTTGGAGTTGAACAATGCTTTCATACGAGTTTAAGACCATTGGAAAACATGTATTTACCATATGATTCATAACTGTAGCAAAATTAACAGCTACGACAAAGTAATTTTATGGTTGGGGGGTCACCATATTATGAAGAACTGTGATAAAGGGTTGCAGTATTAGGAAGGTTGAGAAGCACTGTTCTAGAAAATAGAGAATAATGCAAGTTGCAGTCACTCATTAACCCCATTTTCAATGCCAGCCCCTCATCATTGTGTTTCAAGTCTGCAAACTGAGGGAAAGGGACTATGCACCTTGGAAAGTGGATGAGGTAGGAAGCAATGTGATCTTAGTATGAATCCCATAGCTGCAGATATAGCTACTGTGTGTTCCTGTCACTAGGTGGTGATTACAGTGGAGAAGTGTGCTGTGGCATTGATGAATGCCTGTGTGACAGTATTGGGGAGACTAATAGAGCAGAACCTCACAGAAGGCAGTTGTTGGGAAATATAGTCTGCTTGCCTACACACCTGCAACTCTGCTTTCTTTTCTGCCTCCCTCCTGCATCGGTTCTTTTGAGAACTCATGCTGTTTATCTAGCTTCATCCCAGACCCTTTCAGATGTAGTGATCACTTACTTGCCTTGGATACCTCCACATGTGTCACATACTGTAGCTCACAGTTTCCCCTCTGTTATCTATTATATAGTCACTGCTTTTGTTTTCTTCTTGACTTGGTGAGCCTTTGAGCTTGCTATTCTTGTGACTAGCAGGGGCTGTTGCTCATAGCTAGTTGATGGGAGACTGTTTTAGAGCAGAGAAGGGAACTGTGGTCAGATAGTGTTGTCTGATGAGTTTCTGTTAGTCTCCTGTGAGTGACCATTGGAAAAGGACAAGAAAGAAGTAGCTGGTGGTTCAGTGCATGGAGAACAGATCTACTGCCTGGTTTCCAGAGTGAATGGTCTGGGTGTCAGAGACAAATGTGGTTGAAGTTGCAGACTTTTCTAAAGCTGTGAGAAGATAAATGCAGAGTAGATGCCAGCTGCTTCCTGTGGGCCTGTGGCTTACCATGTGAATCATAGTAAAGGATGACAAAGGTCTGGTTTCTTGCCTGTTCCTAGCCTCCCTCACAAGGTCCTGGAAAGTTCTTATGGGGAAGTATAGTTTGTGTAATGCTATTCCCTCATCCCCCTGTCCCTCAGGCTGGTGTCCTGTTTGTCCATCCACTGTACTTTGTCTAAACACTGTATAGGTGTTTTCCTTAGATGGGATGGAGACTGAACATTTGATAGCTTATCAGAACGTTCTTTACCATACTTCTTGTAATCCACCTGAGCTGAGCTGTGATCTGCCCAGGTACCTGCAGTTGCTTCCTCAGCTGTGTGTAGTATAGTTTCCTGGAAACCAGCAGCCTCCAACTTGTCTCTCAGAATTTGCCACTTCTGTCCACATGGGCTGTGATGACTGTCAGGACACTGTACCCTCTCTGAGTGCTATTCATGCACCGTAGTTGTGCAACAGAAACGTATCTTACTAAAACTTGGTTTAAAAGATATTTTTAGATTTAAGAAGTTGGATCGAATGGTTTGAAGGTGCTTTTAATTCCTACTAGATGCTTTTGATGTTTTGACAGAATTTTAGGAGACCTTCGTGATGTGTGTTGTGCTTGATGTGATAAACTGCTGCTATTAAATGATAATGCAATCGTTCTATTCTTCTAGGTATCCAAATATATCTTGTGAGTTGCTCACTTCTGATGTCTCCCAAATGAATGATAGGCTGGGAGAAGATGAGTCCTTGCTATTGAAATTGTATAGCTTCCTCCTAAATGAGCCCCCCCTGAACCCACTACTCGCCAGTTTCTTCAGCAAGGTGCTAAGTATCCTTATCAGCAGAAAACCAGAACAGGTAAATACTGTTTTCCAAAGGTAAGTATCTGTGCTGTGCATCCCTGAGGGGAGAGAAGACTATGCTATAGTGTTTTTATCTGCTTGTGGTCTAGTTTCCGCAAGAGAATTTCTTTTTCAGGTCTTCATCAGTTTAAGCAACCCTGGTTTGCACATTATAGACTATTTTTCCTCTGACATAACCCTTTGAAGGGCCTCGGCTGTTAGCATACTTTGATTTCTTCTCTGGACAAGTAATCAGAAGCATCTTTATGAGGGCTGCAGGTTGAATCTGAGTACATAGCTTATAACCCTCTGGGTTCAACAGTTGCTTTGCTTTGTTGTTCCCTAAAAATGAATCTGACAGTGTTTTGCACATAGTGGTCATTTATTTTACTTAGATATCTGGATGCCTAACCTGTAGCACTGGTTAACCAGGTACAACTCATTATTCATACATGTACTTCCCCTTGACCCTTCTGGTTTTTTCTTCCCAGTTCAGAGTGTCATTTCTTAAGGAGTGGTTAACCAAGTGTGGCCTTTGGGCCAGTGATGACAGCATCACCTGAGAACTTTTTCTTTTTTTAAAAGCAGTACATGTTCTTCATTCCTACTCCTGTCCTGTAGAATTAAATGGAATCTGACAATGAGGGCTTTTGTCACATCTTCCAGTTGACACTGATGTTTGCTAGAATTGAAGAATCATGACCATAGTGGAAATTGTGAAGGCCCAAGAGCTCACTTCCAAAAAACAACTGAAGCAGCAGATGCTGATAGATTAGCAGTGGCAGCATCAGAGGTGACCATGGTCAAGCCAGTCAGACTTGCAATTCTTTATGGTAGACAACAGTTTCTAGTTACTTGGGCTTTCTGTCAGCCTACATGAAAGGACTGAAACTATTTGGGCCCACTGTGTTCTGTGCTCTGCTAAGGCTGGGTCCTTGTTTTGTTTTAGAAAGACTATGTTTTTTTTTTTGTTAAAATAAGATTCATATTTGATTAGGGCAACTTTCCCAAGTGTGTTGGAGGAAGATCTATTGCCTTGGGTCACAACCCCCAAGTCAGGGTCTGAGTAGTACAGATTGTCTCCCGTTCTTTTCTTTCTTTCTATTTAAATAGAAATTAAAGTATCACTGGCAATTGTAGTAGATTGCAAGCCATAACATCACCCTAGCACAGTTAGTTCAGAGATGGCTACCTTCATTATTAAGATATGCTTCATTAAACTTTTCTCCTGCTATTGAGACTCAGACTGATGAGCTATGAATTTTATTGTTTATAAGAGAAAACATTAAAATATGTGGAAGGTTTTCTGGGGCTCTGTGTATTGACACCGGGGCTCAATTCTGTTATTTGCAATGATGGTGTGTGCCAGTTGGGTACCCCAGTGAAGAGTTCTGTCACCTGCTTGCTCCTTATTTCTTCAGAATTCCTTGGATGATAACGAGGCTATAAGGATAGCATTGTTTATGTAGCTGCCAAAAAGATCACATTTGAGAATTGTGTTTCCTGTTGCTTGATAGTGTTAGGACTTAGGCTCTTCAGGGATAACTAAAGTTTAGATTCATGAGGCTTCACTGGAAAGAGACTTTAGCTTCTAGAGCAGTGTTCAGCTGTTGGCAGTGTTGAAAGGTTTAACCTTCAACAACAATGTCTAAAGTACAGGCCATGTGATCCTTGCTTTACTGTTCATACCACCAGCTAAAGTTTATGTAAGTAGGCTCCAGGACCAGTATTTCTGCCATGCATGGGATTGTGTAGTTTGTCCATGTGTAACTCTTCTTCTTATCACCTTTCCTTTCAAAGCCTTTTATAGGATTCAGCTGTGAGTGGCATGGCTGCCACTCCTTGAAGAGATGAGTATTTTGACATCGTTGTCTAGATAAACAGTGCAGTGACTTATTTTGAAATTAATTGTAGTTGTAATTTTACCTGTTCTGGCTGTTAAACCTCTATGTACAGGTTAGTAGAAGGCTGGTGATTCTCAAAGCGTGCAGATCTGAGTTTAAATTCCAGTGTTGCCACCTTTTAGTTCTAGAGGCTATGTCTGAGCCTAGTTCCACCTTCCAGGACTTAGTGAAATTTTACCACAAAAACTACCACCCACCCTGGGAAGCTCTCCGAGGACATCTGGTAGAGTTTTAATGGATACTGTGAGCTCACAGACAGAAAGAAGACAACATAGGAAACTGCAGTACAGAGCCATAATTTCTATTCCTAATTCATCCCCCTCAACACAGCTCCCTCTTCCAACCTGTTGTTAGTCACACATGTGGCAGTGTAGCCTAAATCACCCATGGCTAGGCAAGGTAACTGCTTAGAAACAGAAATATTTGTTTTGAATCTCCCTCCTGTTTGAATATTTTTTGAATATTCTGCATTTTAATTTTAATAGGATTGCTTTATATGTGTAAATTATAAAATAGTATATTGGAGTTGTGTGTGTGTATTTGCTTTGTTTATTGTTTGTGTACCATGTATATGTCAGCTGCCCACAGAGGTAGGTAGGTAGGTGTGTTTGTGTGTGTGTGTGTGTGTGTGTGTGTGTGTGTGGGTGTGGGTGTGGGTGTGGGTGTGGGTGTGGGTGTGGGTGTGTGTGTGTGTTTTACTATTTGTAGGGTTGTAGGATTTTTAAATGCCTCTTTCTTGGAGAATGAACAGTGAGAATGAAGAGAAGGCAATGGTTCTGTTGGCTTTATTTGTAGAGGGATACATGCTGATTTGGGGGATGACTTTATTTAAGGGTTTTAAATATTGTAATTGTTAGCTAGGCTCCCCATTTGACATCTACTTGCTAATTCAGTGACTGTCCTTAAGCTAATTGGTAGAATTTGGTAATGATGGTCATTCTAGATTATATGCCTCAAATTATGCATCTTTCAGTTTGATTTGTTTTTCTCTAGATTGTGGATTTCTTGAAAAAGAAGCGTGATTTTGTGGACCTCATTATAAAGCACATAGGAACTTCTGCTATCATGGATTTGTTGCTCAGGCTCTTGACCTGTATTGAGCCTCCACAGCCCAGGCAAGATGTTCTGAATGTGAGTAGAAATCTGACCTGCTGGGATCTGGGGTTGGGGATGCTGTCATGTGGTTCACCTGGTTTCTATATGCTGAGAAAATCCTACAGGATAACAATGCCTTGGTATAAGTCAAGGAGGGAGTTGTCCCAACACAGAAGAGATACTGATTTTTATTTTATTATTTTGAGACACTCTCTCCATGTAACCCTGGCTGTCATGGAACTCATTATGTAGACCAGGCTGGTCTCAGACTCACAGAGATCAGCCTATCTCTGCCTCCCAAGTGCTGGAATTATAGGTGTGTGTGATAATGGTCACTTTATGTATGGGTTAGTACAGGGAGAGTTTTATCTAGTGTGGTTTGCTGTAATAAATTTTTTCTGGCTACTTGTAGTTGAATTTTTTAAGTCCTATTTCTAAAGAAGTATGCTTTTGGGCAGAGCATGTTGTCAGTAAAGGCAAAGCAGGTTAGGAGGAAATTAAAGGCTTAAAGGTCCAAAAATGGGCTTGGAATGCAAGTACTTTTGACTAGCTATGCAGGGGATAAATGTTCAAGACCGACTAATGTACATACATACACCAAATGTCCCAGCCTTTTCTATGATCATTAACATAAATTTTAGGGTATTGCTATCAGAGTGTGGTCCCAGGAAATATGGGAACATTTTTATCTCATGCCTATTGATTTCTGGAGATTTTTAAAATTAGATCTTAGATTTATGAAAATTTTAAATGTGTTAAATATTATTTGTAAAATGGAGGGCTGGAAAGATGGCTCAGCAGTTAAGAGCACCAACTGTTCTTCCAGAGGACCTGAGTTCGATTCCCAGTGTCCACACGGCAGCTCACAACTATCTGTAATTCCAAGATCTGACACCCTTACACAGTTATACATGCAGGAAAACACCAATTCACATAAAAAATAAATATTAAATATTATTTGTAAAATAGATCTTACGGGCCATCAAGATAGCTCAGCAGATAAAGGCACCTGCTACCAAACCTGACAATTTGAGTTCTATCCCTAGAACCCACATGATGTAGGAAAAAAAACCCACTCCCAGAGACTGTCCTGTGACCTCCACACATGAGCTGTGGCACACATATACACATATACACACAAAAATTAAATATAATAAAATGTAGCATTGGGCTTTTACCATAAACCTTTCCATTAGTACTCGTTTGCATTGTCCCTTGATATATTTCCTGTAAGGAGCCAGAGACAGCAGCAGAGTTTTGTCTCTGTGCTCTTAGCTAATCGTATTTAGTTTCTTGGTCTCAATCCCATTCTTGGTCATCTTCAAACTTTGGAGGTCAAGTGACCTTTCTCAGTGCCAAACCACCTTACATTTTATGGTGTTTTGCTTCTTTAGGGAGCTAATATTAAGCCTGCTGGCTTATCCTTTATTTGTTTGTTTATCTATTTATTTATGTTTTTCTTTGATCTCTTCTGCATCTTTGTTTACTGCGTCTCATATAGAAGTTACAAAGAGATTGTTATGGTTCAGCAGCTCTACTTGTGAAACAGGCAGATGACCATCATTCTGCTTCCCCAACCTAGTCCTAGTATTTTCTGCAATAGGTTTGGTTTGGATATCTAAAGGCTGGCCCCCTTTCATCCTGGGTTCTCTGTAGTAAGCTTTCTTGATGGACTATCTCTGGACCACCAGCCTGCAAATAATGACCTAGATACTTACTAATCATGAAAAGTTTGGTCTTAGCTTAAGCTTCCCCTCCAACTAGCTCTTAAACTTAATTGGTCTTGCTCTGAGTCTGCACGTGAAATGGCATGCCTAGATTCCTCCTCCCATTTTCTGTCTCTCTCTGCCTGGAAGTCCTACCTATTCTCTCCTGCCTAGTTATTGGCCATTTAGCTCTTCTTTATAGTGTTAAGAGGCTAAGTGTTGCTTTTCTTTCATCTGAAGTGGAGAACTGACACTCTGTTAGAGATAGTATAGCTCATCTGCTCAAGGCTCTCAGTAGCCAAAGTATAGCCTTGTAAAAGCTGAATATCTATCCAGTCAACACCACCATTGAATGTAGAGTCTGAGTGTGTGGCTGTGAAGACTTAAGAGTTGTTGGTGCTTGTAGTCACTCTTCAAATGATATATTCACTATATTTTCCTTGGGGGACTTTTTAATTTTCTGTAGTGTTCAAAGTCCAGAGAAACCTGTAAATTCTACTTAAAGTGTGATGGCTATTTCCAGTATGTTTATCTTCACTGGGGCTTGAGCAGGAGCCACTCGTTGCTATGATCACTTCTACAATGTGTTTTGCAGTGGCTAAATGAGGAGAGAATTATCCAGAGGCTTGTGGAAATAGTTCATCCATCGCAAGAAGAAGATGTAAGTTCTCTTATGACTTCTCTTTTCGTATAAAAACTGTTCATTGGACACAGAACTTGTGTATGTATTTGTGAAGGGGATCAAAGGGGATGATGTTTCTGAATTGTGAGGAGCAGGAGAAAACAATCTCCTTCAAAGATCTAGGATTATGCTAAACTTGCTTTGTGGTAAATTTCTATCCACACTTAGTTTTCTTTTATACCTGTTTTTAGCTTAGATGATGGGACCACATCTGCATCTTCAGAGGTCTGGCTAAAGCTTTGCAAGCATCACAACAAGGTCTGGGTCACTAGTGACTTTGTAGTCCTGATCCTGACCTTGAAGCCTCAAACAGGTTTGGTCTGAGTGTGGATGCTAGAGATAGAGATGTGTCTCGCCCCCATCTAGCATCCTCTGGTGCTAGAGACCAGACACAGATAGGCAGTAAGTAGTTGTGAAGCTTGAGTTGACTGTTACATACTGAACCCTGTCCTGAGTGGTCAAGGTGTGTGTCCCTGAGTTCTGCAGCATCTCTCTTCAGGTGTCATGCCCCAAGCTGTGTGAAATTATCTAAAGTCAGCCATTATTTACAGGCAGTACAGTGCTGCAGTCTATGGATGAGTTGGTTTTAGGGTGGTCCAGAGTTTGAAGGCTTAGGTCTTTACATGCTTCTAGATTTCTGGTTAGAATGGGGAGTGAGCAGCATGAATGAGCAGGGCAGAAGAAGGTGGGTTTTTAGCCAGTGGATATTTGTTATTCAGGGGTGGATTTTTCTGTAGAAGTGGATTTACCCTCTTCTCTAAGTAGCCTGTTTTAAAAATGCAATAGGTCTGGAGAAATGGCACAGGGGTAAAGAGTACTTGTTGCTCTTGCAAAAGACCTAGTTTCAGTTCTCCATATCCATCTGACAACTCCTACCTAACTCACTCACTTCCAATGGGTCCACTCCTTCTGGTTTCTATAATAAGCACCAGGCATATTTATGGTCACATAAAGTTGAAAACTTTTTTTATGCCTAGAGCAGATCTAGGATATATTCTTCACTTCTCTACTATCTCTTCTTGGGATTGTGGAGTACATATGCTCTTGCAGTAGCTGCTATTGTTGCCAGAGTTGATATTCTTTATGTATCCCAGGGCTTGCATGTGCTGGGTGCTAAAGGGGAACTCTGCTGCAGGAACTGTCTAGAAAGATACTAATTTCTTCTCCTTTGGGTAGGGGCTTAGTAGTTCTAGGCTCAGTTCTCATGTTCTAGGGTCATGGACAGCGCAGATTGACATAGGTAAAATTGGTCACTTCGTAGGAGCTGCTTTCCATAAATAGACTTGTTTCTCACTGTGTTCTTGAGCAGAACTTTATTTCTTACATGGCTTTACATTTGTCTGTAGAGTCCAACAGAAACTGTAAAGGAGAAGCTGAGTTCTTTACATTTTTAAGTTAATTTTCTGTATATGGGTGTTTTGCTTGCATGTTTTATTTCTTTGGGAAGACAGCTCCATTGCTGCTCACTTGTTAAGTACGTGTTTAGTTTTGTAGGAAACTATTCTGCCCTCTGGTTTTCTGCTTCATTGTGTTTAACCTGACTTTATTTACTTATTTTTTTTGACTTTATTTTTTTTAAAAAATGTTTTTACATTTGTTTCTTTCTATGTCATATATGTGAACATTTTACCTACATGTATGTATGTGTACTACAGGCATGCCTGGTACCCACAAACAGCTGAATAGGGTGTCCAGTTCCCTAGAATTGGAGCTATTAGTGGTTGTGAGTCATGATGTGGGTGCTGGAGATCAAACCCGGGTCCTTCAAGAGAACAGCTAGTGCTCTTAACTGTTGAGCAAACTCTCCAGCCTACAGCACAGTTTTTGAGGACAAAGCATGATTAACTTGGTGACTCCTGCTTAGAATCCCAGCAATTGGAAGGTTAAAGCAGGCTAGTTACACAAGTTGGAGGCCGGTCTATGCTACATCTTTAGACTTTTTCTCGGAAAACAATACACACACAGATGAGGAGGGGTGTTACTAATCACCTTTTAAAATGTTAAGTTACTGATTCTGGTCTGTGGCTATGCATTCCTGGTACTTATCATTCCTACAGAATGTAGTGTTCCAGAATATCATTGTTTCCCACAGGACTTGAATGCTAAGGATATAGCTTCCCAGAAAGGTAGATAGTGACTCCACTTTTTATTTTTCACAAAGATGTATTAGGTTTTTGTTGTTTTGCTTTTTAATATTTGAACTAGTATGTGTATCTCTGTCTGTGCTAATAAAGGTATGTATACCTTTTTTCAAGTATTAATCAGAAACATTTGTCTGCATCAGGTCTTGCCCACACGACTATACATATAGTGATCTACACTGTGCAGTTGTGAAGGGAAGCTCTTAAGCCTGCAGTCAGAGAGCTTTGTTCTTTTTTTCTTTGGGGCTACACTGCTCATTGAAGCTTGTAGATGGTTTTAACCTGTGTTGCTCTTCATAACTTCTAACAAGTTCTGTAATACAATTGTACTTTTTTCCTTTAGCGACATTCAAATGCCTCACAATCACTTTGTGAAATTGTTCGCCTCAGCCGAGACCAGATGTTACAAGTTCAGAACAGTACAGAACCAGATCCCCTGCTTGCCACTCTAGAAAAGTATGTTTACCACTTGGTTCTTAACTTTCTTCCTTATTGATGCTGTTTGATATGTTATGTTGTGAGCGACTGGTAAGTAAAGTGCTCCTTTGTGGACACCGTGTTGTCAATGCGCTATGCAGAGCAGGAAAGCCTGCTGTTTGTGACATGACAGAGATCCGAAAGAGCCAGAAGGGAACCAGAGCACATCTATGTGGACCTTCATCTTTTCTATGCCTGCAAAGCTGAGTTTTACAGAACATCCTGATGTGAAACAGTCACATCATGACTTTTCATTATTACTATAGTCTTCTGTATGTATATATTTGATCCTTTTAAGGTGTCACTTCTTCTGAAGATCTTCCTCTGGCTACTGTATCTTTGCAGCTGACTCAGGCTGCCTGAGTAGTTTTAAGCTCATGTTGAGGGAAAGGTCCCTTAGGGGTGACTGCTGTTCTGATTTCCAGGATTCTCACATTTTCAGAAAGAACATTAGTTTTTATCATGAGTATGTCCTTGTCTTATGTCCACACTGTGAAAATGGTGTTATGGAAAAGCAGGCTCCCCTGTGGGAGGAGTATGTGGAACGAGACACAGTGATGGTCCCCTTCGGTCTCGTGCTCTTGGTGTTATGTGTTCCTTTGTAGTCCTCTGATGGAAAAGAGGTTCTTCCGCATCTTTTGCCAAAGTGACTGTAAGACAGGAGGGCCAATCCAGAGACAAAACAGCTTGCTCTGTGAGAAAGCTGATTTGTATTCCCAGAATTGTTGCTAAAGGAGAGAATGGTATATTCACAGTGCCTACTCCAGTAGTTCTTGGTGTTATCGCCTATGTATTCTTTTCAAACAGAAGATCTTCTACATCCAAATACTACCAATTGTAGTGCTCGTTAGGCTGAGCTGTGTAAAACTGCCATTTGAGTAGGTTAAAAATTCTGAATGGTTGGTTGGGTGTAGCAGCACATGCATGCTCTTAAAGCCAGCACTTGGGAGGTATAGGCAGGCTATTTTCTGAGCTTCAGGACACAGGGCTCTATAGAAAATGTCTCAAACAAACAAAACCAAAAAAAATTTTTTTTTTTAATATCAGCAATTTCATATGGTTTACAAAGTTGGTGTCCAATAGAAATACAATAAAAGCAGCACATAATTTTAATGAATTTTAAATATGGAGTCTTGAAAAATGGCACTTATAGTTAGAATATGTCAGAGTCAGTGAACTATAGTCTGACTGTTGGTTGGTGACCACATGTAATGAGTGGTCAGTGCTGCAGAGTAGATTTACCTGCTGAACTGGTCAGCAATGAGCTCTGTATATGCTTGCTTCTAACCTTCAAGCTGTGGCTTTAGTTCTGGCTAACTCCTAAAATTAAGATAAGTATATAGTCATGATTTATAGCAATACATGTTAGAGTGAAGTTCTTCAAATACATGGGCCACGTGAGTTAGTCTGCCCTGCTAAACATACATCATTATTTTGGGTTCTTTATCCATCTCTTCCTCTCCGTTCCCCTTATAAAAGAGAATTGGGGGCTTGCTTACAGTTTCAGAGGTTTAGTCTATGTTCATGGCAGGGAGCATGGTAGCACTCAGGCAGACATGGTAGCTGGGAGTTCTGTATTGGGATAGGCAGTCAGCAGGAAGAGAGAGTGAGCCTCTGGAGCTGGCTTGGGCTTCTGAAACCGCCAAACCAACCCCCCCCCCCCCCCAGTGAAATACTTCAACAAGTCCAGACATCCTCTTAATCCTTTCAAATAGTACCACTCTGCCACCCTCTGTGAGCTTGGGAGGAGGGGACATTTTTACTCAAACCGTCTATATTTATTGATCAAATAGTGCAGTTACTATAATAGTGATATTAGAATTGGTGAGACAAAAAAATTTTCTGTATTAGAATGCTGAATAAGCCAAAGGTTTGGTACCACTGTGTGTGTATGTTGTGAGTGAAAGGTGCCCAAGGATGGGTTTGAGTATTCTAAGGTGAAGAGTATTTGAGGGAAGTACCACCAAGAAAGAAATATTGAGGTCATGGACTTGAAGTTTAAGAAAAAGTTTGGGCTTGAATTAAAGATATTCATATTCTAGCTAGTATCTCTGGACAATTTTGAAATTAAAAATTTTAAATTCATTTAAAAAACTTTATTTGGGCTAAACTGTGTATCTTAATTATGTATGTATAGTAATAACTCACAAGTTTTGTTAATTTGAGTCAATTAGTTTTATAGATGTTAAGTCTTTCTGCTTTGAAAAGCAAAACTCAGAGTGAGTATGAGCCTTTGTCCCAAAGATATGGATGAATGATCTAGAAGGCCTCACACACCATGAGTTTTACTGATGCTTGCCTAATACCACTACTATGTATGAAAACAGGAATGTGACTGTCAGAAAACACCTCCTAATCTAGTGGCTGAAAGGCATCCCTTCATCCTGTGTGGCTAGTTCCATCCTGTGCCTGTTGCTGGTGTCTGAATGATGGATAGTGAGTGATGTTTGGTTAAGGCTCTAGATATGGTACCAGTATTGTGAGGTTAAATCATTAGTCTTTGTTGGTTATTGCATTGCTTTGTCAAACAATTCTCTTGACGTGACAGAATTTCAAGTTGATATAGTCAAGAGGTGGTTGGATGCCATTGCCTTTGAGTAAATGTCAGTGGTTCTAAAAGTCATTTTTCCTGTGGTGAGAGCCCTGCAATGTCTGAGCATGATAGAGACAGGCATCAGTGCTATTCCAGCTGGGAGACCACCATTGAAGAACACAGTTGCCAGAAGCAAGCTCTAAACCTCTAGTCAGTGGCTCTCAACCTGTGGATTGTGACGTGTGTGTGTGTAGTGTTAATGACACTTTCACAGGGGTTGCATATCAAACATTTACATTATGATTTATAACAGCAAAATAACAGTTATGAAGTAGCAGTGAAAATAATTTTCTAAAAGATGTATTTATTTATTATACATAGTGTTCTACATGCACATATGCCTGCAAGCCAGAAGAGGGATCCAGATCTCATTATAGATGGTTGGGAACCACCATGTTCTTGCTGGAAATTGAACTCAGGACCTCTCCAGAAGAGCAGCTAGTTCTCTTAACCTTTGAGCCATCTAGCTTCAACAATGAAAATCATTCTATGGTTGGGGTCAGCACAACATGAGGAACTGTATTAAAGGATTGCAGCATTAGGAAAGTTAGCATCACTGCTCTCGTCTATTATTAGACTGCTGTGACTCTTCAGAGTGGTATTTCACATACTTTTAATACTGTTCCCACTGACTTTTCATTTGAGAATAAATAGTACAGTAAAAGTCAGTAATTAATGTTTTATTTTACCAGTTTTGGGTCTTTGGTAATCACACAGCAGCTATACCTGTGTGGGAACACATGAATGGGTTCTAATTTGCCACTTGGAAAACTTTCCCTTCTTTTGTGGAAGTGATGAATTCTAAGTCTTTAGTGATCATCATGATCACTGCTACCACCCTGCTTTGAGTAGATCACACCCAGCCTTGAAATATTTGTTACCTCTCAGCAAGATTGGCAAAGGCCAGCAGCGCCCCCTCCCCCCTTATCATTGTAAAGGGGGGTAAACTTGGTATGTAAGAACAATTGCTGTAGTGGGGACATTTGAAGTAGAAAGCAAACATGCCAATGTGGGGTTGGGTGGTCATAGAGAATGTGTTGCATCTTTTTAGTTGTTTCTGTTAAATGACATTGCAGTCAGTGCTTGACTATCAATTTCTTTCCCCAGGCAAGAAATTATAGAGCAGCTTTTATCAAATATTTTTCACAAGGAGAAGAATGAATCGGCCATAGTCAGTGCAATCCAGATTTTACTGACTTTACTTGAGACTCGACGACCAACGTAAGCTTGCTTTTATCTCACTAAATCATCTATCCTGTTTTACTTTTAGATGTCTTAAAAATTAAGAATTAAATTCCTGTCAGGTGAGGTATAATAGCATTCCCTTGAAGATCAGGTGCTGAATCTTATTGTGTAGAGACACTAATGTCATTTATGTGAGATTCAGAGATTTAGTTGAACAGTATGGTTTGATCAACGGGTTTTTGGCATAGCTTTGTGTTTGCTGTAGTTAATATGCCACCAGAATGGATGCAAAGTGAGCAAACCCCAAACATGGACAGTGGCCCAGACAACTGTCTGACTGTTTGTTTATGAAGATGGAGGAGGGGTGTCCCAATTGGCAGGTACTGATGGAGGGAAAGGCTTTTTTATCTCTGGATTCCCTTCCTCAGATTAACTTCTGTTGTTTTATGGGGCTCACTCTGAGGGTGTTGTACTTCAGAGCAGGCAGCATGGGGCTTTAAAGGAAACCCTTGTTTCATATTCATGAATGTGGTATGTTCAGCCACTGGGTTAAGTGTGGGAAGAATATACAGAGAATTGCCTTGGTTTGCCTGTTGTTACTAGACCCTTTCAGCGAAGCAGATGGCATGGAGAGAAGAGTGGCATCTTTGGCTGGCAGGTTCTTAGGTCAGCCAAGGCTTCCCTTTTTCCTCTTAATGATATTATGCAGTTCTCTGGGGTAATAGTGAAGTCAGGCTTACCTGCCCCACTTCCCGAATGCCTGGCTTCTGCCCCTGGCCTCTTAGTCTCAGCAGTAAATTAAGAAGTCAGTTTTGTAGCAGTGCTTTTGAGTCTGTTATAATTTGGAGAATCTGTAATTTGTCTTTCTCCTTCACCAGAAATTCATATTTTAAATCACATAAACAGCGTAGTAAGGTGTGTTGTGCCCAGCTATCTTTCAACTTGTGCCTCAGGACCTTCTACCTTCTCTGACTTAATGTCATACTGAGTGGTACTGTGAACTTATAGGGTGACTGACTCGTGAAGGAAAGCGGAGGAACAGTAGACATGACATTTGTGGAAGAATGAAGGGGGAAAACACTGTCCATTGTAAAAGAGTAATCCATGGTGGAAGAGAAAGTGGAAGCAGACAGAACTTTCCAAGAGGGAGCTCTCTCTCATCTGTGAACAGTACATAAGATCAAACCGTTAAAGTATGGTTAGATCTGGATCTTCACCTGATCGTGGGGTGCGTTTGAATCCTGCGGGGAGGCGGGGAGAGAAGAGGGTTAAGTCTCAGAAGCATCTGACTAAGAAAGCATTACCCGTAAAAGAGCATCAGATTGCCAGGCCGCTCATCTGTAAGGCAAGGTCTCAGATGAAAGGCTGTGGGGTGTAAGGGAAGAGGAGAAATTGTGTCCCACCTTGTGCTATCTTGTCACCAAGGCCCAAGAAGTTCAAGTGAACATCCATGGTGGGGAATCTGCTGCTGTGCAACAGCCAAGAAAGGTAGTGATGTGAGAATTCATGTGCCAAAACCGGAATGGTCTCTAGGTTGTTAACAGAGCTCAAAAAAATAAGGCGTAAGTGCACACGACAGCTTCTAACCTATGCATTTTAGCTGCATCTTCCCTGAGGTTCCTCATGGTAAAACATAGTAAGTAGTTCAATTTTATATTTTTTTTTAAGTCTCTGTCTGTCTCTGTCTCTCTCTCTCTGTCTCTCTCTCTCTCTCTGTATGTGTGTGTAAATAAACTCTTCCAAGGCCCAAGAAGGGCAGGTTTACAGGGACGACCTAAGCCACGTGTCCAGCATATATATATAAAAAAAAAATTGGCACACAAGCCCTACCTAACCATACATACAAAGTAACTAGAAACTGGAGCACTTGAAGGCAAGCATGACAACAGAACCCAAGCCTTGCCTCTCTTAGCTGTTGACCAGATGAAGTCAAACTCAACACTAACTGACTAGGAAAAAAAAGATACACATCTACTCTGTAAATACTATACAGATCTGTTTCTGCACCTGCACAAGATGGACCTGTCCACCAAGAATAGTAAGACTCAAAAAATAAATATAAGAAAAAGAACTTAGAAGAAAAAGGACAGTAAGAGGAAGCAACTCAAAAATGTTACCACTGTCCAAAAAAGGAAATTTAGTATAAACACCATTATCATATTAGATCAATGGAAAAGTGGGCAGTATGCAAACAACCGATGGAAAGCTTCAGTAAAGGGATGAGAGAGTGCGTAGAGATGCAAGATATGAGAACAGAAATGAAGAGCCCTCAGCATTTACCATAGGCCACCACATTTGAGAGACACTCATGGGACAGCAGAAAGTACTGTGAAGGAGGAAGAATTAAATCCAAACATCACCTGTTAGCTGACAGCCCAGGAGGAACGGCAGGCCACTAGGAACACATTTGAATGCCCAAGTCTTGTTTTCTGATCCTGTTGTCCAATAAAAGAATCAAAGCACACTTGAAGGAATGGCTGGTGCAATCAACATACAGTAACTGAAAATCCCACAACTAAAGAGTAGAAATCAGTGGTATCAAGAAGGGAAAGAAATAAAAATAGAGAAAATCAATGAAACCAAAAGCTGATTCTTTGAAATGAGCAATAAAATGGATAAACCATTAGGTGGGCTGTGGAAATGGAAAGTGGATAAGATGCAAATCAGAACAAAGTGGGGAGGGGGAAGAAAGTAGTACTGTTTTTTGTGGATATTAAAAAAATAGGAATTCCACAGATAACTCAATAAAAATATTCAAGAAGTTCAATAACTTCTTAGAGGGAAAAACCTGCAAAGAATTACTTAAGAAGCAATAGCTCCATTTTATAGCCATTGAAGAAATCAAGTTTGTATTAAATCCTTCAGAAAGAACACTCCTTCCCTTTAGGGTTAGGTAGTAGCAGTAGAGATGTATCAGTGTGCAAAAGCAACACATTGTTAAACCAGCATCATCTTGAAACTAACTGAAGTAGATGAGAATAAACTGTTCCATATAACAAGAGTACGTAAGAGCTAGGTGACCAAATACATCAGTTAGACTTGGAGATGTCTTAGTGAGTGTCCTGTACCTCCAGTGCAAGGGTGGACAGAGGCAGGAGGCTCACTGCGGTTTCTTGTTGGCTCTTAGCATAGCTCCAGGTCCAGTAAGTACCCTGTTTAAAGGAACGTGAAGAGTGATACATCAGGACACCAGCCACCTTCTGTTCCCCATGCTCATACAGAAAGCACATAGCCACATACATGCTTCTACACTCCCCCCAAAACAAACATCTGTAGCAACTGAATAATATACTAAAAGTATAATATGACACAATGAAGTGACTACAAGACTTATTTCTGTCTTAGAAATCACAATATAAACAAAGAAAACCTTACCGCCATTTCTTTAAATTATTATTATTATATGTACATCTGCAAATCTTTTGCAAGGATTATAGCCAATATAGTAAGGCAGAATAAGAAAATGGCATCTAGCTAGGAAAGAATAATATAAAATTGCTCAGACATAGGTTACAGGAATGTCATTAACAAATCTTAAATAAAATGTCAAGTGCTGGGCATTAGCAAGCTAAGTCTGTGTAGAGAGACCCTGTTTTTGTTTTTTAAAAAAAGCTAAAAGAAACTTTGTTACTAATAAGCAAATGTAGCAAGAGTCGGGATACAAAGTCAATACAATACTCAAAATTTCATTGCACTTATACATACTGGTAATGAGCAATTGGAATTTGAAATAAAAATATCCATTATAGAAAAGGAATTGTTTATGCATAAATCTACCAAAATGTAAGATTTACTGACCTAGAGTAAATGCTTCCCAAACTGACTTATAGATAGATGCAGACAATACCACTCAAAATCTAAACAAAAGTTGTAATAGAAATCAAACTCATTCTAAACTTTGTGGAAACCCCAAAGTGAAGACAATAGCCAAAACAACCATTTCAAAGACATGCAATTGAATAGCTCATTCTGAGATTTCAAGACTTGCTACAAAGCTGTAGCCAGCAAGACAGTGTAGGTGCCCACTGTAAACAAGAGAGGTGTGTGTGTCGCGCTTGCACACACACACTCTTGAGCACACACATACAGAGAGTTCTGATAGGGATGTGAGGCCTTGCAGTGGGGAAAAGGGAAAGTTTCAACAGTGCCTGTGGTAACAGTGTATTTTTAGAGAAACAAATACTATGATCAACCATCTTGGAGAGGAAAGGGTTTATTTTATTTTACAGGTTATAGTCTTGTCATTGAAAGGAGCCAAGACTGGAGCGTGAAGCAGAAACCACAGGAGGATGCTGCTTACTGACTTGCTTCTAGAATTGTGTTCAGCTAGCTTTCTTTCTTTATTTCTTTTTCTTTTTCTTTGTTTCTTTCTTTCTTTTTTTTTTTTTTTAACAAACTCCTTTCTTTTTATTTATTTGCCTTGGTGTTTGCTTGGAACTGGGAACTGGAACTTCAGACAGTTGTGAGCTACCATGTGGGTTGCTAGGAATTGAACCCCAGTCCTCTGGAAGAGCAGTCAGTGTTCTTAACTGCTGAGCCATCTCTCCAGCTAGCTTTCTTTTAAAGCCTAGACCATCAGCCTACAGATGTTGCCTCCAACAGTGGGTTAGGCCCTTTCAGTTAGCAATCTAGAAAATCCCTCAGAAACATACCCATAACCAATCAAATGTAAGCAGTTCTTCACTTTGGTTCTCTTTTCCCTGGGTGACAACCTCAATTAGCCACCACAAAGCCACTCCTTGTCAACTTGACCTTTTCTTTGTCCCTTGACAGCTTATGTTAATATGAGTATGGCAATACAAAAACACAGTTCAGCTTTTAGAAGCTTCTGAAAAACCCAAATTAAGGCACATTCTTTCTTATTCCAGAAGGAAAGAACCAAGGTATAATTATGAAAAGATCACAGCAAAATTCAGATCCAGCTCTATGTCAGCTCAGCTTCTGGGATTAAGTCATGGTTCTTCCCAGTTCTCCAGCTCCACCATCTATATCGTACACACTTTGTCAGATAGGCGTAAGCCGACTCAGAACTTAATAATTGCCCACTGTCTTTGGCGGATGGTTTGGTGTTTTCAGTATTCCTTAGTCTCTGCTGCAGATAAACTGTACCTTCACCAATGGCCTTTCCTCCCTTCCTTCATTATCTCTGACTCTTTACATTGTAACAAGCCTCAACTTTTCTCCATGACCCATTCATGTCTTCAGAGCCAATACAGTATGGGAGACTGTCTAACGGTGATTTTTGCTATGATCAAACAACATGACAAAAAGCAGCTTGGGGAGGAAAATGTTTATTTGGCTTACGTATCCTAAGTCACAGTCCATTTGAGGAAAGACAAGGTAGGAACTCAAACTGGGCAGGAATCAGCTGGAGCTGTTGCAGAGGCCACAGAGGGGTGCTTCTTACTGTCTTGCTCTTCAGGGTTTTCTGAGCCTGCTTTCTTAAAGCACCTACTGTTCCTAGCCCAGTGGTGTCCCTACTTAAAATGGGCTGGATCCTCCCCCATTGATCACTAATCCAGAGTGGATTATATATGGGCTTGTACCAGCATACCTGGTTTCACCGGTGCTGGGGATTGAACCCAGGACTTCCTTCATGCTAAGCAGGCACTAGTTCTGCTCTTGCATACTTCTGAAAGTCCCATTTTGTTTTCTTTGACTGTAAACAAAGCCAAAACTTGGTGGCTTACAGTCAAGTTTTTAAAATTTTTGCCACTCATAGTCCCTTTTGACCAAAGACATTTTCATTTAATACTTTATATAAAGTGCAAATCAAACATTTATTTATGACAAGGCTTAAGCCAACCTCCCTCCCTCCTTCCCTTAATTTTTTTGAGATAGGGTTTGTCTGTGTTGACCTGGCTCTTCTGGAACTTGCTTGTAGGCTGGTCTCAAATTCACAGAGATCCCCCTGTCTCTGCCACCCGAAAGTTGGGTGTGCCACCACCACCTGGCTTTAAGTTTCTTTTACTTGTTAGTATACATACAATTTTACTGTTAAAGGTAAAAGCAAATTTTTGTATTGAGATGAATATGCTTGTTTACTTTATATAAATAAATCATGGCTTAGTATTTAGCACTGCCGGCTGTAGAGCATGTTCAACTTTATAGTCATCAGTGCCACCTTTCCTATGTAAGTGCAAAATGGCAGATGTATAGTTAGGACCATATCGAGAAATTTGGTTTTAATCCCAAGTAAGTGTTCACTTAATATTTTGTTTGTTTGTTTTTTAATGAGCCTCATTATTAACTCCAATTTAGCAGTTTTAAAATTAAACACTCTAACATAATGTGACTTGATGAATTACTTATTCAGTGTTTTCATGCTGAGGTTATTATAATTAATTTGTCCTATTTATCTTGTACGTGCGTGCCTATGGGCCTATCTGCACCATGCAGGTTAATCTTTCACCTTAAAGTCTTTAATTATATTATATCTTCAGAGGTCTTTTCCTTAAATCAAGTTTCCACAGGCTGTGAGGACTGAGGTGGCATTTCTTTGGAGGTGCTAGCACTCAGTCAGAGGGGTCACTCCTCCCCTTTCTTCAGGAACTATGTTCCTGGAAGCTGCCTTCAGAACTAGATGGAGCTGACTAAGCACAGGTGGCAGGTGTCCAGCTGTCATTGCTGCAGTGAGCACTCTCTGTTGCAGGTATGCCGAGAAGTGTGCAGCCCTTGGTCTGATGATGGGCTCCTCACTTCTGTCCCAGGAGAGACATCCTTGAGTATTTTTGTTGTTAATGATCAGTAATTATCTGATAATTGAAGAGGTCAGATTTTGGTTTGGGCAATCCAACTGTACAGTCTACATAGCACTTTTAGTCTCAGCTTCATACCCCCATTCCACATTGATCTAGATCCTCCTCCCTTCCTGGGTTTGTCCTTTCCCCTACTTGAGAACTGCTGTCTCCTTGTAGTCACAGTATTAGCTGTTGTAAGATGTTTTTGGCCGGAGGTTTGTATCTGGCCCGCGGCAGCTTTTGTCTCCCAAAGAAATGAATCAGACACTTATATTAACTTTATGTTGTTTGGCTCATGTCTCAAGCACATTATTAGCTATCTCTTTTATATTAATTTAATTTATTTTTTGTATTTTATCTGCCACGTGGCCCAGCCTGCGGTTCACGTGTATTTTTTATATGGCTCTTCTTCGGGGGTCGGATAGAGACTGGCTAACTCTACCCTCTTTCTACCTGTCTCTCCTTTGAATCTCTACCCACTTCTACAGTGCTGCACTTAGGCCAAAACAGCTCCTTTATGTACAGCATATAGAGAACATTCTACCACATTTCTTTTTTTTTTTTTTTTGTCTAATTAAAAAGGAAGGTTTTAATTTTTATATAGTAAAATTATAATAGAATAGCTCTCAAGCAGGAATTATAGTTATAAAATTTAGTCTATTTGTAATTAACAAACTTAAAGAAAATATTTTATTATTTATCTTTGTGAGTCTAAAGTTTTATATCTAATATATCTTTTAAACTAAAAAGAATTATATTTATAATTATTAAACTTTTAACTATATTAAAGACTACAGAGGGATATAATGTTATCTAAATAAATAGGAAGTGTAAGCAACTTTTAAAGTCTAGAAAATGACAGAGATGACACCTGTCTGCCTGGACAGTCACTTGAAGTTTTTTTGTAATGCTGGGGCATTTATCTTTAGCCTATAGGCTAAGTCTCTGGCATATTTTTTAGTGATGTGGGAAATTTGTCACAGTCTGTCAGTCGCTTGTTTTTGTGTCTTGAAGAATGCTTGGCAATTTTTTTTTTTTTGTAAAGCAGGAACTTGAGGACTATCTTAGCTTGTTTTGCCAAAGTTTAGAGGTTATTTTTTATGGAACTTGTATGTTTAGTTTATATAGCATATTATTAAGCAGTCAATATCAGAGCAGTTTTTTGTCTAGTGACTAACCGTTGCCACAAAATAAATTTTATGTGAAGTTTTTTTAATGTCTATTATTTTTTTGAAATATATTGGTGCTTGGGCTAGAGAGATGGCTCAGTGGTTAAGAGCACTGACTGTCCTTCCAGAGGACTAGAGTTCAATCCCCAGCACCACATGGCAGCTCACAACTGTCTGTAGTTCCAGTTCCCAGTTCAAGGCAAACACCAAAGCAAATAAATAAATATTTAAAAAAAATAAAAGAAATATATTGGTGCTGCCAGGAGCAGACTTGTCTCATTGTCTAGAAAAGTCTAAGTTTTTAAAATATTTTAAATGTCATATTGTGTATGTCTTTGAAGTGTTTGAAGACTATTTAATTGAAATATATTTTTGTATATCTATAAAAATTTAATTAACATGACTATAAGTTTGGTTATCATAGATGACTATTAATATGCATTTGCCAATTATATATTATAATTTTAAATGAGTTATATCAGTATTATATCTTAATCGAGAGTAGAAAAATATATATAGCATAATAGAATTGACTTTAAGTTTATATCAATAAATTAAAATTTATCTTTTAAAATTATTTTTATATCACATCTCTTTTGAAAGAGATTGACTATGGTTATTAACTGTTTATAATGAAAATAAGCATTAATAAGTAATATTTTTGGGAAATTGGACGTAGCTTTTTATTATTATTTTTTGTTGACAAAGGATGTTGGCGATCTCATGGGGTCTTGAGGCTGGATTATCTCAACTGGCATCTTGGAAGCTGAGAATGTTTAGATGGCCTTGGCAAATGAAACCACATTTGCCTAGAACCAGTTTATAGGTTTTGATTTTTTTGTGGAGACAAAAACAGAAACTCCTTTTTTAAGCAACATATTTTTAAATTTTTTTTTTAATTTTTTTTTTGATTTATTCATTATGCATACAGTTTTACAGAAGAGGGTGCCAGACCTCATCATAGATGGTTGTGAGCCACCATGTGGTTTTGCTGGGAATTGAACTCAGGACCTCTGGAAGAATAGTCAGTGCCCTCAACCTCTGAGCCATCTCTCCAGCCCCTTAAGCAACATATTTTTATAAATAGATTTTAAAGTCAAGATGTCTTTAAAGTATATGTATTTGTTTAACATAGTAGCTTTTGTAATCAATTGTCTTTTTGTAGTTAGTTCATTAAAAGTTAAAAAATTAAAAGAAAATATAATAACTATAATCTAGATTATCTGTTTATTTGTCATCTTTATGTGGCTTTTTTAAAATTTTTATTTTTTAAGGGCTTTTTAATCTTTTTTGAAATCTATGTGTAATATATGCATATTGTATTTTGTTTAGAGGTTTTGTGAGTCTAAATTTGTTTTATTGAGGATCTTTAATCATTTTTTAACCTAAAGAGTTTTTAAAATTTTAGGGTCACTGTGATTGTTGACTCTGCTCTTTTTGGCTGTTTTTTAATATGGCGGAGGTATTTGTTGTATTTTTTCACTGTTAGCAAACAGAACAGATTCTGGAAATGTTATTAGAAAAACTGTTTTTGACTTTGTTTTTTTTTTTTGTTTAATATAAGCAGAAACTTTAAATCAATTATACTTATGTCAAGGCTTTTGTGAAACGTATGGGTTTAAGTTGTGTGTCGCTGATATGCCGTTTTTAAATTTTTGCTTGAACACTGCACCTTCTGTGTATCATAAATCAATTTAGATATGTAATTTAGAAAGCCGCCTTTGGCTCTGTTTTAGTGATCTAGAACGCTTTTTAAGCTTTTTAAACTTTTTTAGGCTTTGTGGGTGTTTGGCCCACTCAGGGACACTATCTGTGGTAAAATGTTTTTTGGCTCATTTGGGGCCAAAAGTTTGTAAACTTTTTATTGCTTCTTTGTGTATTTCACATTTTATATCCTCATTCATCCCCCCCATTCCCTTTCTTCTGCTCTCTACCCTTAGGACACCCCCCCTCAAAAAAAAAAAAAAAAACCCAGAATTTTAAAGTAAAACAAAACAATTAAAAATTCTTGGCATGGAAGAAGCTGTAGTGTGACCCAGTGAGTCACACAGTATACTCTTTAGTCCGTATGCCTTGTAAGTGTTCATTGCAGTGAGTCTTTGGTCTGGTTAGAGGCCTCTGGCTTGTGCTACACCCTTGATTCTGGGCTCTCACTGGGACTCTGATTGCTGCTTTGTGTTATGGAGATCCTGTAGCTTTGGATTTGTAGGTCTCTTTCCTTCACATGCTCCAGCAGTTCTGGGTGGGTGTTGGGCTGTGTTCCCTCATAGTCCTGGTTCTAGGCTTCAGTGGTAGCTGGGTTGGTAAGCCTGCCAGCTTTCCCTAATTGTGTGAACCCAGGCAAGCTCTCCAGCACTGCTCCTGCTAGCTCACCCAATGCAGCAAGGAGTAGGCTTGTTCTCCTGCTCTCGCACTCTCAGGTCTAGCTCACGCACACACACACTACTAGGAACCACTCTACTGGTTTGCCCAGGCAAAGTGCAGGGCCTACTCTCTGGATTGCTGCATTCAGTGAGCAGCAGGATCAGCTCGTTTGTTCTCATTGCCCTGAGGTCAGTTCTCCTGCCTGTCACAGGTGGCAAAAGGTAGAAAGGAGGGCATATTTCCTTTACCCCTTGCCTTACCATGGTATGTACCAGGGTGTGGGCAGGAGCAGTGCAACTCCCCTGCACTTACACCCCCAGGCTCAGCTCACCTGAGCCACAGCCAACAGGGTCAATTCTAATGTGCTGCGTAGGTGAGATGCTCTGTCTGCTCTCCTATGTGCTGGGGACTGGGAGCAGGGCCAGTTCTCCCTCTCTCTTAACTCCAGGGCCAACTCTCGCACCCATCACAGGTGGTAGGGCAGGTAGTGGTCATCTTTCCCTTGCTCACTCTATGTCGTAGATAAAGAATGGGGCCATATCGACAAGCATTTGCAACATCAGATCACCTGAGCCTCACCCCACAGGGTCAGCTCTACTATGGACCCAACAGCAGCATGACCCTCAAATCCTTACATCATCCCCACATGGCTCTCCACATGTGTAGGCAGAGATTCTGGATATCACTGTGGCCTTTGGTGCCAACAGGGACCACAGACAGCACAGACTTAAGCTTCAGTAGTACAATGGACCTCAAGCTTGGTTTTTGGCAACAGCCTGGACCCCGATGTCATTATGGCCCTAGTTGATATTGCAGATCACCCAGAATGGCATGGTCCCAGATGGCAGCCAAGACCATGAGTATCCATTCAGCTTTTGATGGTAATAGGAGCTACAAACATTGACACAGACCCTGGCTGTAGCAGGGCCATGGATTGGATAGAATGAACTGTGCTGCGTGGGCCAGCCAACTCTGAATGGCCCTGGCAGCAGTTTGATCCTTGAAGACCAGCATTGCCTCAGGTGCAGGCCCAAACTGCAGGCCTCTGCATAGCCCTCAGTGGTAACAGGTGCCATGGACATCAACTCAGCCCAGTTGAAATAGGGCCCCAGACCCAGAAGACATGGTCCCCATTAGTAATCTGGGTCAGATGCCACCATGGTTCTAGGTTGTAGCACAGGAATCATGGTCCCTGTGAGTGTACATCCCTTGAACATCGACCTGGTCACAGGTAGTGGCCTAGACTTAAGTAGTTCACAGGGCCCTCTGTGGTAACAATAGCCACAGATATCAGCACAACCCTCACAGCTGTATCAAGGTCATAAAATAAGTCTTGGCCCTGGGTGACAGTCATAGCATCTACTTAACTACTTCAGCTTGTTCCTACTGTCCTCGCTTCTTCAGATCTGCCTCTCCCCAGCAAATGCATTGTTCTCTTGTTCTCCCTCCCAACCCCCTCCCCCACCCCCACCCACTCACCCCCATCCCCTGTCCCCATTTTGCCACTCTGCCCATTGCCAGAGGCTTGTGGGTGAAATTCTTCCCACTTCAAGTCTAGAGCCCTAAGGCTTTTTGGGGGAGAGAGAAATGAGTTGTAATAATTGAAGACTGAATTTTATATTAAATAAATTAAACCTTTTATATAGAAATTAGCATTGTTTACCCAAAAATACTCGAGAGGATAAGTAGGGTCTGTTTATGTTAACATTTCCAGCTGGCAGTAGTGCAGTGTATCCTGTGACTTGGGTCATCCCTCCATTTGATTTTATGCTTTGTGATCCCGCAGAGACCTGCTTTCAGTATGGTAGTGACATGAGATGAATGGTTCAGAGGCATCTAGAGATCTGACATAATATCTTACCTGATACCTTAACCCACTTAGGTTCTCAGGGCATGGTGGCCAGTCTCATGAGTCTTACTCTGTTTCTTGGCCTCCTCTTTGACATCACCATAATGAAGTGTGTATCTGCAGTGTTGACATGGAGAACTTAGTGAATTCTTCTGAATTATAGTAGTTACCTCGATTTTTTTTTTTTTTTTCCAGATTTGAAGGCCATATAGAGATTTGCCCACCTGGCATGGGTCACTCAGCGTGTTCAGTTAACAAGAGTGTTCTAGAAGCCATTCGAGGAAGACTTGGATCCTTCCATGAACTCCTGCTTGAGCCACCCAAGGTAGGGTTGCTGTCCTAAGTGCTGCTGACAGCTAGGGATTTGGGTTAGGCAGTCACTAGAATGGCTGAGAACCTTGGAAAAAAGAGACTGACTATACTTAGCATACATACCATGTTTTTTAAAAGTATGTGCATCCGTGCACTAGTTATCCTTCCACTGGACTCTGGTTCTAGAGATAGGAGGGAAGTGCTCCACCCACTGAGCTTCTTCTCAGCATACATATTTTTAAAGGTACACTACAAGTTTTTGCTGTCTCTGAGCTATTTTGTTGTTGGCTGGCCTTGCATTTGCTGTCCTCTTGCTTGAGCCTTATTGAGGAGTGAAATTACAGGCTGTGTCTGTGTAAGGCAGTTTTTAAATGGACTTTTATCCATATATGTTGTTAAAATTAGAACTGAGGAAAAATTAGAATTAAAAACATCTAATTAGTAAACTCAGACTTTTGTTCTGTAAATCCTTGAACACTTATATATCAGTAAAACATTTTCCTGTTTATAACATGCTCTTTTTAGGCTTTTGAGGTAAAGCTAGCTTTAAAAGATTTTTTTTTTCTTTTTCGAAATTGCATTTTTATATGAGCTTGGGGACAGTGTGGGCAGATGATGTCTTAATTGAGATATAGTCTACTGAGGTCTTGGTGTACAACTTGAAAGGACCTGGCACAGGGTCTTGCTTTTCCATGAGGAACATCTGTATGCAGAACTAAACACAGTGGAACTTCAGGAGACCTGCCAAAGAGGCACACTGGGAATCACACTGCTCTAGTGCTGGGTTCCGTGGTCCTTTTCTTTTACTCTGTGTATTTGGATCCAGTTATTTGTAGTATCTACATTGGTATGACTTGTTGAGAATTTAGTATATGAATTTGTCACTTCTATATGTGGTCTTGTTACTTTGTTACTGTTGTGTTGCTGTGAAAAGATACTATGACCAAAGCAACTGTTATAAAAGGAAGCATTTAATTAGGTCTTGCTAACAGTTTTAGAGTCTTAGTCCATTGTCATCATGGGGTAAGGGGCATGGTGCTGGTGGGTAGCTGAGAGCTACTGCATTCTGATCTTCAGGCATAGATAAAGAGACTGGCCCTGACATGGACTTTTGAAACCCCCAAGCCCATTCCCGATGATAAGCTTCCTCCAGCAGGCCATACCTCCTAATCCTGTTAACCACTCTCTGGGGACCAACCATTCTTATTCAGTTGACCACTTGTTTTCTGTTTAACTTTTTGAGTGAAGGGCAGCAGAATACCTTAATTCCAGATCCCAAAGGTCTGGTTAGCTTCCAAATTGTTGTTCAGTTGCCCAGTGCGATTATGAGTACCTTGCAGTTCTCTCTGCTCAGGGTCCTGCTGGGCCCATTCCAGCCAGAGCTAACTAAGCAAGCTAAATGTAGTGGATTATGCCTATAATGTCAGCATTCAAGAAGCTCAGGGCAGGAGGACCAAGACTTTGAGGCTAACCTCGACTAAATAGTGAGTTCAAGGCTAGCCTGAGCTATATTGTAATAAAGTAAAATAGAATTGACACATATAGAATTGACAGTCCACCCATCACATTTCTCAGTGAAAACACTCACCTTTTACCAAATGTAGTTGTTTCTAGCTTCTTGGAAAGATTCCAGCTGCAAGTTTAGATTTCTCTCAGGTGTAAATGGTGTGGTGTTAGCTGGCCTTGTGTATTAGCACATATTCTTTTAACTGAATTTAATTTGAAAGCTTTTTTTCCCCCCTCAGAAAAGTGTGATGAAGACTACATGGGGTATACTGGACCCTCCTGTTGGAAACACTCGGTTGAATGTGATTAGGTTGATATCCAGCCTGCTCCAAACCAATACCAGCAGTATAAATGGGGACCTGATGGAACTGAACAGTATTGGTGTCATATTGGTGAGATTTTTGCCTTACAGACATTTGAAGTCACCCGTGGTAGTTCCTTAGACTTACAAATTGACATGGGTGTGGTCTGAACCCACTGTTCAGTACTGCTACCCTGGACAGGGTGGAGACAGATCTCTAACAGTGCTGTCACCCGAAGCACTGAAACTGCTTTGAACTCAGTCTGATTTGTGCCAAGCCTGGACGTGATGTGAGGTGCTAGGTATCAGCTTACTTCTGACACCTATCTACCCAGTAAAGGGGAAGAGCTCTTTCCCTCCACACCTCTGGAAGCAAAGTTTGGGGGACACTAGGAATTCAGAAAACACTAGAGCAGAACAAAACTGGCAGAGGCACAAACATCATGTGGCTCTGGCTTAGCGCTCAGGGCCGTATCTCTGACAGGGGGACCTACACAAAATGAGGAGGCAAAGAATCAAGAATCTTAGTTGGGGCCAACTAAGCAAGCTGAGTGTAGTGGACTATGCCTATAATGTCAGCATTCAAGAAGCTCAAGGCAGGAGGGCCATGACTTTGAGGCTAACCTCGACTAAATAGTGAGTTCAAGGCTAGCCTGAGCTATATTGTAATAAAGTAAAATAGAATTGACACATATAAAATTAATAGAAAAAACATTAGACAAGTTGAACTGTCCTGCATTCTGCACACTTAGGGACTCTGAGTAGGAAGCCCAACTTTAAACAAGAATGAGAAATTTAACAAGCTGCTATCTATGGATTGGCATTCTCCTGATAGTGGAGACTATGGCAACACTGTGAGGTTAACTTAGACCTTCTTTTCTCTATAAAAAAATAATGCTCTGTATTGCACTTCTTCATTTAAAAATGACCTCAGTTGTACAGTTTGCCAAAGTACAGGGCAAAGTCTACTGTATGCTTGGTGTCTGAAGAAGCAGTGGTAATTCTCCCTGGAATTACAAAGTGAAGAGCATGGAAATGGACTGAGCTGGATATTTCTATTACTTTAAAAACTTTCTCATCTTTTCTTTCTGTTTTCTAATATATGCAGATTCAAGCATTTTGAATGAACAGATAGTGATATGGACTATGAAGTAGTCTTTCAAAGCTTCCCTTTAAATATTAAATTTTTGTTCTTTTTAATGTGGATGCATATATATCTGTGTGTACATATGCATATGTAGGCATCATGGATTCCATGTTGAGTTCAGACTACATGCTTTAGAAGTCAGTTCTCTCTTTTCATCATTTGGGTTTCTAGAATTAAACTCAGGTAGTCAGTCTTGGTGGCAAGCACCTTTATCTACTAAGCCAACTTGCTAGCCACCCTCCTCCTCCTTGTCCTTTGAGACAGAGACTCACTGACTCTGAAGCTCATCAGTTAGGCTGGGCTGATTGGTCAGTTAGCTCTACCTGTCATCACTTCCCCAGCATTGCATTGCTCACGTATATGCCACCATGCCTGGCTTTTAAGTAGGTGCTGAGATCCAGAGTCAGCTCCTCCACTTACTCAGCAATCATTTTCCTGACTGAGCATCTCCCTACTGTGAAACAATCACTACTGAGTGGATGTTTAAAGTGGTTGCTTTAGTACTGAGCTAACTGAAAATATTTCACTTTTATTTTATAGGACATGTTCTTCAAGTACACATGGAATAACTTTCTACATACACAAGTGGAAATTTGTATTGCACTTATTCTTGCTAGTCCTTTTGAGAATGCAGAAAATGGCACCATTACTGATCAAGACTCTGCTGGTGACAATTTGCTATTGAAGCATGTAAGCATTTTTTCCTTGTTACTATGCTTTGAGTGAAGTCAATCACAGATGAAGAACAGATTGAGTACCTTCTATGTCATAAGGTTTAGCTACCATATGCTCATTGCACTTTGACTAGTGATTCTCTTAATCACATCCTGGACATAACACCTCTAAATGAACTGTAGGCCCATTTTCCTGGCAAATAAAAGAAGTTTGAACATACCTTGAGGGAGTTAGAAGAACCACAGATAATTAAATACTACTGAGAATGCTTTTATAGTACTTTGGCATACAAGAATTTAACTTCTAGTGCTGAATATGTGCCTAAAAGTTAGGCAATATGAGTAATGTTTTCAGGGTCTCTTTTGTTGATGGGTGATGGGCAGAGGGATGTTTCTGTGTAGAACAGACTGGTCTTTGTCTCCTGAACTTTCTGGCTCAGGCTCCCAAATGATGGGATGGTTACAAGCATGTACAGTGATACTTGGCTTGGGGGGGGGGGTCTCTTTTCTCTAAAATTTATATTTTATAGTGATTTTTCTGGGTCAGTCTTCAGAGTTCTATATTCCTATGTAGTTCCTGTGTGGTTTATTCCCAGACCTGGAAGGCAGAAAAGCTGGCCTGAGCAGCCAGGTGGCTAGAGTAAACAGGTGTCATCATTGCCCATTGAAGTTTGAAAGCCCACAGCTGCTTCTCTTTGACTGCTAGAGTTTTGAAAGGGCACAAGTTTTCAGTATCATAGTAGTGTTAGGATACGTTCAAGTTGTGTTGCCCACATTTAAAAATACACCACATGTGGTTTTGCATGCCTAAAACCTAACACCTAAGAGGTAAAGATAGAATTGCTGAGTTCGAGATCAGCCTGCCTTCATGAGACCCTGTCTTACCTCCCCCCCAATCCCTAATAAAATAAAGCAAGCAACAGAAAAACAGAGCTTTGTGTTAGATCTGTACTAAATTTGCCAGAGCATACTTTAATCATATGAATTCTGGCTAGGCCTTGTACTTGTAAGTAGCTTTTTCTAGCTAACACGTCCTACCTTTGCCTCAGGTTCACTCTTATTGTAGCAACATCCTTAGCAATGAGTTGCATAGTAGTGCTGTGTGGCCAGGGTTTTGATTGAGTAAACAGCAGCATGTTGAATTTGGATGGATCAATAAATAAGAACCACATGCAGTTTTATTTTATGTAAAGTTTTTTGTTTTTAAAACAAAGCTTCACTGTGTAGATTAGGCTGGCCTTGAATTCACAGAGATCTGCCTACCTCTGCTTCCAGAATGCTTGATTTGCTTTGTGTTTTAACGCCTTAACCATTATGTGAATAATTGGACTAATTGGAGTGTTCTTTCTTATTTAGCTTTTCCAAAAATGTCAGTTAATAGAGCGAATCCTTGAAGCCTGGGACACAAATGAGAAAAAACAGTAAGTAACCTGTTTCTGAAAGCAGTACTATTTGATTTATAATTTACAGAAAATCTTACCATCTCTCCCTTGCTAGTTAGACAAAGTGAAATGAAAGTTACATCATAACCGATACTTTTCTACCAGCTTTTGTTTAGGTCTTGGAACTCTGTTGTTTTGGAAGGCTCTCTGAGAATAGTATTGAGCTGAATAAAAACAGTTGAAAGTTGACTCTTCCCTAGTGTGCAGTGATTACCTTCTCAGGGCAGAGCATTCCATATGCATGCTCTCAGAGAAAAGTGTCACTGCAGGTATATAACTAAAGGAGAACAATGTTGAGTATTTTCTCTATAGATAAGATTTCGTGAAGCATTAGTTGGCCCTACCCACAACTTTCTGACATAAGTTGTTTTGGCAGCGGCTGTGGCAGCAGCAACGTGGCTAGCTAGCAGGCACTGTTTTCAATTCCCTGGAAGTTTTTACATCATCACCAGATTCTGAAACAAGCAGTATAGGGTGGTTTTGGAAAGTGCTTTCAGGATGAAAGATTTGTGAGACTGGGTGTGTTTATATAAGTGACATCTAGATTATGGGTGACATTACTGAGTGGTGGTTTATATGCATGCCAGGATGGAACGAAGAAGTTCTGATCATTAGTGTTTGTTTTTGCTGTAACCCTCATCTCCTTTTCTTCTTGACAGTTTGAGGTATGTAGGTAAACTCTGGTCATCTGCCATGCTGTGTGGGATCCCAGGACTTAGTTACTGAGAGAGGTTAAAACTCACTGTTCACCCTCTGCCCTATTCTTCTAGCCTCTAGTAATGACTGCTGTTCTCCATCCGGGCCTAGTGATTTTGATTTTTGTGTTCTTGTTAATTAGTGACACGGTGCAACTTTTGTGTGTCTTCTCTTGAAATTAGAATGACTGTCTATATGATAAACATTGTTTAGGTAGAATCAGGATAGAGTTTGCTATTGGCTTTTCTGTATTCTCCTGGCTGTGTTCCACTGTGGGAGTGGAACCCCCTAACCTCCTGGGTGTAATTTCTTCATCTACTACAGTCTCTTCGTTGTTTCAGGTGGTCCCATATGGTTTATTATTATATTGTTAGTATTATCAGTGTTTTGGGGGTATTTTCTATGTGATTGATTGTCTTTTGTTTTAGTGGTTTCATGGTGTCTGTTTTCAGTTCATATTCCTTTTGCATTGGTTTAGTATGGGGAGGAGGTGATCATCTGGCTTTACTGTTCTTCATGGGCATGTCTAGCTTGACTGTCTCTATTTATGAACGTAACTGTGCTTCTTTCTGAGTTAGGTTTAAGTCTGTTTCTCATTCGTCATGTTATACCTTTACTAAATGACCTGTTTCAGGAAGTGTGACTGCTATGTGGAGCCTCACATAATCACCACTGCAGTCAGAACACAGAATGCTCCATCATCGTGCATAGATGCATTGTTTCCCCATCCACTTCCCTCCTCTTTTGGGGGTGAGTTGAGGGTAACCTTGAACCTCTGACCCTGCCTCTTGTCCAGTGCTGGATTACAATCATGTGCCCATATCTGGTTTTATGAGGTGCTAGTGATCAAACCAGCAAGCCTGGCTGTATTCTACCAGCTGAACTTCAATAGTTTATGTTGTCAGAATTCATCACTGTTCAGATCTGTATTTAGCTTTTGAAGAAGCTAAGTGACTCAGAGCAGGAATCAGCTTGCTTTTGTTGGTTTGGTGGTGGTTGTTGATGAACTTAGTAGACACTGAGAAGCACAAATGGGTTTTGAGGTAGCCATACTGGAAACTGATGCTAGCTTACGTGGCTGTGCCAAGGGGTTTTTATTAGCAGACACATTATGCCAAATAAATCCTTTAGAGAAACTAGTGAGGCCTGTTGGGCATCTTTGGTTCTGTGTCTGACCCATAAGCTGTTCTGTGTCCTCTGTGACCTCCCACCTATCAGTCTCTTTCTCTTCCTGCCTCGTCAGGCCAGCACATAAGTTATCCTGTATGCTCTTCTCTTTCTGTGGGCCTGTTCTGTGAAGGCCAGGTGAATAAACAGTCTCATAAGGTTAGGGATCCTAAGGGTTTTCTTTAAGCTTCACTGTCTGGAGCCTTGCAGAGATAGGCTTTGTTCCTTACATGTGGCCTTAAGGGAGTATTGGAAGGCTAAGAAGTTGTCTTTGGCAATCTTAGAATCTCTTACTGCGGAACCAAAGGCAGCCTTTGCAGCTCATTGTGAGCCTCAAATTTCCCACATGCTCTGGAGTTTACCCAGCAGGTATTGTATTTTCCAGGCTGACCTCCAAGCATTGAGTTCTGCTATTTTCTTTTAGTAGTTCCTGAAAGGATTTTTTTTCCCTTTAAGCAAATATATCTTGAGTCTCTGCTCTGCTGTCTTTAACAAAAATCTTTTCTTTTGTAAGTCATGGATATTAAAAAGATAGTCTTAATGTAAAAGTGAATGTGGTTAGAAAGAGTAGATCTTAGCACAAGAAAGTATTGAGAACTGAGTTCATTGGCCTTTGTTCTGAGTGGTCCCCAGCAAGTGCAAGGGCACTCCTTTGCCTTGGTTTCAGATAAGACGCTGTCTCAAGTTGAAAATTGCCATTAATAGTTATAATTTGTGTCTGTCAACTACCACAAATAAAACCTAATGTCTTTTTGGGGAGTGGCAGGAGATCAGAATTTTGACCTCAGTTTCTTGTAATCTGATTAAAGTCTGAAATTCAGAGTTTTACAAAGATGGAGAGGAAAATTCTAGTGGCATGGGTCATTAATAAATGATTGCTTCAGAGACAGTGGTTGTCGCTGACATTAGAGTAACTGTCCTGTTACTATGCTGCCATGCCTTGTGTTAAGTTTATATGTGCTCTCCATTTGAGAATCTGCTAAATGTTCGTCCTCTTAGTCTGAATATTTGTGCTTTCCTTTTGTCAGGGCTGAGGGAGGACGACGGCATGGTTACATGGGGCACCTCACGAGGATAGCTAACTGCATTGTGCACAGCACTGACAAGGGTCCGAACAGTGCGTTAGTACAGCAGCTCATCAAAGGTAAGTCATGTAAGCAATTCTCAGTACATTGGTATGATATCAGAGAGCAGGTGAGGGGTTAAAGTGCTGGATATGGGTTGAAGTTTTTTTATACTTTAGAGACTATTTGGCTATCTCATGTGGCTCTTGAGAATGTTTGAACCAGGTGATTCACAGGTGTACCTCTGCTCAGATTTCTGCTGTACATTTAGTAACCAAGTGGTATGCAGGAGTCACTTTCTGTTGTAGAGCATTATTGATGGCCTGGCTTTTTGTTTTGTTTTTTTAAGATTTATCTATTCACCAGACCTAGTACACATTTAATTTCAGCACTTTGGAGGCAGAGGCAGTCAGGTATCTGTGAGTTTGAGACCAACCTGGTCTGTGCAGTAAGTTCCTGAATAGCCAGAGCCACGTATTAAGAGCCTGACTTTGGTGGGTGGGTTATTTATTTTTGTGGATGGGCTTTTTGCCTATGCATGTGTATCTGTACACCATGTTCATTCAGTATCTGTGGAGGTGTGAGGAGGATGTCAGAGTCACCAGATCAGGCCTGCATTGTTGGTGGGGCTCAAGTCTGTAGACTGGGCCTGTTGGAATTTTAAATTCATTCCTCTTGGACCACTGGGCTGGCCATAGCCAGGATTTAATCTAATTGGACTCCTCCCGACATGCTATTAATGCAGCTACTCTTTGAGCTTTGAGACTCTTTACTGTGTAATAATTTTTTTTTTTTTTTTTTTTTTTTTTTTTTTTTTTTTTTTTTTTTTTTTTTTTTTCCTTTTTTTTTTTTCCTTTTTTTACCATGAAGATCTTCCCGATGAATTCAGGGAGCGATGGGAGACATTCTGCACGAGCTCCCTAGGAGAGACGAACAAGAGGAACACGGTAGATCTAGTAGGTTTCACAAGGTTACATCTCTGGGGTTTTTGGTAATCTCAGCCATTACCTATTTACTTGGAAAAATGTTAAAGACCATCCATTAGGCTGAGTGAATGTGGACCATAGATAAGTTTCTAACTATTTGCAGAAAAAGAACACTATTCACAGTATTCTTGATTTATTCAGTTACCTCCTAATGACCTGCCTTGCATGTCAAAAAAATACTAACAAGCCACCCATGTCCACTGCAGTCTATATCAGAGTCTTGTCTCACCTGGGTTTTCCTCCTAAGCACTTCAGCACCACCCTCTCCCTTCCTCTTGTTCTGTGACTTTGTACAAGTGGCTTATGCCACACTGGGTACTTAGAAACCCAAACATCCCATGGATGTTCCTAGTGTTAAGAAGTTGATTTTATTCTCATTTTAAGACAGTATTAGAAAAGAGGGTTGGTTGTAGATGACTCTGAAACCCCATCTTTAGAACGTTGAGCTGAATTGGTACTTTCAGCCAGGGAATAATGGCATTGATAATTTTTTAAAATTATATTGGACTTTGGAATGTGTTTTCTTTTTAAACACAGTAAGTTTTAAGATGAGTATTGCTTTATTTTAGTTTTTGCAGATAGGAATGCATTTTTGTTAGCATGTAGCAGTTGGTGATCAAGGTGGTGGCTTGACTCAGCTAGCTGTTCAGCACTACCCATAGTGGCCTTGAGTTTCTTGTAATAACACCTCAGTCATTAAGATATTAATTCTATAGGAAGAGGTAATTCTTCAAAGATAAGAGCTGCAGAGCCTGTGGGTCATCCTGTATCCCTCTGCACAGACCTTTGCCTCTCCATTGACTGGAGTATTGGAGTAATGGCTTTTTAAGGTGGGCCCCAACTGATGACTTTTTAAGGTGTGGTTGATACAGAGTTAGGAAGTACAAAAATAAAATAAGAGAGATGGTTGTAGAAGGGGGCTTTGTGAAACCACATGGTTACAGTAGGTTTGAGGGCTCCAATGTGTATGCCATTGCCTGGCAGACAAACCCATACTCCTATCATCAGTGCTGACCGGCAGGAAGGGTAGTCCTTATAAAAATGTTACATGGCTGAGTGGTTTAGGCTTCTTTGTCCTAGTCAGTTGGTTAAAATCATTGAGGCTGGGTTTGAAATTACTCTAGTTAGTGGTTGTGAGTGGTTGGTTGGGCTGAAGAGTGGCACTGTCCTCTGGGTTGTGATGTTTCGTTGCCATTTGGGTTCCCACATCAATCTTACTGTAGGAATGCAGCCAGTTGGTGTTTGTTTTTTGTATATAAAGGAGGATTTTGTTTAGGACAGTTTTAAAATTATTCACCTGTGATTGATTTTGTTTCCTTTTTGAGACAGAGTCTCATGTAATTGATTTAAAAAAAAAAAAAAAAAAAGACGGGCTGGAGTGATGACTCAGCAGTTAAGAGCACTGACTTACACACGGGTCCTGAGTTCAATTCCCAGCACCCATGTAGTGACTCACAACCACTTGTAATGAGGTCTGGTGCCCTCTTCTGGCCTGCAGACAGAATACTGTATACATAATAAATAAATAAATTTTGGAAAAGAGAGAGAGGAAGTTTGAAATGTTCACTTAAAAGTTGTAGCCAGACTTTTAAAAAAGAAACTTTTCCTTGGGGACCCAGTATTTCATGCCTGTAATCCACAGGATGATCAGAAGTTCAAGGCTAGTAGTAGCAGATGACTTGATATATAAAGCACTTGGTGTGGAAACATGAGGGCCTGCATTCAATCCACAAGACCTGTGTAAGAGCTCAGCAGAACATCCCTGTAACCCAGCATCAGGGAACAGGTCAGGTCATAAACCTCTGCCCTCCACAGGTACCCACACACACCACACATGCACTGTACATACAGAACACACAGGTGAAAAAAACAGAACTCAAGTTGTTTAGGGCTAGCTTCAGCTACTTGGTAAGATAGAGACCTGGACTACAAGAAAGATCTCCCTCCTATTTTACCACCTTCCTCACCCCATTCCACTCCAAAAGAAAACTAACTTTAATCTTAGGTAGCTGCCACAGATTTCTTTGAGAGAAGTGTTGAGGAGTCCATAGTAAAAGAGAGTGGGTGCTGTGGCTGCCTACCTACAGTTTTCTCTGCTCCTTTGCATGCTATCAGTATGCCTGCAGAGATTTTATAAATACTGAGTGCATGGTCCAAGCAGCACAGACATGTGCCCATACCCTTCTTAGTGGGCATTTTCACCCATCCCACATTGAGGGAAAGCTAGTATGAGCACCATCTTTCACTCAAAGTAGAGTTCCATTCTCCTTAAGGTGTCATACCTTGACCACATAGATATTCACAGTAAGATGACCTTGGGAGAAGCCTTCAAGCAGGCCATCGAGGTGGCTCCATGGGTAAGACTCCTGCCAAGCTTGACCTGAGTTTGATCCCCAAACTCACACAGTAGAACCAGAAAACAAACTCCCCACAAGTTTGACTTCCGCATGTGTGCCTCCCAAGCACACAAAAGTAGTCAGTTAATTAATTAACGAATATCAAAACATGCTGGTATCCTTTTGGATTAGTCCTCCCAAGATTTTGCTGTGCTGACATTGTTTGCTTAGCTTAAGGCCTTTCCTGTTCTTTTTTTTCTTAAACATTTTAAGGATTAGTGTAGACACCAAGGAGTCCTTAACTATTTCCTTCAGGTTATTTCCCTCCCTGGGATATATTCAATTTACTTTCATGGGGTTTGGTACATGCTCTAGGCGGGCAGTACGCTACTGTAGAATACTGCTATAGATAGAATTTGGTAAATATCGTGGGCTTTGTTTATTCTTGAAAAAGAAACAGTGCCCTTGAATGTAGTAAAAGCACACTCACCAGTTTAATTGTCAGTTGGGTAATAGATTGAGTATGCCAAGTAAATGACTAGATCTGCCTCCTTGCTCTGTTGGTTTTAAGTGGTTCATATGCCTCTCTGCAGTGTTGAGGAGTTACCTGGTTGGTATGTTGATTTGGCCATTTGTATTTTAATGTTTACAGAAGGATAGCTTCTACCACACTTGATAATGTATATAGACCCTGACTTGGCTCCTAGTTGGAGGAATCTCCACTTTTTCAGCCCCTTCATGTGGAATGAAGCCAAATATGTGTTCAGTTGCTTCCTGTGCTGCTGCTGTTGATGTGAGGGAGCGGGAATGTTAAACTGGGTTGTTGGCTTGGTTTTATTTTCACAGTATCTCACTTTGTAGCCCAGACTATCGTCAAACTCTGATCCTTCTGCTCAGCCTCCCAAATGCTCAGCATACACCACCATACAAGAGCTCTGAATTTTGACTAACCTTCCAAGCTAAAAATTGGCAAGGACTTAGATAGAAATGGAAATAGAAATTGTTTTGTACTAACTTTGAGAATTTGAACTTGCCCCAGTCTTTGCTTACCTTTTCAGTGAAGAGAGTGCTTTAGAAGCACTGTTGTGTCTTTCCTAGCATTGACACAGACCTGAGTTTGATCCCCAGCAGTAGTATGGAGTGATGGGCACACACTTGTGTGAATTTCTTACTCATGTAGGTGGCTAGGGTAAAAGCAAGAATGTCCCAGCCCTGGAGCTGGCAGTTGCTGAGAGTCCCAATAAGGAACTTAGAGTGGCACCTCTTGCTGATGAACTCCATACTCAGTCACCTCCTCATGCTTTAGGAGGTTCCTTTGGAGCCTTAGGGTGCAGTCACTCAGTTGCTCATTCTTTTAACACATTCACAATGCTGACTGCTATTACCAGAGAATGTGCTACCTTGGGAGCCGCCTTTTCATGCCTGCATCAAATGTAATCTCACTGACCTGCCCGCTTTGGCTGGAGGGCTGTCATTTAGTTAGTTGCTCGTGTTGGTTATTGAATGGACATTCAAGTGCTTGCAATGCCAGTCACAGAGCACACTAGTGCTTCCCAAGCAGAGGTAACAGAAGCTTGGGAAGCAGGGTTTTGTCAAATAGCCTGTTGTGTGTCATAGGCTGAGGAGGTGTGCCAGGGACAGAGTTGGGACGTTCCAGATATAGGTGTCAGGGTAGACAGCTCAGCACACAAGGAAGCCTGAAGACCTGAGCTCCATCTCTAGAACCCAGTAGATAATGACTAAACAGTTGTCCTCTAGCGTGTGTTATGGCACTTGCAACACACACACACACACATACGAGAAATTTTTAAAAGTATTTTAGGCAGTATTCCTAAGAAAAACTTCATTACAGATGTGGTGGTCTAGCCAAAGAGAGAAAAGCAAAATGCCAAGAGCCCAGAGGAGCTGCGGCAGGGGCTGGTGGAGGAGGGAAGGGGGTTGTTGGGTACAGAGTCTGCTATGGCTATTGTGTCAGAGCAAGTAAAGAAAGGCAAAAGTGAAGAAAAGCAGACGGTGAGGCCTTAGCTTTGTATTTGAGATGAGAAACCACTAGGTTTAGAAGTAAAAAGTGACTTAATCCCATGTATACTTTTGGAAAACCTTTGTGGGCTGAACACAGACTTCAGGGTAAGCTGCCTCATTCGCGTTGTTTATTAACTCACTCACTAGCTGGTACTGGATTTGGTAAGGAGTGGTGAGGTTTCTTTACATTATGAGGGTCAGCTGTGAACAAGATAGAAAATAGCCAAGGTTTTAGCTGAAGAAGATGGAAGGTGGCATTTCTGAACTTCTGGTGCCTCAGAAGAGCTGTGTGATGTAGATCAGGAACTCAGGCTACATATAGCTGGTAATGATCCCCTATGAAGCAGTGAAGTCCTCTCTTTAGCTTGCTTTATTAATTCTTTCAGATTCTTAGGGTGTGGGTGTTCTTAGAGTCACACCCTCCATTAACACACAACTAAAGGTCTGCCTGCATTGTACTGTTAGTAATCATAATTAGCTAAAACTATCTTTAGATAAATCCTGTAAACTGGTAGACTCAGTGTAGTAACAAACCCCAGTAATGTTAGTTAAGGCAGAATTGTGAGAGTTCAAGGCCTGCCTACCCTATGTAATGAGACCTGGACTCCAAAGCGGAAGCCATTATAAACACTTCCCTGGAGGGAGGTGCTTCACAGCAGCAGTTTAGCACCAAGTGTACAGGAGCCACATGGCTGGCCGTTCCTAGCTGCTCCACAGCAGTTTCCTTCTTACCTAATGGTATGATTAACTCTTGTTTTTATCAGGGAAAGCCTGTGGCAGTGGTTTTCAGCCTTTCTAATGCTGCAAAACTTTAGTATAATTCCCCATATGTAGTGACACCCCCCAACCATAAAATTATATCAATGCTACTTCATAGTTGGAAATTTTGCTACTGATACTGTAATGTAAATATCTGTGGGCTCAAAGGAGTTAAGACCCATGAGTTGAGAACCACTGGCTTATGGTTTCTTTGTACCCTAGTTACTTAGACAGGATTCCTGGAAGCTGCCAGGATTCTCCTTTCTTCATTCAGGCCAGAAATTGTCATGTTTCTGTGCCCTATATATACTCTGGTTATACTCCAAATACACGTGCTAAATGTGACGTGTACTGATCTGCTAATGAATGCCCAGCTATGAAGCACAGCCTTAGAGGTGGTGGAAGAACACTTATTTCTTACCTCTACCCAGCACAATTGTACTAAAAGCACAGAAGAGCAGGCATGGAATTCACACTTGTGATCCCAGCACTTGGAGGCTAAGTGAGACAGGTAGATCTGATCCTGAAGCAAGCCTAGGTTACATAGTAAACCAATATAAAGAACTCAAGAGAGTTCATTGTAAGTGCCCTTCAGAAATAGAACATGTTTACAGAATTCCACTGACTGCTCATTGTCATCAGTGCTAACAGTGAGGGCTGTTATCGGTGCTATGCTAGACCAGTGTTTACCTTGACCTCTGTCCCATCACTTGGCCATGAATGGTAAGCAGTTCATGTTGCTGTTTTTCTTAGTTACTGAGAATTGACTGCTCTCTGTGTGGCAGGGTGGTCACATTTTCAGAGGGTCTTTTTATTGGTTGGGGGACTCTTGACCTAAGAGCATTTGTGACCAGTGTTTTTCTTGGTTTTGGCGAGGAAGTCAAGACTGAAGTGAAATGGTTGTCTACAGGGCTGACTACTGTAGTGGCTCATGAGTGATTCCCCAGGGTAGTGTTTTACCCACAGGCCCAACAATATATGCTATTTTTGGTTATCCATACTGCACTGTTACTTCTGCCTTCCGTCTTGAATGGAGTAATTCATCCTTCCTGTGTGAATCCTGGGGATGCTAGTCCTGAGGATTGGAACCACCAGCCAGCTGGATGTGCCCCCAGAGAATGGACTCTATATTGACTGGGTGTGCTTGACAACCTAAATGTTATTTCTGGTTTTGTTGTTGTTGTTGGTTTTAGTACATTGAAACAAAAACTGAATGTGATATTTTTTTTTCCATAAAAAAAATGCTGATTCAAATGTCCACCGGTTTTCTATGTTAAATAGTTTTTTACATTTTTATGCATATAGGTTACAACCTGCCATATTCATTCATCCAGTGATGATGAAATTGACTTTAAAGACACGGGTTTCTCACAGGATTCCTCTTTGCAGCAAGTGAGTCACACCTAAAGCTTTGCTATTTATTTTTTTATCTTAAATGCATAGTTTAGCTGCCCTTGAGAATCATCATCTGTCACTGTGTTAGAATGTGGTTTGGGATTGCTACCAATTAGGCAAAAATGATTGAAACAGGGAAAGCTGGGGGATTTGCCAGGTGGGCTTATACTGTTGTGTTCCTGGGTAATAGAGAGGAATGGTCGGTGTTGGTGAGTACTGCATGAAACAGGAGCCACAGTGCAGACCTTAACGGCAGTGCATTGTTACTTAGATTCACGACAGAGACCTTGGTTAAGAGGGACAGCAGTGCCTGTGAACCACATGATCGATCTAGATAATCCTTCCTCAGTTGAGTTAAATGTGTTGTGTGGCATCTAAATGAAATTTTAGTTGGAATCATTCTTGCACTCATGCCCCCAACTTGTCTTCATGTGTTATCTGCATTAATTTTTTCTGACAAAAACAGGAGTTTGATATTAGTATGCACTAAATTATCATACTTTGGTCCTTCATAGAATATTGACAGTTGACTTTACATTTCTATGGGGTTTGAGTTTAAGAGTTCAGAATAGAAGCAGATTGCCAGCTGTTCATGGGAGAAGGTTATCCTCAGCTGTTCTGATCTAGACATTGGTGTGACAGTGAGATTCAAGAGATACTGCCACACTATACTGGGAGGTGCTTGGCTTCTCTCTCAATTTTAGCAACACTTTTAAGTGGGGTCAATGTGAAGCTTCTAATTCTCTTGTGTGGCTTGTTTTTGCATGCCCATTATATTCCAGTATTGCAACTGAGCATTTGCTTGTTTTTGATGCTGAAGTGTCTTTCCTTTCCCAGATAGATCTGAGGAGAAATGTTAATACTTGCTGATACCTCTGTGTTTCTTAGCACTAGTTCCCGCTGGCAGCCATTGCTCTAAAGTTAGAGTTAGGAAGCACTGTGGAGGAGCAGTGTCTTCGTGGAGAGCACACATCTTGCTTTTATGAAGCACCGACTGCGTGGGAGTCTAGCACAGCAAGCTGTGCTACAAGTAGCCCTTTGTTGTTGTTCCGTGCTCTGTACTGTCCCACTTAAACCATCACTCAGTCAGGCAGCTCCACCAGGCACGAGCCCAAATGTTCTGCTATACCCCAAAAAACAAAGCTTAGTGGATTGAATGTGATCCATCAAGGTGGTTTGTGCCTGTTAAAATCTAGTATTAAGAACAAAGATGCCTAAGCCAGTGAAGTGGCTCAGCTTTTGAGATACTACTGAGCCTCCAGACCTGAGTTTTATCCCCCAGAACCCACATGCTGGAAGGAAAACTGAACTGACTTCCACATGCACACACATTAAATAAATTAATTTTTGAAACATATAAAGAGAAAAAGAATGTCTTTAATATCTTCCTAACTCTGTTGGTAAGTTTTGTCACACATACCATTCTCTCACTGCTATAAATCAAACTGAAGACTTTGCATATGCCTAAACTTACAACTACTGATCTAGCTAGATGTTAGTTTTAGGCAACTAGAACACGAGTTGCCTCACTTATTATTATGATACCTGGATCTAGAGCCATGTCTGTTTGTGTATTTTCTCATATTCAGTCTAGTCACAAAACTGATTTTGTGACATTGCCCAGACCAGGACCCTAAGCTTACGGACTCCATCCCCTGATGTATCCTCTATGTGTATAGGGAGTAATTATTAGTTACTATGATTGACATGCCTGCAGTAGCCCTTTTTTGTACATTTACAGTATGAACCAATTATGGACTGTTTGGAAGTCAATCTGATCCAAACTGCGTTTCAGGAGAAAGAGAATCTAGGCTACCCTCACAGTGTTGCCACAGTCTCCACTGTCAGCAGGATGTTAATCTGTAGATAGCAGCTTGTTAAATTTCTTTTTTTTTTTTTTAAACTTTATTAATTTTTATTTATTTGCCTTGGTGTTTGCCTGGAACTGGGAACTGGAGCTACAGACAGTTGTGAGCTGCCATGTGGATTCTGGGAATTGAACCCGGGTCCTCTGGAAGAATAGTCAGTGTTCTTAACCGCTGAGCCATCTCTCCAGCCCTAAATTTCTTATTTCTATTTAAAGTTGGGCTTCTTATTCAGAGTCCCTAAGTGTGTAGAATGCAGGACAGTTATTAACAAAATCACCCTGTCAGAGATACGGCCCTGAGCGCTAAGCCAGAGCCACATGATGTTTGTGCCTCTGCCAGTTTTGTTCTGCTCTAGTGTTTTCTGAATTCCTAGTGTCCCCCAAACTTTGCTTCCAGAGGTGTGGAGGGAAAGAGCTCTTCCCCTTTACTGGGTAGATAGGTGTCAGAAGTAAGCTGATACCTAGCACCTCACATCACGTCCAGGCTTGGCACAAATCAGACTGAGTTCAAAGCAGTTTCAGTGCTTCGGGTGACAGCACTGTTAGAGATCTGTCTCCACCCTGTCCAAGGTAGCAGTCCTAGACAGTGCTCCTTAATGTTAAACACAAAGCTGTATGTGTTGCTTTCCAGGTTGGGACATGTGAATTTTCAGCACCCTTGCTTAGAATATGACAGCTCTTCATTCTGGCTGTGCTGGCTTCTGCAACGGTAGTGTAGAAAGCCAATACAAACAAAATGACCTTTGCTTTTCCCAGAAACTATGCTAGATTGAGAACGGAGCAGGACTCCCTGAAAAGTACATGAGAATGTATCTGTTTATGTACATGTATGTATGCATGCATTTGCAGTTTATTTGCTGTTGTATATTTACTGGTGAAGTGTTGAAGTTTAAGGAACATTTTTTCCCTTTCATATCTAAAAGAATTGTATTACAAGCAGCATGAAAAGTTTGAAGAAAACCTATATATAAAAGAAGCATCTGTGAGGGACCCTTTCCTTGCTCTGAGATTCTAGTCTAGACAAATCTACAGCCTATCTTGTGTGGCTTGCTCAACAGATGATCCCATGGGCCCTTTATACATCGGGAAGTATGGAGCATATCTGTTTTGCTTCATAAGCAATAAGACCCCAGGTCAGAGAACCTGATCTTCTTTTGCTGAAGTGTCTGAGAAGGCTGTCCAATTTTCCTGCTAGAGCACCAGAACTTTTTCCTTTCTTTCTGCTCTAATCAACTCCTTATGCCTGCTTCAGTTACATTCCAGACCTTCCCCAGTACAGTCCTGCCACACCATCTCTTTGGGTACCCTATGAATGCCTTTCCCACAGCTAGCTGCCCACTTTCCCCATACACCCATGAGCTCATGCCATGCCATCTCTGAGAGCCTGATTGGGGAGGGCATTATCTTGCTTGAGGAAAGTGAGGCTTTGGTTGGTTAGGTTTTCCTTCTTTTGTTTTGTTCTCACATCTATGCAAAATAACATTTCCAAAGCCAAACAAGTTTATTTTTAAATTACATACAATTTGGATTATCCATGCCATAATTCCCTGCTATGAGAGTTAGTGTGTTCAAGATGAATGACAGAGGTATTTCTACAGTGTAGGTAGGGGCTGTGAGCTCTGTTGAGGTAAGGACCAAGAGAGAAATCTATCTGCTCCATTACAGCTGCCTCCTTTGCAGACCCCATTAGTAAATGCTGTTGCATGGGTCCCACAGCTGGTTCTGACCTTCACCACATGTAGTATTCACAGGGTGGTCATATGGTAGTCATTGTCTGGGTGAGATTGAGGAGGTAAGGCTGCACTTGGTCTTTTGTGTAGTGAGTTAATGTTTCCTGGTAGCATAAGTAGACTGTCAGCACTTGGACGAGGTCCAGTATAACATTCTCCCATTTTCCAACTGAGAATGATGGAAATAGAATTAGCTGAGCCTGTAGACCTTGCAGTGTTCCAGGGTTTTCTGAAAAATTTGTGCCCTGACTCTCAGGTAGGTTGTATAGAAGTGTTCCTTATCTCAGATTTCAGACTGTTCCTTGCCTCCAAGACTTAGGCCAGCATTTCATTTATAGGATCATGATTATGTCCATCAGTCTTTCTTCCTCTGCTGCTATTTTTGCTATGGTGGTTGGGAGTGGGGATATGGTGGGGACCAGGGGAGGGTGGGAAGTTGGGGATGGTATGTTATAGTTTAGGATGCTGTTGGTTGTGTCTAGAGATGATGTGCTTCTGATAATTTCAGACTTACATGTCTCTCACCTCTTTACATTACACTAAGGTTAACCCAGTTCTCTGTCCAAAGATTATTTATAGTAGTCACTTTTTAGTGTGATCACTTAAGTATTTCTTAATGATGTATAATGCAACAATTTGTATATCACATTTCAGAAATTCCCCCTTTTGGGGTAAAATGTGTCTGAAATTATTTGATTTTTCTTTTTTTAAAGAAAAACACACCAACTTTAAAAGCCACATGGCTGTGTGAATTTAAGTGATTTCTGGAACACAAATGGGCAAATAATGTATAGAATGTCATTAGAATCATGATGTCACTGTCACTGGTCCTGGGATTGCCAGGCCTTTTCTGATTATCAGATGCAACAAATGACGTCCAATTTTATTGACCAGTTTGGCTTCAACGATGAGAAGTTTGCAGATCAAGACGACATTGGCAAGTGAGTATGCTTTTCTGTTTCCTTAGTGATGTTTTATAAATGCTTTTTTGTAAACTGTTTCTATGATTCTCCGGGCTTTTTGGATTCTGTAACATCCCTGAGTTGGAAGGCCCCACCTGTGATTTAATTGCAGTGCTCAACCTTGAGGCTGGGTAATTAGAACATTAGCTAAGAGTCACACTCCAGAGGACCCTGGGAGTCTCAAGTGGGGGATGGCAAGTGATTTTTGTTTTTGAGATAGTCTCACTGTGTCATCCCCTGCTGGTATTGGATGTTGTGAACTCAAGCATCCTCCTGCCTCAGCTTCCTAAGGATCTGGTACCATAGGTTCCTGCCTTTGCCCTCAGCTTAACCTTTTTATACAGACCCCAGGCAGCATTCTGCTCTTTTTAGCATATGTCATAGCATTGCTGCAAGTAATTGAGTTTGTTTACCTGGTCAGAGGTATCACTAACTATATAGCATGTTGTTGAGTACTGCATTCCTTAATGCAGTAGGACCAGCCCTGCTTGCATGTGTCTCTACTTTGGGGAAGTCCCTGTAAGGCAGAGAGGGAATTAGAAACTGGCAGAGCAGTGAAAGGAAATACACAAAGAGATTAGCAGAACTGAGAGCCAGCATCTAGTATTCTTCCTAGGAAGAAGAACATATTCTGACACAAGGATCATGGATTATCAAGAACAGGGTAAAAGGAAATTTTCAGCTACTGTGGCACCATAACAGTAGTTTGCAATGGCTGTTGGACTTGAGCCATATAGGCTGTTTATTACATATTTGAGTTTGCAGTCTGGAGCTAAAGTATTTTTACAGCACTCTTGCATGAGTGTGCTATGCTGGCACTATGGAGCAGAGGCTCTCCTGCAAACAGCAAGCACTGAGGCAGCCAGCTGCCCTCCTCATTGGCTCATTTCTGTTCAGAAATGGCAGAAAGAGCAAGAACACTGCAGAAGGCATGTATATGTTTGCCATATTAGCAAACTATGTAGAATCAGAATATGCACATACACCATCCCCACTTGACATCTTGGATTTTCCTATCTGGACCAAGTGTTTCTAGTTCAGAATTGGCATTCTCTTCCAGCACACAGTGCTTGGGCTGGTGACTGGTTAGAAACGAGCTTTGAAGCTTGATGACATTGTTTCACCGCTTACAATTATGTAGCTCATCATGACTGCATCTTTCCCTCACTGTCATGGAGGCAGGATGGCAGTGTTGCCTTGTGGTTCATGTATGAGTTAGTCTTGGTACCTGACAGTGCTTTTGTGCTCTTTAATGTTTGGGTTTGGTTTTAGGAAGCTTTTTTTCCTTGGTTTTCTTGGTGTGTGATCCTTCGAACCATAGTTGGCACAGAAGCTAGAACTGCATAGTAGAAAGGTTGTCAGGGGCCTCACAGCCTCATCTCAACAGGCTCCCATCCTAGTTGTCCTTCATATTCATTCATTAGAACCAGGGAGAGGGCAACATTGAATACTGCAAGGTGTGTATGTGTTATTGATGGAGAAGACAATGAAAATATAAGTACTTTGAATTTTCAAAATTTCAGCACTGTTTATGGTTACCTATGGATGATTAACAATTTTTATGCTTTCTTTACAGTGTTTCTTTTGATCGGGTGTCAGACATCAACTTTACCCTCAATACAAATGAAAGTGTAAGTATAAAAGTTTTCTGTTGTAAGTGATGTGCCACTGAAGAGGTGGAGAACTGACAGGTTTTATTGGAGGCTGCATGTAATTTGCCCTGTGCCCAAAGCAGCCCTTTGTACTCTGGGATCCCATATCCCAGGAGTGTCACCTGGTCATGTTGTCTGCCTGAATCTGCAGGCAGGAGTTTGCAGTCTCTGACTAGGCTGATAGAGCCCTGGTCACTTGTGATTGTACCATAGACATTTGGCCTTGGGTTCTCATTTGTTGCAGGAAAAGAGAATAGATTACATCAGTATTAGTCTCTCTTGTCAGGCTTTTCTATAACAAGATATTCGTGGCATTTTTAATGGTGCTTTCTTGATTTTAGGTTGAATATCATGAGAAACTACTTTTATTTGCTATGGAACAACTCCTTACTTTACAGAAGCTACTCATGCCTTCTTCCTAGGCTGGTAACAGGAGGCAGGATCCAGGTCTTTTCCTTATTAGTCATATTAAAGACTTATCTCTGGAGCAAAGAGGAAATTCAGAGACAAGAGAGCTCATGAGGAGAATATATCGAAGTCTTTTACATGCCAATTTAAAGTCCAGGCTTCCTAGGGAACTTTTTTGTTATTTAGATAGAAGCTAACATTTTATGTTCATGCTTTATTTGGGTATATGTGATAGGCATCATTTTTTAAAAGGTAAACGGAAAAAAACAAGTTTCACTGGTAATTTGGGAGAGAAAATAGTTCTGACTTTAGTTGTATTTTCTCTTTTGCTTAATTTTTTTTTTTTAATAGGGGAATATTGCCTTGTTTGAAGCATGTTGTAAAGAACGGATACAGCAGTTTGATGATGGCGGCTCTGACGAGGAGGATATCTGGGAGGAGAAGCACATTGCATTTACTCCAGAATCCCAGAGGAGATCCAGGTGAGCCATGGCTTCTCGAAGCATGAAATTTGCACATGGCACCACCAAGGTGTAGTTATAGTTTCTGGCTGAGAAACTACATATCACATATATATATATAAACTCACATATCCAGCAGCCACTTCCCAAGCTTGATGTTACAGTAACTGCTAGGCCAGTAGTTCAGGCTTATTATCTGGCTCTTACACTTACATTAACCCATTACTCTTATCTAAGTTTAGCCACATGGCTTGGTACCTTTCCTTCAGTGCAGCATTTTCATCTGTTTCCTCTTCGTCTGCCTGGTATCTCCTCTATGCCTTTCCTCATCCCAAAATTCTTAGTCTGCTCACCCTGCCTATACTTCCTGCCTGGCTAATGACCATCGTTTTACTAAACCAATGTAGGCAGAATCCAAGGCCAGTGCTATGTTCTGTGAGAAGGAATGCTCCTAAGAATGGATGGAGGACTAGAGAAGATGACCCAGTAATTAAGAGCACAGAAGACCTCAGTTCGGATTCCCAGTATCCACATGACAGTTCATAGACACCTGTAACTCCAGTTCCAAGGGATCCAGTACCATCTCTGGCCTATGTGGACACCAGGCATTGAAGTGGTACACAGAAATACATGCAAGCAAAACACCCATACACATTAAGTAAATACACAGCAAAAAATAATAAGAGGGGATGGACCAGCCCCCTTTATCTTTCCAGCAGCATGACAGGTAAAATCATTCTAAAAGCTCTTTACATAGGAAGCACAGAATGTGATTCTGTGTCCCCTCCTTTTTTTCTTTTAACTTTGTTATTTGCAAGTAACTTACTGAGGAAGTTTTATTTATGTAGGTTCTGCATGTGTGTACTGGCACATGTGTCCCCTGGCACACAGATGAGTGCAAGTCAGAAGCATCTTTCAGGGATCGGGTGTTTCTAACATCTGGGTCCTGGGAACAAATGGAATTCTTCAGACTTGACACGAAGCAGTTTTACCTCCTGAATCATCTCTGTCCAGCAAATAATGTCTAATCAGTCAATAACCTTTCAAGTTCATCGATAAACTTTTCAAAAAATTAAAGTGACCTTTCACATTAACCTCTGTTCTCTACAGATATGAAGACACGCATATACACTCTTCACTCTATCTTTCATCCAAAAAGTAAAGGAAAGGACATCAGTTCATTCAGAGGGCATAGCAGGTTTAAACTGCTTTTTACCTAATGATACAGCTTTAAATTCAATAGACAAAAATGGATAGAGCTGTAAAGCATGATGAGCAAATTTAGTTACAGGCAGATCATTCATCATTCCTCATGGTAATTAATGAAATAGACAGAATTCATATTGCTGCCAAGTAGACTGCTTAAAGCACATCATCTTCCAGCATGTACTTTTTGCACATTTACAAAGTAGACATTTTATCCCACAAAAGAACACAACAAAAGACCACATTCAGGTCATAAAGCTAATCTGAGAAAATTCTGAAAGCTTCTAATAGAAGAATTAAATTGGAAATTGGTATCAGATAGGTCTCTGGGAATTGGGTATGGAGGCACCTACATGCCTGTTACATCAACACTTGGGAGCTCGTGCGAGATTAGTGGGGAGCTCTAGGCCAGCCCTCAGCTACATAGGAAGATGGAGAGAAAAGGAACTTCATGGCTTTTCAAACTGAAGGAAAAGAAAATGCCAGTATAGCAGAATATGGGAAATAACTGGCTATATTAGACTTAAAGTATCTCACATCGGTGGCCCCGGTTTATACATTAAGTAAATAGAAATGAGCAAATAAAAGCCAGATAGGTAGTATAATGATTAGAGTAGAATCTGAAATATAGAACAAAATCAACAGAGGAAACTAGTGAAATAGAAATTGCTCTTTGAGAAGTTCATTCCTATTGAGCAAGATAAGGCACAAAAGTAATGGCACGAATGAGTGTTTGTCTCAGTAGAGGTTGCACAGAGAGTAAGAAGATTGAAAATGATGAGATAATAAACAGACTATGTGCTACTGCCAGCCTAAATGATCTTTGAATGACATGAAGAACCATAATCAAGAAAAGGTTTAGGGGGTATAGCATGAACAGTGCTGTATCTATTAGGGTTGAGTTTCTGTTCTAAAGCTGTTTATCAGGCAACCCTGTTAGGACTCACCTGTAAGACCAATGTTTGGGGAGACAGAGACAAGAGGATGAGAAATTCTAGAGGTTTGGATCTAAATTATTTCACTGATCTGCTACTATGCATTTCAGAAAGAAATAACAACTCCTAGGTTGTGGAAAAGAAAGACTGTTACTCTCCTTATTTAAAGACCACACTATTGTTTCTGGATGCAAAAATTTGTCTCGCTCACATTACAAAGAAAGCTAGGTTGTGCCTTCATAAGCAGATATGCAGAAACCCCTTTAAAAATTGTAGCATGTCAGTTGTGGTGACACATCTGTACAGATGTCTAGTGCTTTTAGAGCCTGAGGCACAGGGATCAGAGTTTTGTGACCAGTCTGAGCTACCTAATAAATAAGACTCTGGCCTAGAAACTATTTTTAAGGCTGATCAAATACAGTAATACAGAAAAGGGACCAAGGGTTTATTTAAAGACTGCAGAATTGTTTGAACCTCTTCGTGTATCCATATCCATTCTTTAAATTAAACAATCTCTACACATCAGAAGTAGGAAGGATACTAAAAGTATTGATGAAAACTATAGAGATCTCCTCATTAGCAATAACGATTGAATGACTTCCCATGGAGATTGGGAACTCACAGTGTGTTTAGTGAGTATTGTACCAGACTGCTAGATATTTCAACTAAAAAAGAGAAAAGATAGCAGGTTATAAAGGAAGAAATAGAACATTTCTTAGATAGCATCGTTAATGTAGAAAGTTTGCTTGGGTATAGGGAAGGACTATAGGATAATTCAAATGCATTTATCAAATTCTTACAACTCATGATCGGCATAATTGTATCCCTACCTACTAGAACTGTTGAAAATAATAAATGGTGCTGTTCATAACACTGTAAAATATAAGATAAATAGCTCTAACGTCTGGTACACTGTACTCTAAAACTCCTGAGTGTTGGTAAACTAGAGATAACTGCTAGTCAGCTCTAGTTCCTTACATGGATCCATGAGGTCAACACAGCACTCAACAAAATTCTGAGAGTTGGGTTTTCAGAACTGTTTACAAGTTGGTTTTTAAATCCTTACACTTCCCAGAAGGTATTGGCTCAGTTATGCTCTCTCTTAATCTCAGCAACAGCTGGAACCGAATTGATTGTCCCAGCAAAGTAAAGGTTTCACTTTAATGGTTCTGGTCTTTTGTTAATCATATCAATTCAGCCCCAGTTGACTAAAACCACTGATATATATATTTTGTAATACAACATATCAAATGCCCCAGATAGAGTCTTCCTTTTTTTCTCAGACAAGCCAGGCCTCCATCACCCTGCATTGCTCCCAACATTGTCTCAGACTCACACAGAATAGCCCATTAAACCCAAGGACTCAACAGCTTTTCCATTTCAGTGTAATTCTCTTAAAATATCGTCAGATGTGTCACAGCAAAAGTCCATTCTCTGGTACAGTTTCTGTTTTAGTTGGATTTCTGTTGCTGTGATTAAAATACCACAACCAACAGCAACTTCTTGCCTCAGCTTCACATATGCTGAGAAAGAATACATGCACTGTCACAGCTGGTAGGGAGAATACACTGCAAGTCAGAAGTCATGTCAGCAACTCATACATCGAGTTTAGAAGTCTCTTTTCCCTTTTTTTTTTTTTTTAATTCAACATTCTAAGATGGTGTATAGAGGATGATCAGAAGAAAAAAATCCCAGCATTCAGGAGGCAGAGGCTGGTGGATCTATTAAGTTTGAGACCAACCTGATCTACAAAGCAAGCCTCAGGACAGCTAGAACTATACAGAGAAACCCTGTCTCAAAAAAGAAATAAAACAAAAGGTCTGCAAAGACGCTTAGTACCCTTGGCACATACAGAGCCTTCGTCTTTGTGAAATGGCATAGGCAGACACAGTTCAGCTGAAGTGCAGTATGTTTTCACACTGAATGCCCTTTTAAAGTTTTCTGGATGTGGCTGGTTGCTTATTCTTTTTTAAAATATTTTTATTTTATGTGAATTGGTGTTTTGCCTGCATGTCAGATCTTGGAATTACAGACAGTTGTTAGCTGCCATGTGGATGCTGGGAATCGAGCTCAGGTCTTCCAGAAGAACAGTCAGCGCTCTTAACCGCTGAGCCATCTCTCCAGCCCAGGCTGGTTGCTTATTAAGCAGCTTAAATATTGCAGTGTTTTTTTGTAGCTCCGGCAGTACGGACAGTGAAGAAAGTACAGACTCGGAAGAAGAAGATGGCACCAAGCAAGACCTGTTTGAGTCCAGCAGTGCAAACACAGAGGACAAGATGGAGGTGGACCTGAATGAGCGTGAGTCACTCTGTCCTTAAGAGTTAGTTCTCTCAGGCTTGAAATTGCCTGTTTTTATCTCTGTGAGTTCAGGGCCATACTGCTGTACAGAGTGAATTTTAGGACAGCCAAAGCTACAGAGAAATTCTGTCCTGGGGGGTTGGGGGCGACACCCAAAACAAACAAACAAACAAACAAAAGTAAAAAAGAGACAGAGAGAGAAATTGCCTGGTTTTGAAACTTGGCAAAAGAATGGCCTATGACATCTGAGACTTTTGCCACCTCTATGTAACTCCTTGTCGGCTTGCATTTTCAGAATCTTTCTGAGGGAGGGAGAAGTCATGTATACTTGGAGGTGATTGGTTTGAACATTTTTTTTTTTCACAAATCTAGCCAGAGAACATTCCCCCACCCCCCACATACACGCCTCTACCCCATTCCAGACATTGATACTGTATCAGCAGTAGAAAAGCCACAGACTGGGCTTTGAGAGGTGGCTCAGTCGTTATGATCACATGCTGCCATTGCCAAGGACCTGAGTTGAGTTCACAGCATCTTTATTGGGTCATTCACAACTTCCTCAAGCTCTATGGCATCTGGTGCTGTCTTCTGCCTGCTGTGGGCACCTGCCCACAAAGATACACTACACGTACAGAATTAAAAGTACACTTCAAAAAAAAGCACAGACTGACTACAGAAATGAGGAAATAATTGGAGTCATGAATGAAATGCATCAGGGGAGTTAAATTAAGCTCAGTTTTAAACATTTCTTCACAGTTTATTTGTGAAACTCCAAACCTTAGACTTGTTCAGCTGGTCCACACTTGTGCCCTCTGTTTACTAATTAGAAGACTTGATTGTGCAGCCTTTTAAGAATGGCACTGTAGACAGAAGTTTCTGGCCTGTCTTGCCCAAGGTTCAGACTTGCAGTCCCATAGCTGTCTAGCGACAAGTAATCACACAAAGGCTTTTATTAATTACAAGCTGTTGACTTATGGTTCAGGCTCATCACTTGCCTGTTCAACTTAACCCATTTTCATTAATTTGTGTATTACCATGTGGATTGTGGCTTACCTGTGTTTCTTTACATCTTTCTTCCCTGGGCAGCAGCTCACAGTGTGTCTGTGTGATTCTGCCCTCCTTCCTCTTTAGGCTTGGATTTCCTGCTTGTTTCTTTTTCTTTTCTTTTTTTTTTTTTTTTAAAAAAAAAGTTTTAATTTTATTTTATGTACATTGGCTTGAGCGTTTCAGGCCCTCTGGAACTGGAGTTACAGACAGTTATGAACTGCCATGTGGGTGCTGGGAATTGAACTCAGGTCCTCTGGAAGATCATTCAGTGTTCTTAACCCCTGAGCCATCTCCCCAGCCCCCTCCTGCTTGTTTCTAAATTGGCTTGCCATAGGCCCTCTTTATTAACCAGTGGTATTCACAGCATACAGAAAGCCCACATTATGCCACTAACTTTTAAAAATGAAAGGGGGCGAGTATTAGGTATTATGATGTGATTGAAGACTTTCCCCAAGCCTGACCAGTTTTCTGTGTTCAAGGTAGCCTTTATGTCCTTGATTCTTCGTGAAGCCTGACATTTTGTATAACACTCCAATCTGAAAGCAGTCTTCTCATTCTCCAATCAGAAAGGTCTGTGTCCTCAGACACAGGAACTAGGCTTCCCTGTCCCTGGGTTCAAATCCTCATGGTCTTATGTCCCAGGTAGCAGTCCAGTAATGATGAATTGCCACGTCTATGCCCTCTGCTTGGTGCCTCCTAGAAGCACCTGGGCAGGCTGCTGAGAGAACTGCAGCAGGCAGGGCTTCCTGAGGGTGTGCTGCTTCAGAGCCACTGACAAGGCGTTTGAAAGGAAAAACAGCCACAAGAAGGTGCAGTCCCACAAACTACTTAGTGTGACTCTGCAACAAGATAGGGGGGTGAGGCCAAGAATTGACTTTTAGAAATTTGTTTTTAGTTATGTGTATTTATGTATTATTTGTGGATCTATGCACATGCGTCAGAAATCCAGAGCTATGGGACATCCTGGAGATACAGGCTGGAGTTAGAGGTAGTTATGAACCACCCTGTGTGGGTGCTACAACTGAGCTTTAGATCCTCTGCAAGAGCAGTTTGTGCTGTGAACCACTGAGCCATTCTCCAACCACGAATTACCTTCTGAAGGTTGTAGGAAACTGCTGAGCACTTGGCAGACAGAACTCAAAGCAGTAGTGAGAGAACAGGATTGGATAGCCAAGACATCTTAGGGAAACAACAGGAGGAAGAGAACTCTGGATCTGCAGGGCTGCTCCCTTTGGGCTCTGTCCCTGGGGTTTGAATCTTCACACTGTTGTGCAGCAGGTCACTGGAGCTTTTTTATCTGTTCCTGCCAAGTAGACCTGAGTTAGAAGTTTCTGTCTTGGCCAAGAAATTCTCAAATACCAGACAGCACCTTTTGAAATAATTGAGTTGAAGGCTTAATATCGTAACTGTTGAGCCAGTAGCTCAAACATATTACTAACTAGCTCTTACACTTAAATTAACCCATGATTCTTTTCTTATTTAGCCATATGGCTTGGTACCTTTGCTCAGATCAGCATTCTCAACTTGCTTTCTTTGTGTCTAGCTGACTCTGCTGCTCTGCCTTTCCTCTTCCCAGAATTCTCCTAATCTGGTCATTCTGCCTGGCTACTGACTAATCAGCATTTTATTAAAACAATACGAGTGATAAATTTTTACAGTGTACAGGAGCATCCCACACAGTCCCGTTGCCCTTTGTCTCAATGCTGCTGTTCTTTGAGATATTTGGATTAGCTAGTCTTGATGTCTCATGCATTTGGAGCCATTATAGCTCTGTCATTTGGGACTGTTGTACTCCACTCAGCAGTGCGTTAGAGTTCATTCCCTGTTGGAGCTGCTAATACAAAATTCCTTCTCTTTTAAAGCTAAATAATTTTTCAGAATTGCTGGACATAGTGACACATGCCTGTAATCTCAGCACTTGGGAAGTGCAAGAGACTCAGGAGTTCAGAGTCATTCTCATCTACTCAGCAAGTTCGAACCCAGCTTGAGCTAAGGGGTCTATCTCAAAAACCCAGAGAGAAACCAGGAAGAGAAAAGGAAGGGTGAAAAGAAAGGAGTTAGGAGAGGGGGTGATGGACAGCTGGACTGAAGAAAAGGAGCTGTATGACTTAAACAATATGCCTCTGCTGTATGTTGAGGGCAATGTCTGGATGACTTTTGTGTTTATTTCAACACCACAGGACTCAGCTTTCTATTTCCTTGCTCTTTGAGAAAGACTTTTTTTTATCGGTAGATATGAAGCTCCTCACTCTTTTTTAAAAAAAAAAGAAAGAAAGAAAGATTTATTTATGTATGCAGTATACAGAAGAGGGCACCAGATATCATCATAGATGACTATGAGCCACCATGTGGGTGCTGGGAATTGAACTCAGGACCTCTGGAAGAACAGTCGGTGCTCTTACCACTGAGCCATCTCTCCAGCCCCAAAGCACCTCACTCTTAACATGTGTGCCACACATATGTGTGTGTGCCCACACATTTACCTCTCCCCGCTGCTTCCCTGGGCTGTTTGCAGAGTTTTGAGCAATTTCTGCTGTTTAGGTCTGGGGAACTACCCTGGGAAAGACTGTCAAACATCCCAAGAGTATAGAATTCTTTCCCCTGACATCTGAACTTTGAAGTAAAGCTATCAACCCATGGAACTGGTCCCAGAATTTTGCAATGGTGAGAAGGAAAAATAATTGTTAGGTGGAATTTTTGTATATACTTTATAGGTTTGAGTATTTTTATTGGAAATTATTCCTAGGAATCAAATTGCCAAATGAAAAGCCACAAGAGTCACTTTGCACTCCAGTGATTGTGCCAGCCCCACCCCCTAGTAGCACCATGTTAACTTTTCTCCTGTAGCAGTTACTATCTTACCTGCTAACTTGGTTTTGAAAATAATTTCTATTTTGAGGGTCCCCAGGGCCTGTCTGAGCTTAAACAATTTTCCTAACTCAGTTTCCCAAGTGTCTGAATTAACAGGCACAGCCCACCCACCACACAGCCTCAGGAAGATGCTTCCTTATTAAAGTCAAGAGTTGACTTCTCCAAATGATAATCTTCCCTTTGTTTCAGCACCCACCTGGTCAGCCAACTTTGATGTCCCAATGGAAACTACCCATGGCTCACCCTTAGACTCAGTGGGATCGGATGTCTGGAGCACAGAGGAGCCGATGCCAACTAAAGAGACAGGCTGGGCTTCTTTCTCAGAGTTCACATCCTCTCTGAGGTGAGCAAATGTGTGCTGTCTTGAACCCTTTCCAGAGTGAAGCAGGTATTGTGCATTTACTGTGAGCTTTATTCTGTACCTTGTTTTACCTCCGAGTTGAATGATGCCTCCAACAGGATTAAGAGTCAGCATGTGATTGGGGCATACTGACACAGCTGTGTACCACAGCAAAACAGAAAGGGTTTTCATCAGATAGCCTGGGAAGATCATCCCCAGTGTGTTTAGCAGGACAGAATGGAAGGTGACCTCCAGAGCTGTGGAGTTTCCCATGCTCCACAGGTGGGTTCAGGGAGTAAGAGTCGGTCCCTCCAGGGTTCAATTCCCAGCACCCACATGGCAGCTCACAACTGTCTGTAGTTCCAGTTCCCAGTTCCAGGCAAACACCAAGGTAAATAAAAATAAAAATAAATAAATAAATAGATAGATAGTTTTTTTTTAAAAAAAAGAGTCAGTCCCTGAGCAACACCTGCAGAATGGCACAAATATAAGGCAGACCCTGACTTCCCTGTGTGTGTGAGCTTGCTTCTCACTAGCCATTAGTCTAGTGCTCTATATTAGAGGACAAGCTGATGTCACTGCTGGTCCTCAGTGACAGAGACCTCATTTCATAACTTTCCTGCAGAGCTTTGTCAACATTTGAATGTTAAGTGTGAGTTTCATATTTTATACAACCGAAGTCTGTTCCCACTGCTGATTTCTGAATTTTTCTCTTTTCTGAAAGCACAAAGGAGTCTTTAAGGAGTAATTCTCCTGTGGAAATGGAAACCAGCACTGAGCCTATGGATCCCTTGACATCTGGTGCAGCTGCCTTGACCACTCAGCCAGAGGGTGAGTTCAGTGTGCTAGCATGCTCGCAGCAGATAGAAGAAACCAGACCAGGCTTGGGCTCAGACTAAAGAGAGTCAGGAAAATAAGATAGTGTCAACAGATAGACTGTATTGTGACAGAATCATAAAACAGAGAATCTAGAAGGAGTTGGGTTCCAAGTGTCCAGGCCATAAACTTCTTATTACAGTGTTAAGCATAGGAATCTAAAAGCCAGAGAGAAGAGGAAGCATAATGCCCAGAGTAGAGAAGATCAGACTAGATATCATACCTCATCCTGTTCCTGCAGACCCTTTGGTATTTTGCTAAGGCACATGGGAGTATGAACTTGGTTTAGGCCAGGGGGCTGGTTTTTCATCCCCATATGAGCAGATGGAGTAGTTACAGGTGTCTAAATCCTAGGAAGCTGTCTCATTGCTCTGAATGTTCACCTGTGTTCCTTGCATAGACCCTGAACTATTTGCAGACTAATGAAGAGCCATTTGGGAGAGTACTATCAATAGGACATGTGGTAGGGAGTAGATGTGTATGGAGGTAAGAGCCTTAGGAAGGAGCGAAGCAATGCATTTCTGGGAAAAGGTAGTGAGCAGAGACCCCAGAACCAGAGACAGAAGAAGTAGCTGGTAGGAGCATTATTACTCCAAATAATCGAACTCACAAAAACTCTGTCAGAACTTCATTGACCTGGTATAGCATCTGACAATAACAAAACAAAAAACATAAGAAAGGAGAAGCTCCATTTGACTTACAATTGTAGGCTGTAGTCCCGTCATTTGAGACCTCAAGTAGTCAGCCACATTGAATCCACTGGCAGTAGCAGAGACCATAAACATTACCTTGCTGCTGTCATCCTCGGTCAGCTTGCTTCACTTGTATATACAAGTGAAGCAGCTGGCCCATAATTTAGATAACTCCCACAGACCCACCTGATAGAGTTACTTAGTTGAGACACTTTCTAAACTGTGTCAACTTAACATTTAAAACCCCATTGTAGCTGGTTTGGTGGGTTCTGGAGTTGCACAGATTGAAAGTTAGGGGTGAGGGTACTGGGTTCAGATCCAGAAATTTGACAAGTCCAAGCTCATGACCAGTATCATATGGCTTCCTATTATAAAGCAAAGGAAAGATCCTTAGGCACATTTCCCTGTGTTCTAGAGTAGGCCTAGAAGCAATGGATCTTCTGAAAGGAAACTGGGACTATGTGCACACAGAGCTGGGAAGACTCTTTGGAACTTCCCAGCCCTCCATTGAGGAAAACCTGTGAGAGAACCACCCCAGGGGGCATTTATAAGCACCGGTGCCCATCAAAAATTTATCTGGGTGGAGCTGCAACTCTTAACATCTTAGTCTCAGTAGGTGGGACTAAGGCACAAGAGTCTTCATAGAAAACGGCATCAGATCCATGGTAGGTTTGGTGGATGTGACCATCCACTGTATGCACTTTCAGCACCAGGCAGTGTGGCCATGGAAGCCAGCTCAGACGGGGAAGAGGATGCTGAGAGTACAGACAAGGTAACTGAGACCGTGATGAATGGCGGCATGAAGGAAACACTCAGCCTCACTGTAGACGCCAAGACAGAGACTGCAGTCTTCAAAAGGTAACCAGAGCCTGGGGCTACTATGGTGACAGCATGTTGGGAGGAAGGGGGAAGAAACCAAACATGAACATTTTTAAGTTCAAATGAGCACTTAAAGGCTAGCTTGCTATCTTTCTTACATCTTCATTAATGTTAACCAAGAGATGGAGAGTTTTAGGCCCCTAAAGTACACTTTTCCTCATGTGTGTGTCTTCAGAGTCTAGTAGATTGACAATGTTTACTTTGCTAAATTGGCATGGACAGGGGCTACAGAGCCCACCTGTCCAACCAATGGCATACAGAGAGATTGTGTTCTGTAGATGTAATGCAGTCATTGTAATTCAGCAGCAAGAGCTTAGTGCTAACAACACAAGACTTGATTAGAAAACAGCAGACTCACTTCTACAATTCATGGGATACAAAAGCAATTGTAATGGAAATTTAAATCTGGAAACTATGGAGGGTAACAGAAACACTTCCATCAAGATTTGGCCTGCAGCTAAAACAGTGCTTAGAGCCTTTCTCAATGCCTAATGAAGGCACCACAAGACAAAACCACAAATGAGAGAAATGAACTGTCAGATAATGCCATGTGTGGCATATGCAATCAATGTTTTTCCATTAAAAGCATGCAAACTAGACGATGAAGAGGCAGCTCAGTTGGTAAAGGGCTTGCCTTACAAGAGTGAGGACCTGACTTTAATCCCAGATACTCACATAAAAAAGCATGGCGGCACACACTTGGGGAGGTAAAAGCAGGTGGAACCCTAGAGCTTACTGGCCGGCCAGCCTAGACTACTTGTTGGACCACAAGTCCCAGTGTGAAGAACTAAGTGAATGGCTCCTGAGGCGTGATACTAGGGTTGAGCTCTGGTTTCCATATGCATGTACATGCAAGTGCATGCACACTCACATATGTGCACATACCCAACTTGTATACTTGTACTTACATACAAGTGAAATGGCTCAGCAGATAAAAGCATTTGCTATGCAAACCTGACCACCTGTTTTTAGTTCCTGGGGCTCATGGTAGCAGAAGAGAACAGACCCCTGAAAGTTGACCTCTGAGACACACAAACACACACCTACCTCACACACATATAATAATAAAATAAAATAATTTAAAAAATAACAAAATATAGCTTATTTGTTTTTCCCATTTTATTTTATGTATATAAGTGTTTTGCCTGCATATATGTCTTCACCACATGTATTCAGTGCCCACAAAGGCCAGAAGAGTATGTCAGATCCCCTGAGACTGAAGCTGTAGGTGGTTGTAAGGCACCATGTAAATAGTGGGAATTGAACATAAGTCCTCTGGAAGAGCAGCCAGTGTTTTTAACACTATGTTTCTATCCCCCTCTGCAGTGTATTTAAGTTACAAGACTGTAGAACATCATCATGTGATCTCAGTGGGGTGACATGTAATTACTAGTGGTAGTGGAGTATTATAGACAAGAGCCAGCATGACCTAGTTTCTGCTCTTCCTCAGCACTTTGTTGGTGTCTTAGTGAATGCAGTAGAAAAATAAAAGGTGAAGGTGTAAGGTAGATAAAATGGTCATTGTTAACTGACTAATTTGTACATAGAACATTCTGATTAAACTGTTGATAATAGTTGGAGTGAATTTTTTCGGATGCATAAGAAAACTCATTTTGTCTTATAAACCAGGTGTGTGTTTTAATAAGATGTGAGACCTCACCAATAAGAATATAAATCTTAAAGGAAAAGAATTTAAAATCTTATTGGAATCTATAATAAATACCTGAAATAAATAAAGAGATGTGCCAGACTTATTAGTGGAATGATACCCTTGACATTTCTCAACAGGTGATGTTTAAAATCAGTCAAGTCCCCACCATCCCATGAGCAGTTTCACAGAAGTTGTACTATTTCTGAAGAAGAACAGAAAGAGAGCCAAGACCACTTAGTGGAAAGAAGTCAGGGCTTCATAGGTACATATGACTGGTTAATAAGACAATCATGACCAACTACTAACACAGAGGCCCCCCTCAGCGTGAACTTGACAAAATAGAACGACGTGACATACACTCCAGCAAAGAAAACTGCAGACTAATGAAAAATGATTGCCCCCTTGAGAGAAAAATAAAATCAGGCCTCTCGCCTTATTGTGAATATGAATGGCAGCCTTCAGACAGAAAATATCTTGACTATTTGGGGATGAAATGTTTTTTAACTAAAAAGAAAAATAATGTGAATTTATTTAATTTTTAATATTGCCAGAGAAACATTTAAATGAAAAGACAAGTGCTAACCAAGAACGAGCAGCTAGAATATAGAAAGAGCCTGCTGTCAGCAAGAGAGAGAATTCATGTTTAAAGGTGAAAAAGGATATGCAGAAGTTTGGATCTGTGAAGGAAAACAAGAATAAAGCAGACAGGGATGCCTGCCTACTGGCCAATATCATCTGCAGTGCCACACAGGCATGAGATCATTGGCTTAAGTTACAGAAAGTAGAAAACGCCAAACTTGCCCAGATCATTTCATGATAGCAATGAAGCCATTCCAGAACCACAGAAATAGTCACAAAGCAGAGCACTTACTTCTAAGTGCAGAAGTCATACGGTATATTATTACTGACGGAATGCAAGGGTTTGTCCTGAAATTCAAGGATGGTGGTTATCAGAAAAAAACCATACATCAGATAAGAGAAATAAGGTTTTACACTTAATACACAGTTAATATTCTGACCCACAATATCAGAACGGTGGGTTCCTTTAGGAGAAGCATCAGTATTGGATGGATAGAGAGAAACTGTCTGCAGTCACTGCCTGTATAGACGGTCTTGCAAAGAAAGTACGGAGACAGGGAGAGGGCTGTGGGGGACAGTGAGAGCTGCTGTTTTGCAGACATGGCAGTGAGCAGCCAAGTCAGTAGCAAGCAGTAAGAACTCAAGGAAAAAATTGAGACTAATCTTTTTTTTTTTTTTTTAAATGAGTAGCTTTAAGCTGGGGATGCTGGGATATACGTACCTTTAACAAAAAGCATCAATATGTCCATATAGCAATTTTTTTTAAAGATTTATTTATTATGTATACAGTATACAGAGGAAGATACCAGATGTCATCACAGATGGTTGTGAGCCACCATGTGGTTGCTGGGAATTGAACTCAGGACCTCAGGAAGAACAGTCAGTGCTCTTAACCTCTGAGCCATCTCTCCAGCCCCCATATAGGAATTTTTTTTAATTGTAAATATATTATGATTATGCTCCCCCAACTTATATTTTTTTCCTTACCTCTCTTTACCCACTCAAACTTCATATTCTTCAAAACCAAACCAAAAAAATGCAGATCAAACAACAGTAAGGACCCCACACACACACACAATACAACAAAACTAAACACAAACACACAGACAACCACGAACTTTATTTTCATTTAGGGGTATTATATATAGTGAAGATTTCTATAGAGAATTTTGAAAATGACCTAAGCAAGTAGAGACATTATACATCATTTTGGGACATCTCAGTATTACATAGACATCTGCCAGTTCAAATTATCCTTCAAGTTCACTAAGAGTTCTTAGAAAGAGTTTGGTCTGAATACTCTTCAAATGAAAGTAGAAATTCAGGGTTCTTAGCTTGCTTTGGCTGACAAAAAATACAGTTAGAAGATGTGCCTGCCACCTGTACAGCCATGCTACAAAGACACGGGCATTGAAACCATGATGTTACTGCCCTCAAGGGACAGCCATGTGGTGATGGAGATGGAAAGAGGGCAGGGTTGCTTGATTGTAGAACCTTTGCTTAGCCATATTCATTCCCAGCGCCCTTTTTAAAGCAAGGTGGAAGAAAGTCAGTTTCCTTGAAAAAGTCAAGTCCAGTTTTCCCTAAGTACTTTGTAAAGCAACTGCAGGGGCATTAGGAGAGCACACAAGCTGATGGCGCTGTAGAGACAACTCTGCGGTAAGTGTTGGCTGCCTAAGGATGAGTGCTTTAGTTCTACCCATATAAAAGTACTGTAAGTTAGCACAGGTGTGCACAACTGTAATGCCAATAGTGAAAGGACAGGCAGACTCTGGAGGCTTGTTTGCCATCCATCTTACATTAAATAGTGAACTTCAGGCTCATGGAGAGACAACGGCTCAAGTAATGGGAGTAGCAGTTGAAGAGATCTGTAACATAAACCTCTGACCTCCAGGTATGATACATGGGCAAAGGTACATCCACATAGAAAGAAATGACTATTACATAGTGGCATATGCCTGCCATCTCAGCACTTGGGAAATTCAGGCTGCATAGTGTCTAAACACATACATAAGAGAATGCATATACACATAGGTCTTCAGTGTAAACTCATCTTTAGACCTTTTACATGTGTTTTGCTTGCCACAGTTCTTGCCTCTAAGGAACCCTGTGAGGTCCAGCTGTGAGTCTTGTCCATAGTTACAGATGACGAGCCAGGCACTTGAGCCAAATGATGTGCCATAGTCTTCTGGACACTAGCAGGAAAAGGTAGATTATACTTCTGACCTATGGGCAGAAAAGCACTTTTTTTTTTTTCTTTTTTTTAAACTAAAGAGAGTGGCTGGAGAAAGATGGTCCAGTGGTTAAGGACACTTTCTGCTCTCCCAGAGGACCTGAGTTCAATTCCCAGCAACCACATGGTGGCTCCCAACCATCTGTAATGAGATCTGGTATGTTCTTCTGGAGTCCAGGGTAGAACACTGTATACATAACAAATCTTTTTTAAAAACAAACAAGCAGTTAAGGGCACTTTTTCTCCTGGATGTAACACCCTAAGAAAAGCCCGTGTTGGTGGCTAATGTTCCTGGTAGCCTGAGGCCTGGAGGTAGCATGAGGTTTGGTTGCTTGTGGCTATAGGGAGCCACAGAGCAGTGGATGCTCACTGTGGAAATAGTGCTGTTGCTTAGGAGCATGTGGTCCTTGGAATGTGCAGGAATTAGAGAAATAGATTTGGAATAAACACAGTAATGGATAGTGTGGTAGAGTTGTTGCCTTGGAGAAAAGGAGCAGAAGGGGTGAGAAAAGAAGTTACAAGGGATTGGGATATAGCTTGATGGTAGAGCACATGTTAGCATGTTCGTGCCCTGGTCTCACCTCCAGCACTAGAAAGCCTGCAAGTCAGATCTGTACATTGTGATTAGTTCCTGAATGGCCTGGGTAAAGTGCCCTAAAGTTGGGGATTTCATGCACAAGTGAAGCCAAGGCTTGGATCTGAGGAGGGCATGCCTTTCATTCAGGATCTCTTTGAATTGGGTGAGGCGTGAATCCAGGTAGGGCAGGACACAGCCAAGCTTCCAGCCCAAAGTCAGGGGTGTGCCTGCTGTCTTCTCCGTCAAGAGCTGCCCACAGGCAACTCTGGCTCCTGTTTGCTGCTGCTTTAGCTCTTGACTCCTTGTTTCTTCCCAGTGTCTGCTTAGGCATGCGCTGTTGGAGGGCTTTCCACCTGGCTTAGCAGTGGGTACCTCTTGTCTGAGGCAAGGCTGTAAGCCAGGAACACATGCAAGTGGTGGGTGTGGCCTTGAGTGCATGGTGCAACTAAAGGCTCCTGTTCCTTCAAACAGGTTCTCTTCACACCTCCACCGAATCTGCGGGGTGCCATGTGCAGTCGTGGACATGTTTCCCCAATTCCTCATTTCTAGGAGTGTTCTGAAACTCTTGTACGTTTCTTTTTCTGTTTTGCACACTTGGCCTCAGAGTGTTGAAGTCCTACCGGTATGTACGGTGACACGGACCGCTCTTTCTCAGACACCAGCCACATTACATTGTCCCTCTCAGTTCCCACCTGCGTGTGGCCCTTTCCTCTCGTGGTTCCCCAGTCACTGTCTGCATTTCTGTTATCCTTCCACCCTGAGCATGCTCAGCCCCAGGGCTTGCCTCCATGGCAGTCATGATTTCAGCGCCATTTGCATGTGACCTCATCCTCTGGCCCTGGACACCATGCCTGGTATGTGATGCACCTGTCTCCCTCTCTCCTGTAGTGAGGAAGAAAAACTGTCTACCTCTCAAGATGCTGCTTGCAAAGACGCAGAAGAGAGCTCTGAACCAGCAGAGGCCAAGTGCACAGCTCCCCGAACCCCCAGCAGTAGTCCCGAGCAAAGGTAACCACTCCACCTGTCTGCATCCTCTGAAGGTTCTACCATGCCTCTGCGAGGGTGGAGGCTTGAAAGGTCTTTGCAGCTGTACCCAAGCTTTAGCAGGGTGCTAGGTACAGTACTGTTTCTCAGATCTCAAGTAGGCGGGTATCCCAGCCAAGCACTGAGAAACAACATTTATCTCTGCAGCCAGTGGACAATGTCCCTGGCTCAAGCCTGGGTGCTGTGCTGCCTGTACAGGAAGGTCCTGGGAGGAGTGATTGCTTAGGCAGTCTCAGTTGCTTGACTCAGTTCTTTGGAGGCTATGCTGTGAATGGGGTTGAGCCCTTCAGTGATCCTGTGAAGGGAACAGGCCTCCATCTCCCAAAATCACTTGTGACACTGGGGAACTCGTCTGAGGCCCTTTACCATGTACTGCAAAATACTTCAAGTCCTAGAAGGGGAGAGCTTGTGAGATCAGTTCATGGAGGTTTGATATCTATGGGTGGGCATGTCTTAAGTGCAAGAGCCCCACTGCCAGAGCCATGTGATTTGGATGTGGTGTTTTCTTTCTAGTCACCTTTTGCTTAGACTGAGCCAGTGGTCTGAAGGGATAGGCCAAGCCAAAGCCTCAACTGCAGAGGGCCCACGCCCATACACTCAGCCTCGCAGGTAGAGCCAGGTGGCCACGGATTCGCAGGAGCCTACGTCAGAAGATGAATGAGGATGTACTCTGGACAGCAAGAAATTTTGTTCAGCACCTCTCAGAGCTTACTTTTCTGATAATATATATTTATATTTATATAAGATGTGTATTCCTTCTGGAAGGAATAAAGTGACCTTTAAAGCAGTTGCAGAGGCGTTGTACTTTCCCCTGGCCAGACTCCCCAGTAGGCTGCACTCTTCAGAACCAATGGGCAGGAACCAGCAGGGGGCGCTCACCACTTCTGGTCTGGAAATCCCCTATTCATATACCCTGTGGCCCCTTTTGTTTTCTCATAGAAATTCTAGGCAAAATGAAGTATGGATTATGATTTTTAAAATTTTCTTTTTACCTGCAGAATTAATTGTAAGTACTGTGTGAACAGGTCACTCTTGTGAAGGCTTGGAAAGAAAAGGTACCAGTTAGACTTCTAGCTGTTTGGGAAAGTCCCTCTTTTTCTGGGCTTTGCGGGTGTCTTTAAATGGTTACATTTAACTTCTGCCCATTTGTTTCCTTAGTTGAAGCTGTTGAACAGGCAGGACAGCTGGGCTGTGTCTCTGAAGAAGTCATACAAAAAGCTGTGGATTGCATCTTGCCTCTATGTTGGACTTATTTGACAAAGGGCAGCCATTTAGGTCCTTCTCTAGCTGTTTCTTTTTTTGTTTTGTTGTTTGTTTGGTTTTTCCAAACAGAGTTTGTATCTTGAAACTCTCTTTGTAGACCAGGCTGGCCTCAAACTTACTAAGATCTGCCTGCCTGTGTGTAATATGAAGTTTCTAGCCCAGACTAGCCACAAGATCTGGACCAGCAGTCCCAAAGTTCCAAAGAAACACACAGAAGCTTGTATTAATTTTATACTGGTTGACCTATGGCTCAGACATATTGCTAGCTAGCTCTTTCGTCTTATCTCAGTCTATTTCCATTAATCTGTTTAGCCATGTGGCTTGGTACCTTTTCTCAGATCAGCATAGTTGTCTTCTTTCCATTTGTGACTGCTAGTGTCTCTGCTGTGCTCTTCCTGTTCCCAGAGTTTTCTTAGTCTGATAGCCCTGCCCACACTTCCTGTCTCCCTCTGCCAATTAGCATTTTTATTAAACCAGTAGGCGGGACAATTATTTACAATGTAACGGAACATCCTACTACATCTGTGCTTTGCAAGTGCTGGTATTAAAGGCATGCACCACCACCTTTTTGCCCTCTCTAGCTGTTTATATGTCATGAAAGTCTCTGCCCTTCAGGCTGCAGGATGAGCTGCAAAATGATAAGTCAAGTCAATGGAAGACCAAACCTGCTTATACTTGACCTTCACCTGCCCTAGTCAGAATAGGACTCCCTGGTGAAGCCACAGTAGGCAGGTATCTCATAGCCCAAAGAACATTCTCAAGGGGAGACTGGAGGGCTGCATGCAGGAAGTAGGGGGACTGGGGTTGTTCTCTATGCAGTGACAATGAGCTGATGCCATGGAAGCTTAGTGTACTGTCAGCACTTTTGTTGGAAGAGTGCAAATGGCAGCCTCCCCAGCGCTACTATACTGCTCTAGGCCTTGGACTTGGCAGGGCTTTCATTTACTTCAGCCTGAAGGATGGCATTGCCACCATTCCTGGCTTCAGTAGCCTTGTCCCTCCTGTTGTCTCCACAGCTAGCGTGCTAGGGTTCTGCACACATCACCCTTACAAAGCTCTGGGATGGGTAGTATTGTCCCCTTTCTGCCAAGAGAAAACAGGACTGAGAGGTTAAGGAACGTGTTTTCAGGTACACAGCTTGTGAACAGTCAAGGTGCAGTCACACCCAGCTGTCGGGCTCTAGAATTCTCAGGGACCCTCAGTCACCATGTGTAATTAGAGTACAATATTGGGGAGCATGCTGGTTCCTGTTACAGCTGGCAGCTTCCAGTAGGGAAGACAGTCCAGTTTAAAAAGCGTGTGTATGCTTCTAGCTACAGCCTGGATGAACCTATCTAAGTAGCTCAGGGTGTGATTTTGACAGAAGACCTGTTTCTGCTTTCCTCGGCTTCTTTATGTCTGTGCTGCTTCTGCTCTGCAGGAGCCAATGTCTGGCTGTGTCCCTTTATTCTCAGCACTTGTCCTTTTCACACACCTTTTTCCATTCTACTTCCTAGTAGCAGTGCTCTGCTTTCCAGGTGGAAGTTGATTTGCACCCCCTGTAGGACAGCAGTTTATGAAGCTGAGACTAGCAGGGTGAAAGCTGAACTGTTGTGCACATACACACCTGCTCTGTCACTGTTGACAGCTATGTGTCCTGTGGAGTGTGGGCAGAGTTGACCTGCTCAGCTTCAAGTGCCTCAGGTGTCTGTCTCCTTCTCTGTAGGACTGACCAGCCAAGCATGCCAAGCGACACGTCAGTTAATGGCCCTGTATGATGAGTGACATCTGCTGCTGCTGACCGAGGACTGCAGGCCACCACCACCCAGGGGCTCTGGAGGGGTCAACCAGAGCTACCAAGCCGCCATTGCTGCACTCTGCAAGGGATCAGGACCAGCAACCTTTATATTCTAGATTATAAGACATTGTACAGAGAAATTCAGAAGTGTACAAATATTGCACATTGAGAAATACCAAGAATTTTTGCGTATGTTTATATTGTATTGATCTCAATAATGGGTAGCCTGTGACATCAGATCTTGCCACCCATGTAATAATAGTAGTAATACATAGTTCAGATGGTTGTAAGAATAGTTTTATAAAGTGACTACACAGATCTATTGTATTCGAAACATAACTATTTGACAATTATTAGTGTGACCAAAGTATTAGGCAGTTTTCATACATTTTCCACCTTGTACAAAATTCTGAATTCATTTTTCTTCCAGGTTGGCACAGAGCTGTCGATGAAAAAGCCCTCCGCGTGTTATTTTGGTTGTTCTGACTTACAAAGTGATTTTAAATGATATTTGGTGTTCTTTTATAACCTGCTTTTGATTGGTAACTGTTTTCTGTATTGTTGCAGGCGGATCAAATGCGTGAGTCTTGGTGGAGATTAAGTATTTATTGCTACAACTTAGTTGATGAATTGCCGTTCTTGTAAAGCCATATGTTCTGTTATGGTCTTGTTTGCTCAGAGCATTTCTTTATACAGGTGAAACACTAGAATATTGGGGTGTACATGACTGTGGTTGGGTTGTTTTTTTTGTTTTTGTTTTTTTGTGGGGGGATGTTTTTGTTTTGTTTGGTAATTCATCCGCCTTTTAACCCATTCACCAAAACATCCCTTGTCAGCAAGCATCACTGGTGGCTATTTCAGAGTGGTCTGCATCCACACTGCTCCAAGTCACAGAGGTGAGTCCCTGGAAATGCTCGCACTGGTGACAAAATAGGATGCATCCATCAAGCGGGCTGGCTTTAACAGAATCACAACCTGGCATCCAAGCATGTTTCTTGTTTTACTGTACCTTGTGAGGTTTTCACTCGTAAACCAGTGGATTTTAGAACTGGTTTGTGTGTATATAGTGATTATGGATACTAATTCAATGTAATTTATAATTTTCTATGTCAGCATAAACACATCCCAGCCTCCTCCAACAGCTGAAGCAATGGCCTGTGCACTGCCGTGGCATCTGGTGAAAGGGCTCAGTCACCTCACCTCTTGCACTTTTAGATGCAGATCAGTTTTTCATTTCTTTAGTAGAAAATTATTCATGTATTTTTACATCATTTGTGTTTCCTGACCAGTATTTAAAACCAAAAGGATATTCTGAAAAATGGCCAATAAGTTTTTTAGAACCAGCATCCCAAGCAGCGTGCCTATATGACATCGTGTATGGAAAGAAAAGAGTCCAGTGTCCAATGCCTTACTCCTTACTTGCTCTCACTGTAGATAGTGGAGGGACTGCCTCAGGTGGCCGAGGCAGGTCTGGTCACCAGGCTCAGTGGGCAGCAGGAGGCTCTGGGACTGGTGGTGAGGGGCTCAGTGGCCTGTGCGTGCCCACCCAGGACCCTTCAGTCATAGCTCCTTCAGGAGAGACTGCTCTCTTCTGGAATCTAGTGCCACCAGAGGACAGGGCTCCTTCTGCTCGTCTCAGGGATGGTTGACCTGTGTGGCCTAGGACCTCACATTGCTGGTGGATGGCATGCTCCTGTCTCTCCTGGTGATGAGCCTTGCTTGCCACAGCCAGGGTTTGGCCCTTTGTCAACCCACACTGTCTCCTTGCTGTGGATGGGGCTGGCTTTTCCATCCTACCATCCACTGGGGAAGGGGCATTTGGGTGTTGTCTTTGGGGAAGAACTTGGGTTTGCTTGTCTGGGGGGAAGGCTGTGAGGGTAAAAGGGACAGGTGTGTTGGGTTGGAGGGTGCCAGCCGGGGCTGGAGATGAGTTCCTGCTCCTTGCATTTCTGTTTATTGGCCGTATGAATCGCAAGACTAACAGATGTCTGCAGTACAATACCTGTATTAAAAGTAATAACAAAATAAAGCCTGATGCTTTGTTTCTAGAGAGTTCCTCTCGTGCTTTTTTTGGGTTCTAGTAGCCACATGATATGGGGCTGTGCTCAGTCTCCCAGCTTTCTCCTGTCTTTGGCTCTTGGGCATACCAGCTCCTGGAGAAACACTCTCAGCCACTACCGTCACCCACACACAGCTGCAGCCATGACACATGGCTGCTCAGTACATTTTTGCTAAGGGATTGTCCACCAGCTGCCATCTTGAGATACTCTGGCCCTCCAGCTTGTCAGTTTTCCCTGTGTCTCACTCCTGCTCTGCCTGCTGTGATTGCCAGCAGTGAGCATTAGTGAGTTACACAGATTTCTATTGCTGTCTTAAAGAGTGCTCCCCACCTAAGCGATCTCTCATCAGTCTCCTGAGACCCTGTCTATCTAGTCCTGACTATGCTGGAACTTGCCACCAAGCTGGGCTAAATAAAGGGAGAGACAGTTCTTCGGCTGTCATCACGACACTTGTGTGCAGTCAGCTCATATATATTCAAAATTCATGGTAGTAGCTTTAATTTCTGTTGTTTTTTGTTGTTGTTTGTTTTTAAGAAATACTCAACTGGCTGGGTCAAGCATGCCTGTAATCCCAGCACCTAGGAGGCTGAGGCAGAAGGATTGCCAGCTCAAAACCATTGTGGGCTTCTTGTCGTCATGTGTGTGAAGATGTTCATGTGCCACCATGCATATGTTTAACTCCAGTGACAACTGGGGAATTAGTTTCTCCCTCCACTGTCTGGGTCTAAGGCACTGGTGCTCAGCCTTCCTGATGTTGCAACACTTCAATATAGTTCATCATGTTGCGGTGACCCCCAACCATAAAATTATTTTCATTGCTACTTTTAATGTAATAGGAGTATTTCATATGCAGTACATCTGATGTATAACTCCTGTGAAAGGGTTGTTCAACTCCTAAAGGGATAGCTACCCACAGGTCAAGAGCCACTGTTCTAAAGTGTTGGACTCACATTGATGGGCATCAATCGCCTGCTGAGCCTTCCTGCTGACGCAGGGACACTGCTTTAAAGGCAGAAGCAGGAGTGATGGTATGCCATGACTTCTTTCTGTTTGCTCTGCGTCTGCCAAGCACATGCCTCCTGAGTTCTGCAGTATCTCAGACAGGCTCTTGGGACAGCCCTGAGAATCGCAGCTGACTTTGGCCATAGATGGTAGTGTGGCAAGGGCGGGTTGTTTCCTCTCTGCTTGTTCTGTTGAGGATGGAGTGTATGTGCATAGAATCTGGGGAGACTTCACAATGATGGTAAAGGTATGATTGGTGCTTCAGTAGCTAAGGTTCCACAAACTCCCCATATAGCTTCTCCAGCCAGGAATCAAGTTTTCAGACACAGTCTGTATATGACATTCCATCCACACAAGTAATTCTCACCTAGCCAAAGTGCCCAAAGTTAGGACAGGAGGCTGGCCTGCTGTATGGGACTTATGGTTTCAATCTCAAGTGTGTAGGAGGGGAGGGGGCTGTAAAATGACTCAGCAGAAGAGTACTTGCTGCTCTTTCAAAGGACCCAGAGTCTGTTCTCAGAAGGCATATGGTAGTCCATAAAGTTGAGAACCATCTGTAGCCTAAGTTCTAGCAGATCCAACTCCCTCTCCTGGCCATGAACACCAGGCACACACCTGGTACACACAGATGTAGGCAGACACTCATATAAACAAAACTATAGTCGAACTTCCTTTAGACTACCAGCTCCCAGATGATGATATTGAGACTTTTAATTAATTATGAAAGCTTGATCTAACTTAGGCTTGTTTTGTTCTCAACTAGCTCTTTTAACTTAAATTAACCCATTTATATTAATCTACATTCTGTCATGTGGCTTATTCCCTCTCAGCCTTACATCTGACTTCTTCCATGTCTAGCTGGTAAATCTCCCAGCTCAAATTCTTTCCCAGAGTTCTTATCACTCCCAGAAGTCCCAACTAGTCTCTCCTGCCTAGTTATTGGCTGTTCTGCTCTTTATTAAATCAGTCAGAAGATGATGTAGACAAGTGAGGAAAGACAAGAGACACATCTTTATACACAGCAAAAAGATTATTCTCAGCAACAAACCTTTTACTAAAAAGCACTTGCTCTTCTAGAGGATCCACATTCAGTTCCCAGAACCCACATTGAGTTGTAACTTCAGCTGCAGAGACTATCTGGTCTTCATGGGCAAATTTTCACACAAATATGAAACAAATCAGGTGCTGGTGAGAGTATGAAGCTTTGGAAACTCTTGTCACTCACTAATGCAAATGCTGTGTCCATTTGGTAAGTTGCTGAGTCTGTATTTTTGTTTTGGCTTTTATAGGGGTTGATTTTTAGTTATACAAACTTATAATTCAGTGATTTACATGTTCACATAATGACAACATGCCCACAAAATATTGCCACAGAGGAATTTATTGTCACTGTCCAATGGCCAGAAAATAGATGGATTACAGTCACTTACTAGAATTTTACCCCCCAGTAAACAAGAATGAACTATGATGAGTGCTACAGTGTATCGAAACCTCAAGGTGTGTAAATGGAGACCCTGAGTGCACAGATCCACCTGTCTACAAAGTCGTATAATGGGCCGCAAATCATTTTATAGTTACCATAAATAAAAACTTTTCTCGAAAGAAAGAAGTGGTAGTTGATTTTTTTTTTTTTTTTTTTTTTCTGCCAGTAGCAGTTCTGCAGGCCATAAGTTATACTGAGGTTTACCTTTGCTGTGTTTCTGGTCCAGTTTGTGACTGGTAGTAGAGTCCTGACAGCCCAGGCATCCTGTGAGGAGAGAGAGGAGTAATGTGTGTGTGCTTGCTGGGTTCCTAATCACTTCCCCAAGGCCTCATTTCCAGACACCAGAGTCAGATCAAGCTCCTCTACTTCAGCTTCACAGTAGGAATTCATCTCTAAAGTGAGTTTTGGAGAGACATAACATACTCATGACATAACCAGAGGGTTGGCAGTGAAGGGGCATTGGAACCCAGTAAGGCCATATTCCATGTCTTAACTATGTTGAACTTAATATCATCACAGGCAGTGATGATTTCTAGAGGGCCCTGAGTTCCACCCGAGGTAGAGCTGGCACTTCCTCTAGTAGCCTATCAAGAGGACTGCCATGCTTGGTGCTAAAAGAGACAGTTCTGTGGCTAGTACAGATGCCCCTTCTATGCTATATAGCAGGGGGTTGGCTCCTTTGGTAAGCCTGGAAACCCCTGCAAAACACAGGCTTCTCTCAAATAATCTTGTTCTCCTTTTTGTAAGTGTTAACACCTCCGATGAGAAAGGCTTCCTGGCAGTCAGGAACAAAGTGATACAGATTTATTGGGTGAGAAAAAACCAAGAGGGTTCCTGCTTCTGCTGTGGTGAGAAGCAGCAGAGAACTGAGCAGAGGATAGGGTTTATATAAGTTTCTTGTAGGGGAGATTTCCAGGGTGTAGATTAGTGGGATTTTAAGTCCTGATTTTGGGTTTTTCACTCTGTAAGTGGGGGGGGGGGCGGGCATTGGGCCCAGCCATTAAGACAGTTAGTGTTCTGTCAGTGGAACCTGGTGAACCCTAACCTAACCCTAACCCTAGGCAAAGGACCTAGCTACACATGTACTTCAAGGGACCTACATCTTCCCCTTTTGTTTATTATCAATAAATAACCAGGGGTCAGGAAAGGGTCAATGTCATCATTAGGCTACTTCTTGTTGAACGGGGATATAAAATCATTTGGAAGAACTTGACTTCACCACTAGGATATTATCAAGAGTCTCTTGCCTCTGGCTCTGTAGCTAGGGGCCAGTAATCTTGTAATAGTAATTGATTAAAAGTTTGGTTAGTCTGCCCAACACCAAACAATCTGGGCAGGCAAGCACCACTACAATCAACAGGTATGTGACGGAGAAATGGAAGAGGAGAAGCAGAGCAGTTTATGTGCTCTGGAGAGAATTGGAACTAAAGATGCCATGATATTGAGGAGCAGGCCAATATGGGTGACCTATGCTGCCATCTGAGGCCATGTGGTGGCCATGTTTTGTTCTGTGGCGCTACTGCAGCCAGAGTCTATGATGATGTCCATGGCCTGTGTTATTACCAGGGGCCATAGGAGACCTGGCCCTGGTGGCCTGTGCACCCAAAATCTGGTCCCACCCCTTGCAGGTGGCCTCTACAGGAGTGTTGCCCCACTTCCTGGCAGAGCTGACCCCAATGTCCTGAGAGAGCTGTCTCTGAGACCCTCAACAACCCTGAGAAAACTGGTCTCTGCTTCACCGGCCACTGAAATGAGAGAGCTTGCCCTGTGCACAGAACTGGCTCCATCTCTTACCATCCATGCAGGAGAACTAGTCCCAATGGCATGGGCAAGGGAGAGCTGGCCCTGACCCTTGTCTGGCAGGAGAGTTCTGGTGGAGACCCACACCTAGTGCTGGAGATGGCCCCATCTATGACCTACTAGAGTGTACAAAGGGGCTGGCTGATCCTTTGTAATCATAGCTGCAAGATCTTAAGTCTCAGGGAAACATTGGGATATCTGAGAGTAGTTTCTGTGGGGATCCAATATTGATGGTGTACCAGAAGCCAGAGGCGTTGCGTTCCCATAGGTCAAACATTCTCTTTGTTAACCAATGGTAATGAAGCTTATTCACTGCACATAGAAAGACATCCCACATCAAACCAGACCAAAAATTTATCACCAATGAACATTTGCAAGTAAAGCTGTTTGGGCAAAAGGGCACACTGTGTGACCCACCATAGGTTCAAAGGACACTACGATAAATGAAGATGTGATGGAGAGGCAGGGAAGACACGGGACTATAGAGTTTTGGTTTGTTTTATTATTTTTCTCTTTTTCAATTTTCTTTTGGTGGGGAGGCTACCAGAATAGAAGGTGGACATGGAAGAACTTGGAAATGAGTAGGATTGGGTGCATAATGTGAAATTCCCAAAGAATCAATTAAATATTATGTTCATGAAAACAATCTGGTTAGAAATCTTTTGGGTTAGAGAAATCTAGACAAGTTTACAAGGCAGGATGTGACCAGTAGGGTTAAGAAAAGGAACAGAAAGGGGGCTGGTGGTTTTTTGCACATGGGGAGAGACACACAATCACTACCAAATGCCACAAAAGAGTTTATTTTAGAGAGTTACCAAGAGGCAGATACCCGGAGAAGAGCAAGAGAGAGAAAAAACAGGGAGAGGAGGGGGAAGAAGGGAGAGAGACTGGACTGCCACGTTTCTTTTTAAGAGAAGGGGCGAGCATGATCCACGTACCCACACCTAGGGGCATGTCCTCTGTATGAGGTGCCATGTTGGCTTTGCCACATGGCTGTTACATGACAGGGATTCTTATTTCACCTGGCGCCATGTTGGGTCCACCACGTGGCGTGCCAGGAACAAGGGTTAAGAAGCGTACTATCCAGTTCCATGTTGGACTGCCAATGATCCACTAGCCAGAGACATCGAGCTGTTTTATAGTTTTGAAGATCTGTCTGGAGTTGTCAGATGTTTTTTTACTATACCCAACTGGCTGACATAAAAGCAACATTTCTTCCTGAAGAAGAGACAAAACCACCTTTCCCTACCATTAGTAAACCTAATCCTCACCAGTTTTGTACCACTATGGTGGCCAGTGGGTTTATTTGACCCTGGAGGATAAGGATGGTCTCATCTACCCACTTGAGCTCATGGATGAACTTAGGGGAAAACTGATGGCTAGGAAAATCTCTGCTCCAGTGGTAGCACCAGCAGTTATACCCAGGACTGCGAGAAAGCATACGATCTGAACCACTGCATTGCTACTATAAATCCTGTGACAGCAAGGGTTCCTCACCAGGTACTACTAATTTTTGAAAAAATGAACACCAGGCAAAAGTCCCAGATTACCTATCAGGTAGGCAGCAGTAAACCTGGGTGAAACAGAGGATCAAGTCTTCATGAACATTTAGACATAAGGTCTAGGTGGCAGTATTCAGAGTCAAAATACTACAGTCTGAGGGATCCAGTGTGCTCATAAAGCATGTCCCTGAGAAGTTAAAACAGTCTGCAATACTCAAGAGAGATAAGGACATCAAGCTCAAATCACAATCCAACTGATGTAGGATGACTGAGGGAGCCTGGGTTCCCTTGGAATAACCACTGACACCTCCAACAAGGAGCCTCAGGTTGTCAGTACAGTATTAGGGAGATCATCTCCTTACTTCTGGACACTGGGGTCACTGGAGGGTAATTTGGACTTGATGTCCTCATTCTGTGAAGGACATGAGGACAGTCAGCAGCCTAATGTCCCTTTTGATAGCATTGTGGGCATGGTTATGACAGTGTGTGAGGGTCTGGACAGACCCAGGCCTAATAGCCCTCCTGACTGTATCTGAAAAAGGGCCTCAGAGATTCTCAGGCTTTGGTAGCCTGGGCAGCTGCTATGGTCAGCTGGAAGGCCTTAAACAGCATCAGGTATTTTTGTTTTCAGACTTTTTATCTCTCCCATGGTACACCTTGAAGGCCATGGCTAAGGCTTCAGCCTGTGGAGTCAAGGGTCCTTTCTGTAGACATTTAATTTTGGCCCTAATATCAGGAAAACTCTGGGAATGAAGCAGGTCATCAAGAGTTACCCTCCATCCGAGGTCTTGGCATTCGGGGTGGTATACCATAAGAGGCCTTCATGAAGCGGTCTGGGAATTGAGATGGCTTTCCATGTTTGTCCTAGATCTCTTGTATTTTTTTTTTTCTTAATTTACCACTTTAAGGGTGGACTTGCAGAGACCAGTCAGGAGACAAGTTATAAATGTATCCCTAGAATGGATGTCCTTGGAGTATTTTAATTCCATTCAGGGTCCCGGGCTGGGACAGCCTCAGCCCTGCTGGGTGGGTGTCACTAACTTAGTGAGCATGAGTGGGTGGGAGCACAGAGTATGTGAAAGGAAGCCAGAAAGCATGGATTTAGCCTATTCTCAAGGTTGTAGTGTCTGCCCTGTGCAGTTCACATAGGCCAGAAGACCACTGCTTGATGGATTTCATCGGCATGCGCCCCAACCTGGTCCAAGACTCCCCTGCACTCCTTGAGGAGAAATTGTTACAGAGAATCATATAAATATCATGAAAGGTGAGGTTGTAAGTTTGGATATTACACAGGAGTTCTTTAATAAAGAATGAAGAATTAGCAGTGTAGGACCCCGATCTCTTTTCTATTTGAAAGAGTTTGCTTAGTTGGGGGGGAGGGGGCAGACATGTGCCCTGAGCAAGCTGTCCACCCTCGACACCTCCCACAAAGGGAGAATTGTGAGTGATTTAGGCAGGGGATGCAATTTCAAAGGGAGCCCCATGGAATTGCAGGAGCGAGTTGGGGGGGGTATCTAAGGGCTGTGGGGTCTGGAATTGAGTGCCTCAGAGGGTTGATTTGATGGCCTATCACTGAGGAAGTGAGAATGAAGAGGCCAGAGACGGAAAAGGGGACAGTGAGGGGAGGCTTGCTAGCTTGATTGAAATCAATGAACGAATCATCTAGTTTTCGCTTCTTGGGGCAGTTTGTTGGGGTTTTGTTTTGTTTTGTGGTTGTCTTATGCCATATGTGGTCTCTTTAATGAAGATGGAGTGAAGTCACATTGTAAAATCCATCCTTTCCAACCCTAGCAAAGATGACTGTCAGCCACGTGGCTGCCTCCATCCTGATGGAGACAGCAGCTAGGATGGTACCAAGCCACGGTTTCCTTTAAGGTCACCCATGCATAGACTTCTATCAACCCCAGTGTTACAGGTTCTAAGTTAACCCTAGAGTTACAGATGCCTTAGATTTTAACCTTACACAGGATGCTTACATATCCTGAGGTAAGATTTATGCCTTGGCAAAAGCTTTAGAGAATTAAACCAAGACCAAATGAGTATGAGATGAGGAGCAATGGTCCCCACTGGAACAGTCTCTCCCTTCATTTTGCTTTGCTCGACTGATACAGGACAGAGGTTTTGGAGGAAACCTTTAAACAAGCATGCTTCAGTCTGTAGGAAGGGGAGCCGCACTCGAACCCCAAAGCCAGCTTTTAATTGAAGTGGGATGGCACAAAGCAACTGTCGAATGCCACTCATACCTAAAAGACACCTAAATCCCTGTACAACTGAATCCAGCAGTGGAACAAAGAAGGCTGAGAGAAAGAAATGTTTGGAGTTCTAGGTACAGACAGAGGTGCAGGCAGGAGCTGAGGGACACAGCAGCCAGTGAAGTGTGTGCAGGGTGTGTGTGTGCACGTTGCCGCTGGCTTATTGCTCTCTCCCCCTCCTGACAGGACCTGATCCTGGCTCGCACTCCAACAGCCTTACAGACCTATCACTGGTAACTTAAAAGGCAGGACATTTATACTAGGAGTGGGGGGACCAGACAAAAACAAACAGGGCTTAGAGAAGAAAAGATAAAGGGAACAGGAATTTTCTTTCCTTTACTCCCACTGCTTTTTATATTTGTAAAAGTCCTGAATAATATTGGCATCTAGGGTGCAATTAGATGGCCCTTTGGATTGATTATCTAAGGGGTATTGAGGTCAAATTCGATTGCAAAAGTGAATAAATTTGGGGATGGACCCTCAAATCAGGTGTCAGGTGGTGAGGCTGGAGATTTTCTAAGAGGCATCCCAAGGGGAAATGAGTGAGCATGGAGGGCATGTTCCAATAGATGACAGAGGGCCAGGAAAATGTCACTGCAGCCTGTAGTCACAGGCATCCCCAGGACTCAGGCAGGACCAAACAAGGACCAAGCCATTCAGTGGGTCATCGCCACACTCAATAGGGGTCAAGGGGCTTAGCCTGGCTAAACTAGGGGACAGACTGACTCAGAAGGGTACCAGGGCTTTCATGGAGGCCAGAAGACAAGGACTAAAACCGAGCTCTAGGAAGGCGGTCTCATCTATTTTAGGAATTATTTGTGGTGATATGTTACATATTTAATAAAACCTGGAATATCAAGAGATCAACCCACAGTCAAACTAGGCAGAGGTAGTGCACACCATTGGTCCCATCACTTGGGATATCGTTCTGGATCTCAGGGAGTTCCAAGGATAACAGCGCAGTGGTAACTCACACTTTTTCCCAGCATGGAGATTCAGAAGATCTCTGTGAGTACAAAGCCAAACAGCTGGGCTTCAATGGCACACTCCTTTAATCCCAGCATGGCTGGGGTGGATGGGGGAATGGGGGGGGTGACTTACACCTTTAATCCCATAACTCCAGAGGCAGATTTTTAAAAAATATTTATTTTTATTTTATGTGAATTGGTGTTTTGCCTGCATATATAACTGTGTAAAGGTGTCAGATATTGGAATTACAGACAGTTGTTAGCTGCTATGTGGATGCTGGGAATCAAACTCAGGTCCTCCAGAAGAACAGTCAGTGCTCTTAACTGCTGAGCCATCTCTCCAGCCCCGAGATCTTTCTGTGTTTCTGTGAGTTCAAGGCTGACTACCAAATAGAGTGGCTCACACCTTTCATCTTAGCCTGGATGGATACAGCTGGGGGAAGAGGGTATTTGAGGCAGGCTTAGGGAAACAGCAGCAATTAGAAGCTACCAAGAGCAAGGCTGAGGAAGCTGGAAGACAGCTGGGTGAGATTTGACTGTGATGTTGTCTCTCTTGGATATTTCAGCCTTTCCCTGATATCTGGCTCTGAGTTTCTTTCATTACAACCAGAATTCATGCAGCAATTATTCACTGGCAATTGATTATATAAAGGATTAATATTTACTAAGGAGTCTATATAAAACACTCAAGTCTATATAAAACACTCATTTATACAAGACAGGGCAAATCTTGGAAGGTTGAAATGTCCCACTTGGTATCAATCCTCCCTCTGAGAACATGGGCAGCAAACAGGAAGGGCCGGCAGCATGTACTGGTCCTCAGAGGGGGCTGACCACATCCATACAGGGGGCTTCAAGACCCTGAAGCCACGCCACTCGGTCTTGCTCAAATCATGCCTGAACCTGCTACATCTCCCCCTTTTGTCTAAGAAAGTGTTAAACGTAAGTATAAGACTATATATAACAGAAACAATTGTAAGGTGATTTCCAGGAGAGGAAAAGGCAACTAACATAAACAAGGTCAAACTATAACTAACAAACAAATATAAAATACATCTTAGATGTCTAGAATATTGGTAAGTGGCAATATATGGAGATTATTTTAAAGCTATTTTTCTTGAACAAAATTAATTTAATAACTAAATGCTCTTAGTTAAGATATGAGATGGTAATAACTTCAACTATCTAGTCTTTAACCCCTCAAAGACCTGAGAAGGAAAATATATTACCTGAATAAGCTGGAAGCATGTGTGAGTAACTTTTAAAATTTAGAAGAGGACAGTGACAGTCAGCTACCTGGACAGTCACACACAGCTTTTTTGCAAAGTTGGAGCATTTTTTTTTTTTTTTTTTTTTGTTGCAGGTCTAGGATGACAGATCTCTTTATAATCAGGGTATTTTAAGAAACTATCTTATCCTGTCTTGGCAGGTTACAACAGTCTCTGTCTTTTGTCTTGCTCCTCTGGATTGGACAGTGTGTGTATTGACAGCAGTCAATGCAAGGGCAGGTTTTGCCCAATAGGCCATTATCTGCCAAAGAAGACAAACTCCTGTGGAGTGTCTTTGATGCTTAACACCATCTCGGGAAAGGAACATGCTGTCAGGAGTTAGCGTGTCTCTCATGACTGAATGTTGAATAACAAAACATTAAATGCCATATTTTTTAGGTCTATGAAATGTTTGAAGACTTTTGTCTATCTGATATATTTTATCATATATTTGAGAAACCTAAACAACATAACTAGCACATGGCAAAGCTAAGTAACTGTGATCTGCAATTTTTATCATCTTAGAGACTACAGCTTACATTGTAAAAATGGCAATCATGTAAACATTAACCAAAGTGAAGGTATAGTGCAAAATGACAACAGTATCCTAAATATATATTATTATACAAAATATCTAAACAGAAGTATACAAGACATCTTAACAGAAATAGGATATATATGTGTATATATATGACTAGTATATTTAAACAGAGATAGAAATTGCATAGTGGAAATGACAACAATATGTTTAATATGTATCAATGTGCAAAACATTTTAAACAGAGGTAGAAGCATGTGCAATATATGGCAATTATAGAGGCAATGTTGTATTAATATACAAATTACTTTAGACATAAAAATAGTTTTGTGTTTGAATTTGTATCAATATATAAATTATTATATTATTATTTAGACATATAAAATAATATTACATTTGTATCAATATACAGGAATCTATATCAGTGTAAATTGTCTATGACTCATATTTGGCTAATAATTGTTTATAGATAGATACAATAATCTACCACAGGAAAAGGTGAAGAATGGAAGCTATAGGATTACAGGCAGCTCCGGGGGAGAGGGCGGGAAGAGGGCAGGAAGGGGCACAGCAGCCCAGCCCAGCAGAGAACCTCAGGATTGCAACTCCAAGGGTGGGGGATGGGATCAGATGAAGAAGGCCGGCTGTAGGCGTAGAGACTGTGCCTGGGGACCTCTGCCTCCAATAACAGAGGGGTGCCGGACACTCAACAGTTACTTCTTTGAACTCAGGGAAACATTTACACCAACCAAAGGGGAAACTTACCTAATTGCCGTTGGTGGGTGGGGCACTGAGCTATGTGAGCCAGAGGTGAGTTTGTTGTGGGTGAACTGGACAGGGGTGGGTCCCAGTGCAGCTTAGACCCCGAAAGAAACACAGGCGCCGGGAGAGCCTAAGTTATGGTTCAAATGCAAGTGTTACGGCTCTGATCGGAAAGGCTTTCTGGTAGTGGGGAGTCAAAGAACACCACAAAGTCACACCTCACAACAAACCTCACACAAGAGATTTATTGGGCAGGAAAAACCCGGAAGGGTGACTGCCCCTGCTTGGGGGAGAAGTAGCAGAGAACTGAGCAGAAAATGGAGTTTTATATAGTTTCTTTGGGGGCAGAGCTTTCCAGGGAGATTTCCAGGGTGTGGATTGGTGGGATTTCAAGTGCGGCAGAGCCTGGGCTTGCTTTTCACTCTGTAGGGCAGGGGCTGGGTCCAGGCTTTAAGGCAGTTAGAGTGTTCTGTGGATGAAACCGGGCAGTTGGAGGTCCTCAGGGGAGGGACCTGGCCATGCGTGTGCCTCGAGAGTCTTACACTTTTAGTAGCAAGGAAAGGCTTGGCTGTCAGCACAAGGCAGCAATGGCAGCCACAGCAGTTGAGTTGATAGACCGAGCTGCAAAAGCAGCAAAGAAGCTGTGATAAGAAACAGTTTGAGGGGGCTGGAGAGATGACTAAGCGGTTAAGAGCACCGTCTGCTCTTCCAGAGGACCAGGGTTCATTTCCCAGCACCCACATGGCAGCTAACAACTGTCTGTAGTTCCAGGCAGAAAAACTGAAACTCGAAAGAGCTGTACTCCGGGGCTGGAGAGATGGCTCAGTGGTTAAGAGCATTGGCTGCTCTTCCAGAAGACCAGGGTTCAATTCCCAGCACCCACATGGCAGCTAACAACTGTCTGTAGTTCCAGTTCCCAATTCCAGGCAAATACCAAGGCAAATCAATAAATAAAAAGCTTAAAAAAAAAAAGAAAGAAAGAAAGAAAGAAAGAAAGAAAGCTGTACCCCTAGGAGAGCCACTCATGGCTGCTCCCGGGTCTTTGCTGTCAAATGCTAACCATACAAAAGCTGTTGAAGTACTTCAGAACATCACCCCTGGACACCTGTGGTTTCTGTTTGGATAGAGCAAGAAGAAGAGCCAGAGCTCAGAGGCCCTCATGCTCAGGCCTGGCCCTGGTGCGTAGTAAGACTTTTTCACCATGTTGAACTCAATGGTGAAAATCTGTCCTCTACTGTCAGAAACACGGCAGGTCTATTACACAAAGTATAAAACATTGCAGTCCGGGCAGTTAGACAAGAGAAAGCAAGAGGCAGCAAACTTACAAACGACAATCTGGGGGTCCAGAGACCTCAGTGGATGAAGTACTGGCCCCTGAAGCAGAAGGACCAGAGCTCAGGTCCTCAAAAGACACATAAATGTCAGACTGGAATGCCAGCTTGTCTATAATTCCAGCCTCAGAAGTCAAAGGGGGTTCCCCAGTAGCCTAAACCAGAGCAAACCAGCCAGTCAGCCAAGAAGGTCCAAGTAGTGAGTTCTACAGTTAGTTGAGGACTTGATTTAATGACTAAGGTGGGAGAACGTTTGACCAAGGCCCTGGGCGTCCACGTCAGACCTCCATTTATACATAACCCCACACCTGCACACCCTCTGTCTCCACACCGGCAAACACATGCACACCACTTGTTCTATATAGTCGGGCAGATCTACAATAGTCATGCTTTTGGCTTTGAATGAGGAGTTTTTACTAAGCATATAGCAAGCCAGAAAGAGAATGAAGAGAAAATAAAACATCAAATCAGACCCTCAATGCATCCAGGAAAAACCAGCCAGGTAGTTGTGTTAAAGCAGTCAGCCCAGTAAATTACCTATTGGCAGACCTCTACACATTCCACACAGCATTACCAGAACTAAGAGATGAATTCAGTGGAGTATCGTGATACAAAAGTCAACACACACACACACAAACACACACACACATACGCAGGGAGGGAGAAATGGCTCAGCACTTAAGGGCACTTAATGCTCTTGCAGAGGACCCAGATTCAAGTCTTAGCACCCAAACACATGGAGACTCACACCTACCCCCAACTCCAGTTCCAGGGGATTCAACACTATGCTCTGACCGCCACAAGCACTGGCATGCATGTGGTGCCAACATACATGCAGACAATCTCTCAGATCTAAAAATATTAGCCAGGCAGTGGGGGCTCATGCCTTTAATCCCAACACTGGAGAGGCAGAGGCAGGTGGATTTTGTTGAGTTACAGGCCAGCCTGGTCTACAAAGCAAGATCCAGGATGGCCAGAACTAAAATATGGAGAAATTTCATCAGAAAAAAACTAAAAAAAAAAAAAAAAAAAAGTTTTGGAATTAGAGGTCTGTTACTTCGGATTAAATCCAGGGCCTTGTACATAACTGCTCTGCCATTGAGCTGCATCCCTCACTGCTTCCCTTCCTGCCCTTTCTCAGTGTCCAGTGGCTGAGTCTGTGGGGTCTGAAGCCTTTTACAGATGCCAGGGGCTGGTCCAGACTAAACCAGGAAGGACATTTGTAGTGTCATGAAAGCCATCTCAAGCTGAGGAAGCTCTTCATGGAATCTCCAGTCTTTGGGGTAGAAAATGAGTCAGTCACCTGTCAGCTGGGATGCAGCTTGTCAGCCATACGATAGACCTTCATACAAAGGAGACTGACGTCATCTGGAGCTCTTTTACTAGGACTATGATTTATTTAGAATGGAGGCATTGTTTATTTAGGACCAAAGTATCTTGTAGGTTGCCTAAAATTAAAGTGCATTTAGACTTTTAAAAATTGCAATTAAAAAGTGCTTCTGTGGTTGTGGAGAGTTAGAATGTTGCAAGTCAGAGATAGGTTATCTTGGGATATCTTCAGCTTTGGTCCTGTCTGTTTCCTATTGCTGTGATGAACTATCCTAACAAGGAAGGACTTTAAGAAAAAAGTAGGGTTTGCTCAGATCTGCAATTCCAAGTCCCACTTCATTCCTTTGAGGAAGCCAAGGAGGCAGAAACTTGAAGCAGTGGATCACATTCACTACCATTGCAGAGAAAGAAATGCATGTAATCTAGTGCTCCCCCTTCCCCTTACACAGTTCAGGATTCTTGCCTAGGGAATGGTACCACCCACAGTGTTCTGATCATCCTACATCCATCAGCATAATCAGGACTGTCTCCCACAGACCTGTCCACAACCTAATCTAGACAGTCTCTCATTAAGACTTTCCTCTTCCCAGGTGACTCTAGAGTGTGGGGGGTTGACAGTGAAAACTGATTACCACTCTTTTCATTCATGGTCCGCTTCTGTGTGACTAATACCTATGATAAGCAGGTAAGTCCTTCTGGAATCCCCAAACGCTGGCATCAGTGTCTAGGCCCCCAGCAGCGATCCACCCCTGCTTTGCTGGAAACCTACCTACTTGATACACACACTCCCATGCATTTACAAGGTGTGTTGATCTGTGACTTCCTTTGTGGTTATCACAACTGTGTCTATATTGGAATATGCTAACTGGGACACCTGAAGTTTGTTCTCAGGCATGATTACTCACTTTTGCTTAGACAGGAGGAATACTTATTCCTTTAATGAGATATCATACACATCTCCAGATCCTCAGGGCTCAATCAGTCTGTCTGTCTGCCTCTTGTGCTCTCTCTGTCTCTCTTTTCATCCCTACCTCTTCCTCCCTCCCATCCCCCACTCTGATGCTGTCCCAAGCAGAGTTCTCAGATTTCCAGGGCTGGGTCTGCCATGGCTTCCCCTCCAGCCCACAGCTCTGGGGTTCCTCAGGTGTCTTCCCAGCGGTTCCCCTCTTGAATGTCCCTGAAAGGCTTCTCAAGTTTCTTTCTAAGTCTGTTTTACATTTTATCTATGAGACTAAGGATCCTCAAAGGCAGCCCTATGTTCCTTGGTGACATATTGACTTTAAAAGTGACCAATCTATGGAGGCCTGGGACTTCAGAGCTGATCACCCGGCAGTTTGGCTTCTTGTAGACCCAAGCATGAAATAAAAAGCTGTCATCAAGGGAACGCTGGATGCCAGAGAGTTTTATGCAGCTTTTAAAGACAGTAATTTGAGCATCTGCCTTGTGGGTCAGTCACACATAGCTGTCACCTCAACTGACAAGATAAATTCAACCCATTAGACACTGTCTGAAGAGTGAGCTATAAGACAGACAGACAAAGGGAAGGAGGACATCGGGAAACAAGACCCTTCTGAGATGCAGTGGGGATTGGGGGGTGGTCTCAGCAGAGGCAAGGGCAGCAGCAGGGTGCTTAGTGCTGGACAGTGCCCATCCTTAACAGAGTTGCATGTAGGGGATGGTGGGAGCTGGGATGGGGGATTTGCTTACTAGCTTAGGAATTGATCCCCAGAAGGGACACTGACCTTTGCTTTGCTCACATCTACAGAGCAGTGGAGACCAGGCTGTAACCTGGACCATCATACCCCAAGCTTGCTGATTGCATCTTGGACATTCTCAAACTCCTCAGGGCAGACACAAAGTACCAATATGGGAGACCATTTAAACAGTGTCCTAGATTCAAGGGTGACATAGCTGCCCCCCACACTTGCTTGGCATGATGGCACACGCCTGAAGTCCCAGCACTTGGGAGGCAGAGGTAGAAAGATACAGAATCCCAGGCCAGTCTGAATGCATATCCAGATCTTGTCTCAAAAGCAAACCAAGCCAGTTATGGAGGCTCATGCCAGCAAATGATGCCGAGGGGAGCATAATTCTGAGGCCAGCCGGAGCCACGCCTTCAGGCTGGGCTGTAGATCAGTTTGCAGAGTGCTAACAGAGTATGCACAAAGCTCCGGGTTTGATTTTCAGTACCCAGAGGACCGCCTTGGAAGACAGTCAGGACCTGACCTCCCTCCTGAAGGAGCTCTTGCAGACTAAAAAGGACAGAGATCATGGGGGAGTCGGGGGGAGCGTGCCTTTAATCCCAGCACTCTGGAGGCAGCGGCAGGTGGATCTCTTAGCTCAAGGCCAGCCTTGTCTGCATAATGAGTTCCAGGACAGCCAGGACTACACAGAGGAAACCTTGTCTTGGAAAACAAAGCAAGGACAGAGACCGCCCAATTTGACTTCAGTGGTTCATCCAGACCTGCCCCTGTCCCCAGGGTCCGCTGCTATCAGATGGGGGGAGCCTTGCAGAAAGAGGCCCCTCCCCTAAGGAGGTGTTCACTATTTTATTTTCAATGATTTGCTTTATTGTTTTTGAGATAGAATTTATGTAGCCCAGGCTGGCCTCAAACTTACTATGTAGCAGAGGATGGTTTTGAATTTCTGATTCTTGTGCCTCTGTCTCTTAAGTGCACCATGTCCAGTTTATGCAGAGCTGGGATAGAAACTAGGCCATATTTCTTGCCCGGCAGATACCACTGAACCTCAGCCACAGCGTCCTAGTTTTACAAACAAATGTTTGTTTCTTCTGTTCTGTTCAAAATGTGTAGAAAGTCAGGTGTGGGGCCACATCTATGATCCCAGCCTTCAGGGATCTGAGGACAGCTTAGATTCAGGGAGACCTGCCTCGGCAAAGGATGGGGCACTTGTTCACCATATCCAGGGCCCTAGGCTTCACCCAATAATCCGGGGTAAAGCACATTGGTGAGCTTGGGTGTTTGACCCATTTTCTTCAGTGTGAAGTTTCCTGGGTGAATCTTTTCTCTGATGGGGTCAGGGCTGGATCGAGAGGCAAGTCCTAACCTGTGCTAATGGCATTAGAGCCAATATTCACATCCCACAGTGTACTGGTTTATTTTATCATACGGGCATGTCTGTGAGGCTAATTGATTGCTGATATAGAAGGGGCCAGCCCACGGTGGTCAGTACAATCTCTAGGTAGGCGGACATCAGCCTTATAAGAAAGGTTGCTAAGTGGGATGTGTTAGCATACATACACCTTTAATCCCACCAGAGGAGGCAGAGGCAGATGGGTCTCTGTGAATTCTAAGCCAGGGCTACATAGTGAGGCCCCTATTTTTTTTTTTTTAACTTTTTATTTATTTATTTGCCTTGCTGTTTGCCTGGAACTGGGAACTGGAACTAGAGACAGTTGTTAGCTGCCATGTGGGTGCTTGGAATTGAACCCCAATCCTCTGGAAGAGCAGTCAGTGCTCTTAACTGCTGAGCCATCTCTCCAGCCCCCGAGGTCCCTATTTTAACATAAAATACATTTTAAAATATAGCTGCAAATGAGCTTGGGAACAGGTCAGAAAGCAGCATCTATTTCTCCATTATGCCTGCTTTGGATCTCATCTTCAGGTCTCTGCAGGGGCGTCCCTGGATCTTGGATGATGGACTCTAACCTGTGAGCCCAATAAACCCTCTCTTCCTCAGGTTGTTTTTGGCCAGAGTTTTCTCACAGCCACAGAAAGCTAACTAGGACACACAGGGCACAGTCTCCATTATCACCTCTGAGAAAAGACCCTGATTGCTGAGCCTCAGAGCAGAGCTCAGGGGTCCCGATGGGGAGGGCCTGTAACCACAGCTGCAAACAGGTGTGACACCCCCCCTCCCTCCCTCCCTCCCTCCCTCCCTCCCTCGGGAAGCTAAAGGGGCCAGGAGTGGGGGCCTTCCAAGGCCTGTGACTAACGCTAATGCTGCTGTTGTCAGTCAGTCAGCCTCATTAGCTGAGCAATTGGAGCAGGGGATGGCATTACGCTAATTACTCAGTAGCTTATTAGAACGGAGCACAGAAAGGTTCCGCTAGCCGGAAATTAATCAGGACCCTGGCACATTGTCGGGACTCGTGAAAGCAGGCAGATAAAAATTAAAGGTGAGCAAAGTTGCACAATAATTTCTGTTATTTTTCTACAATTTTATTTCCTCTGCTGAAGAGGATGAGAACCATTGTTCACCCTTTTCTTTTCTCTTTCTCCTCAAAGCTTTGCGTGGGAAGCAAAATGACTGGCCTCAGCGCGCCGGCGACATTAAGCCCATTAACAGAAGCTCACAGATGCAGCTGTGCTTTTCTTCAACTCATTTCAGGGAGGGGGTGGCCTCCAGTGACAGCCCAGCCTGGAGGAACAGCCCTGCCCCCTCCAATCAAGAATCCCTCCTGAGCCCCCTGCCATCTATGTTGCAGCCTGAGAGCCCGATGGGACAGTGACATGCCACACCTGGGCCTCTGTGACATCCTGGCTCTTGTCACAAACTTCTACACCTCTTAGAGCTCATTTCAGTCCAGTGACCCGTGAGTGCTCAGTGACACTGCACATCTCCAACCCAAGACCCTGGCCTTGTCATCTAGGTTCTTTTTTTTTTTTTTTAATTTATTTTTATTTTTATTTTTTTTTGCTAGCAATGGGTGGCCTTGCTCTGCACACCAGGACAGGCCTGCTGGGTGCACCTTAAACCCACATCCATTCAAACTGAACGTTGGATCCTCTTCTTGCATGTGAGGACCTCAGTGACCATACCACAAAGGTGGATACTTGGTGGGTAGTGGGTGACATCCTCAACACACAGGGGGACAATGAAAAGTGTGGTATTCTTTCTCGTCTGTCCTGGAGCAGAGTTCGAATATGCTGGAACATCACTCAAAGGCAGCAGCCATTGGAGCATGGTGGTACATACCTGCAGTACCAGCACTTGGGAGGTGAAGGCAAATGGATTGGAAGTACAAGGCCAGTCTTAGCTGCATAGTAAGTTCAAGACCAGTGTACTACAGAAACCCTAAAAGCATGCAAAGCCCTGGGCTCAGTCCTTAGCACCTTAGAAACTAGGCGTGGTATGTGAGCTGTAAGCCTAGCATTCAGGTGATGGAGGCAGGAGATGTGCCCTGGGGTCGGTCAGTCACAGGTGGCAGCTTTGCATTCTTGTCTGTCATATTCCATTAGACAGCCACAGCCATTATGGTGGAGGTGGATATGTGAGCTGAGATGAAAATGTATTTTCATCAAATGTATTTTCAAGTGACTTCTAAGCACAGCAGCCGGGCTCTGGGGATTCATGTCTTCACCCAGCCATCTTCTCCTGTTCCTTCTGGCCCAGGGCTCCCCAGAACCTCAGGACAGCAGAGGACATGGGGGCCAATCATCCACATATGCCACAGCCACCCTTGTGGCTACTCATGCTGCTGAGGGAGTTCATTTCAGAATGTCAGGAGTCTCATCTGATCATGGGGACCCTAGCTCCTCCTGCTGTATGAGATGGGAAATCCAGAGCCCTGGTCCAGCCAGATTCTGCTCTAAGAAATTCTAAAGAGCCATGGCTGCTGAACAGTTTCAGAACCCACAGGACAAAGGACAATTTGACATCACTTTGGGGAGCTGGTAGACTGAGGTGACAAGGAAAAACTATACATCTTTGAAGGTCCACTCCCCATGCTGCACGAGCTGTGTGCCACTTCTGTCAGCCTGGGTCCCCTTCCATGGCAGGCCAAGGTACAAAGTCCCTTTAGGACCTAACTGGGCTGCTAGGCAGGAGGAAAAGAGGTTCCAGGGACATATGGACTCATCATTGAAGTCACCTTGCAGTGGCATCCAGGTCCAGACACTTTTGATCAGGCTAGTGTCTCACAGTCCTCTGTTGTCAATGCGTCAGGGACAAGGAGTCCCCAGACAACCTGCTTTGTTCTTGCAGCTTTCTTGTCTGGTAGACAGGTCTCAGGGAAGCTGTTAAAAAAATAATAATGAAAATCTGCTCCAAATCCAGGGGGAGGGACTGTCTGGTGCCAGTGACCATGCTGTGCCCAGATGAGGAGATGCTCCGCTAGACCCACAGCTGGGGAGATCAGCCAAGGACACTCTCAGGAGCCCAGGTCCCTTTTCTACTGTGCACTCTGACTTGACCTAAGATGTATTTTTCCGAAGCAGGGCAGGGCAGCTGACTTCTCCAGGGCAACAGTCCCCAGGCTCTGAGGTGCTATGAGCCATGGACTGAAAGGGGAACCTATAGCCTCTGAGACATCCCAGCCTTAGGGGATGTGAGAGGTGGATCAGAGCTGTGTGGAGACACCCATAGCTCCATGTCACCTGTCCACAGCTAGGTATTCATTATCTGGTGACATTTTTGGGTGTCTTGTGTTGGGGACAGGGCGTGGCACAGGTGAGGGAGGATCATGGAGGCTAGTGAAGTCTGGAAAAACACATGCAGTGACCAGTCTGGCATGCCGGCTCAGAAGTACAGCTTCCAAAGAGAGAATGCCACAGGACGAGAATGAGGCTAGGAACACCAGGGCTCACAGGGCTTCCTCAAGGCAGCATTCGCCTGATTGGAGCAAACCTTCACCATGCTTTCCATACGTGCCTCTGTCTACCTTTCCTTGACAGCCAGCATGTGATGCTCATTCTTAGGACAGAGCAGAAGGACCACAGCCTCCTTCCCACATGACCAGCCAGGGGGCCCAAAGACTCCCAGGGCCAATGATGCTGTGGGCAGTTTTAGGGAAAACTTGACATTTTTCCTCCTTTGAGTGGCCACTGCAGGGTGCAACTACTGTACGGCTGGCCCTGCATAGTGTTGTATCCAATTTGCCTCCCCCTCCCCGAAAAAAAGAGTGTGAGTTTGGCAGGGTGGGTACCATGTTGGTGAGCAGGTGCCTGGGAGGAAAGAATTTCTGATTCTGAGGGTCTGGTAACATAGCTCAGTAGTAAAGTATTTGCCTAGCTGGTGTGAAATCCCACATTCAACCCCCAGACCGACAAAAGCAGATGAGTAGGTTGGTCAGCGTCTCGGGCACAAGTGCAGGGACCTCAGTTGGGTCCCCAGTCTCTGTGCAAAACACTAGGAAAGGAATTCCAGAATGGGCAGGGTGGGAGGCAAGAGAATCCCTGGAGTTCATTGGCTGGCATCCCAGGAAACCGCTGAACTTCAGGTGCATTCAGTCCAGTGAGAAACCCTGTCTGAAAAAAATAAAGATGGAGGGGCTGGAGAGATGGCTCAGCGGTTAAGAGCACCTTCTGCTCTTCCAGAGGACCCGGGTTCGATTCCCAGCACCCACATGGCAGCTAACAACTGTCTGTAGTTCCAGTTCCATGCAAACACCAAGGCAAATAAATAAAAATAAAAAAAAATAAAGTTTAAAAAAAATAAATAAAGATGGAATTTTGTTAAGGAGAAACATCCAATGTCCACTGTCAACCTCAGGCACATGAACATACACACGCACATTTGTGCACACGTACACAAACAGGTACAACACACACACACACACTCACAGACATCCACACATACAGAGTGAGTTCCAGGCCAGGTCAGGCATCCCCAGAGGGGCTGGGAGAGGCAGGACAAGCCCCCCAGCCCAGCTTCAGGAGAGGCCAGATGGGACTCTCTCTCTCTCTCTCTCTCTCTCTCTCTCTCTCTCTCTCTCTCTCTCCACTACCAACAGCAAAGCAAAGGGAGAAGACTTAGAACTCTGTGCTGAGGTACTGAGGCACCACAGGACCTCTCGCTAGCTGACCTTGGAGGACCCTAGTTGGCTTCCTGTTCCATATCTCACCTCATTTCTGCTGAGTGCTATAGGTAGTCATGCCATATGCAGCTTCCATCCTGTGGCAAGCCAGAGCATTGCTGTGATGTGTTGGACAAGGTCCTTTCTACTTGGGAACATCTAGCTGGAAACCATACCCAGAAGTAACCTCAAACCTTATACCAAACTCCATGGTTGGAGGGAATCAGTGGCATCCCCCTCCCTCCCCCTCCCCCAAAGAGACAGGTTCAAATACTCTCTCATACTGTGGAACTGAATTCAGCAGATACCTGGACATGCATCAAGATGATTTCCCACAGTCACCCACACCCCAGATTCAACAGGGTTTCTGTGCACCCACAGTGCCAACCTCTGCACCTACAGAATTGACCTACTGAAGCAGCAAGGTGTGTGGGTGATGATTCAAGATGAATCTACCATTCAAATCCTAACTTCAGTCTCAGAAACCAAGGTGGTATTCATGGCTTTTCTCAGGACAAGAAGCAACACAGAGAGACATTTGCTTGGCTCACGGTTTGAGGGCACAGTCTGTTGCGGAAGGGAAGGTGCTGTGGCAGGGACTCAAGGCACCTGCTCACATCGTAGCCATGGTGAGAAGCTGGATAAATACTGAGGCTGAGCTCAGCTTCTGCTTTTTACTCAGTCTGGTGTGCCAATCTGTGGGATGCTGTCATCTGCATCCAAGATGGGTCTTCCTGCCTAAGTTAAAGCTTCTGAAAATGCTCTCAAAGATATGCCCAGAGGTGTGTCTCCTAGGTGACTTCAGATCTAATCAAATTGAAAATTAGAATTCACCATCTCAGGGTCCTTACATGAATATATAAGTGGAGATGGTTAGTCAAGATGGTTAGGCTATCCTAATGGAATGGCTGGTATTCTTTTCTGGAAGGGAGTCCCTTTGTAAGGACACAAGGACAGTCACAGGAAGGACAGACAGTGATTAGAAAGAAGACTCAAGCAGCCAGGCAGTGGTGGCACATGCCTTTAACCCCAGCACTCACAAGGAGAGGCAGGCAGATCTCTGAGTTCCAGGCCAGTTCAGGCATCCTCAGAAGAGCTAGGAGAGGCAGGACAAGCCCCCCCAGTCCAGCTTTAGGGGAGGTCAGATGGGACACCAAGGCATTTGAGACTTCTGAGAGAATAAGTGTCTGCTGTCTTATACCACCCCAGTCCATTGGGTTGCCTCAGCAGCCACAGGAGAGGAACCTACAAACCCAGACCCTGATTCCCTAGCCAGATCCAGTAAAGGGCTGCAGTCTGCAGCATGGCCACTAGGGGCAGTATTGCTAAAGTGCTGTGAGCTGAACTGCACCTGGCTAAACTGAACACAGCTAAACTCTGCTCTGTTCACACATATTGTGAACACACCTCCAGGTCCCCCTTAGACTACCCAATTTGTGGGCTCATCTTGGGGCCTCCCCTCCCATCTGAGACCCCCCTGTTCTTTTCTTCAGGCTTCATATTGGTCTGGCATCAAGGTTTGCATAATCTAGAGTCAGCAATCGAAAAGATTGGGATAGGCTGCAGGAAGGCAGCCACAGCTGGTCACATACAGCCCTTGGCCCAGACACTACTTGCAAGGACCTCCAAAAAGGCTGTTCTAACAGACTGAACATTTGAACTCCCTAGGGCCTTTCAGAAGATGAGTTCTCAAACCACACTATGCCAGGAACAATGAGCGTTGGCATAGAAACCCTTCCCAGAGGAAGGCTGGATCCCAGGAGTAGGCCAGGGTATAAGCATTGCAGCTTGGCTGGGAAAGGATCCTGGCGTTTGGGAGCCAAGGAATACCACAAGTCACTGTAAGTGTGGCATCTTACAGCTCTGCTCCAGGGAAAGTGTTCCCCAACGTAACAACTCTGCTCGCTAGAAGAAGGTCTCCCCAGCGAAAGTGTTACAGCCTTGCTCTGTTCCGCTCTGCCCAGCTCCATCTCTGCTCCTGAGAAAAAAGGTCCTCACCCAAAACTCATTCAAGAGATTTATTGGGAGGGAAGAATCCAGGAGAGAGGCTGCCTCAGCCAGGGCGGGAGAAGGCAGCAGCAAACTGAACAGGCACAGGGCTTAGATAGGCCTCTTAGGAGCGGAGTTTTTCTAGAGTGAAGATTTTCAGGGTGGAAATTGGTTTGATTTCAGTCCCTTGAGCTCAGATTGACTAGATTTTTCCTGCTCAGGGATTGGTCGCTTTTCCTGCTCAGGGATTGGTTGGTTTCATGCTCAGTTGGTCAGGGGCAGATTTGGTTCTGGTTTGAGGATCAAAGTGTGTTTCTTTCATTGGCTCTAGTTTCAGGACCAGGGTGGGTTTCTTTCCCTGTGTGTGTTTCTTTGGCACTGGTTTAAGGGTCAGGGTATGTTTCTTTTTTTTCTTTATTTATTTATTACTTATTTATTTGCCTTGGTGTTTGCCTGGAACTGGAACTACAGACAGTTGTTAGCTGCCATGTGGGTGCTGGGAATCGAACCCGGGTCCTCTGAAAGAGCAGACGGTGCTCTTAACCGCTGAGCCATCTCTCCAGCCCAGGGTATGTTTCTTAGGTTCTGGGTTCAGGGCTAAAAATGTTTCTTTCTTTGGCTCTATTTTCAGGATCAGGGTGGGTTTCTTGGGCTGGCCCTCTTACCTTACACGGAGGCCCTCAGTAGTCTGGAATATGTGACTTTGGAATAAGAGTTGGGCACTCACTCCTACCAGCACCAGCTGCTGGACATGAGCAAGCGCCGGCTGTGGCTGCTGTGTGCAGGTGGGATGTTAACAGCAGAGGGCAGCTAGATCCAAGTATTGCAATGGGCTTGCACAGCCCACTTCATCTCACCCCCAAGATAGTCAATGGCTTCCATCGGCTGTCAGGTAAAAGTGATGCCAAACCACTTGTCTGGTCTCACCTCTACCCAGGAGGCACTTGGGAGCATGTTAGGGACCACTCAGAGGAATCACGTGGTCTTTATATAAAATGTGGACAATAGAGTCTCGTAGTAGGAAAGGGAAGGGCAAGAGGATGTGAACATACGTGTGAGTGAGGGTGAGGACCGGAAGCGGACAGGAAGAGAGAAGGGAGCTGTCTGGCAGGGAAGGCAAGGCAGAGGAGAAACCAAGGCAGGGCAAGGGGAGGCTGGGTGGAAACTGAGGCAGAGGAGACCCTGAGGGACAGGAACTCTGTGTTGAGTCAATTCAGGCCCCCAGGTTGCTCTTCATCAAAAAAGTCTTATTGGCACCGGCCTGACTTGTTCAGACCCGTGCTGCCTGTGTCCGTCTGTCTGTCTGTGTTCTCGGTGGTGGGAGGCTGAGAAGTTCTCACCGTGATTTCATGGCCCACAACGTACTGCTGTCCTCGGCGGAAAACATTTGCTGGCTTTGGAGTGGAAAGTATCTCACTCTGCCTACCAGCAGATGTGACAGGAATCTAGAACCAGGCCAGGAGGTGACTACTAGGGACCCAAGTGTGGGCTGATCCCACGGCCTGAGGCCCCACCACACCCTGAACCCTTTGTGTGTGTGAAACAGATCCATGGGCTATGCCACTTCCCATGGCTGTCTTTCTGACTCCCAGGAGGGCTAGTTCTCTGGAATTTTCTCAGCTTGAGTTCATAATTCTGGAAAATGGTCTTGAAATGTGTTTTTAATAGTTTCAAGTGAGGCTCAAATCTTGTTAGGTGACGCCAATGCGAATTTAAATATAAATCTCCACTTGCCTAGGACACTTTCTGTTATTAAAATTATCCACAGAGAGATAAGTAAAGACATAAAGATGCAAATAAAATGAGCAGAGCCTTTCCCGGGTGCCGGGGTCCTGGCCTGGCTCTGGGGGCTCTTGTCTTTCAGCGTGACCAGCAGCCCTGCCCTGGAGTTCCCAGAGTCAAAAAGGAGAGCCTGGGCTATGGAGGAGGAAGAGGCTCATGTCTCAGAGACAATATATAGGGAGGAACAAAAGCAAAATCCCAAATGTGACAGCAGCCACTGCGTCTGGCACGTCGCGGTCTTCAGTGTTCAGAAACCCAGGCACCACTCAGTCTTAATGGCCCAAATTACCGATAATTTCAGCACAAATCAGACCATTACACGCTGCTGTGAGGACGTTTCTGTCCTTTGTTGAAGAGAGAGAGTCTGTTCTCTGCAGACAGAAGAGGTGTGGGGTGGGCACATCCCTGGCTTTTCCCTTTACCCCTTTTCCTGGAAGATCTGGGGCTCCCAATGGGCCTGTCACACTCCTCGTGAGGCTGTGAGCTCTGATCTGCTTTCTGCCAGGCTCCCATGTGGCCCCAGAGTGATTTCAGGAGACTGATAGCCAGCAGAGTGCCCACGGTGGATCACATAAGAGTCCCTGAGCTCAGGCTGGGAGACCGGAGGCCCAGAGCAGGGGGAAGTACAGAATGCATTGCCCTGAGCCTTTGCACTGTCTTTTGAGGTGAGGCCTTGGGCTAGATGAGACCGTGATGGTGGGGACCTGGGTTGGTGGGATGAGTGTCCTTCTGAGTGGTGACACCAGAGCTGTCTCCTTATCACCTCTTTTGGTTTCTCTGTCTCCCTACTCCTCAACTTCAACAGAGAAGAGGCCAGATCAGTGACACGCACAGAGCGGCACTACCCACTGGCCGGGAGAACAGGCCTCAGAGTGAAGTCAAGTCTCACTTTGACTCCAGCCTTCAGGCTCCAGAAGTGTAAGAAAGACATTTCTGTTGCTTATGCTGTTTGGTTTCTGGCATTTTGTTGCAGACTGAACTAACACATTGGGGCACCAGGCCAGAGGCTGGCATCTGCCAGGCCATCACAGAGAGGGGAACAGTACCTCAGAGGCCTAGGGTAGGATCAGAAGGACATTCTTGAGGGATCTCAGAAGGCCCTGCTGGCTGAGACAGAGGGCTCTCCTTTTACCTTTTGGCTGTGGGGAGAATTAATATTAGAAGAAAAATACAGGAACGCTCTGCAAGCTTCAGAACCCTGCGGTCCCTCCTCTAGATCCAGCCTGACCTGAGGCCCCTGTGGGAGGCTCTTGACAGCTGCATGATTGACATGTACAGCTGAGTTTTGGTGAGGGGTGGCCAGTGGTCACACACTGACTGACGAATGGTCTATCCCCTCCAGGAACCCTTGTCACCAGCTGTGACAACCAATGGGTCTCCACCCCTGCTGAAGACCTGGGGATGCTACATCGGGGAGGCCCTCACCTGTAGGGTGTGGAGCAAGCCTGCTGATACCATTCTGAGAGCTGTTGTGGGTTTTTGTTTGTTTTGTTTTTTGTTTTTTCAAGATTGCCAGGGTTCACCTCAATTTGGCAGAGAAACTTGAAAGAACCAAGTGGACAGCACCGAAAAGCTCGGGGCCAGCCTGGGCTGGGGTTGTCCTGAGTCACATTTACAGCAGCCTTTGTTGCTAATTTTGTTGTTTGAGACAGGGTTTCTGTGTAGCCCTGGCTGTCCTGGAACTCACTTTGTAGACCAGGCTGGCCTTGAATTCACAGAGCTCTGCCTGTTGATGTCTCCCAAGTGCTGAGATTAAAGGAGTGTACCACCACCACTGTTGCTTTTTAGAAACAGAAAATTGCTGATTTTTTTATCCACAAAGTAGCAGGATTAGCTGGAGGCAGTCTTGCTCTGAGCCCCATCCCTTCATTCCAGTGCAGACCAGGCCTCTCCTCCCTCCTCTCCTCAGCATGGCCTGGGCTCCATCCTTTCTTTTCCTGGTGTTCTTTTCTCTCCAAACTGGACAATCTGTGTTCCTTTCTGTCCACATGCTCCTTTTCACCGTAGACCTGCGGAAGAGTGATCTCTATCATTATAAACTGTCATGAACTCCCCTCTGACAAGGAAATTAGTTCAAGTTCTTAACCTTAAAGCTCCCAGTGACACACCTCATCCAACAAGGCCACTCCAGTGACACCTCCTCCAATAAGGCCACGCCTCCTAGTCCTTTTCCAAAAGTTCCACCAACTGGGGACCAAGTATTCAAACATATGGCCCTATGGGGGCTGTCTGAATATGGTGATTTGAATAGAAAGGACCCCATAGGCACATAGATTTGAATTCTTAGGCAACAGGGAGTGCAGCTCTTTGATAGGATTAGAAGGATTAGGAGGCGTGGCCTTGCTGAGGAGGTGTGTCACTGGATGAACTTTGAGGTTTAAAAAGTTCTTGCAGGGGCTGGATAAAGCTCTTGGCTCAGCCGTTAAGAGCACTGACTGTCCTTCCAGAGGACCAGAGTTCGATTCCCAGCATCCACATGGCAGCTAACAACTGTCTGTAGTTCCAAGATCTGACACCCTTACACAGTTATACATGCAGGAAAACCCCAATTCACATTTAAAAAAAAAAAAAAAGCTCTTGTTAGGCCTAGGTTCGTTCTCTCTCTCTCTCTCTCTCTCTCTCTCTCTCTCTCTCTCTCTCTCTCTCTCTCTCTCCTTATAGATCAGGATGTAGCTCTCAGCTACTTCTCCAGCACCACACTTACCTCCTTACCACCATGCTCCTGCCATGATGATACTTGGACTAACCTTTTAAAACTGTAAGCAAGCCTCAGTTAAATGTATAATAGTTACTATAGCTTGTCGTAATTAGTTTCTGGCCTGAACTAGCCTTGAGATCCAGACCAGCAGTCCCAAATAATCACACAAAATATTAATTACATGCTTTTTGGCTTATGGCTTAGGCTCATTATCTGCTAGCTCTTGTATCTTAACCCATTTTTATTAATCTATGTTTTGCCATGTGGCTCGTGCTTACCTGAGCTCCTTTCTTTCTCTCTTGGCTGCAGCTCACAGAGTCTCTCTCTGACTCCGCCCTTCTTCCCCTTTATCCATGCTCAGATTTCCTGCCTGCTTCTAAGATGCCTTGCCATAGGCCAAAACAATTCATTTATTATCCAATGATAGCTCACAGCGTGCAGAAAGCCATCCCACATTGATGGCCATGGTGTCTCTTCATAACAGTCGAACAGTAACTAAGACAGGGCCATTCTCTTCCAAACCGCCACAACCCCTTTCTTGCGCTGGGTTGAGGGGTGAGGCTCTGCTAGTCATGACTAGAGCCGTATCAGATCCTAGAGGCCCCTAAATACCTGAGCGGCTCTCCTGTGAGTGCCACTAGATCCCTGCAGGCTGTCTGAAGACCCTCAGTATCCCTATCTGTTAGCTCCTCCTATGGAAGCCTTGGCTCTTCTGTGTTGTGTCCTGAGCCTAGGGACCTGTTTGGTCTTGCCATACATAACCACGTGAGCAGCCTGCAGCAAGGGAAGCAGCGTGGCCTGTGGGCGGGACAGCAGTCTGTGTTGAGCAGGAGCAGGTACAAACTCTGGAGCCCACATTGTCACCTCCCTGGGGGCTGAGGGACTTTTACTTTAAGAAAAGTTCATTTCTGATGGGTCATTCAATCAAGAAGCCTGCCAGGCATGATGACGGGCTCTGTAAAGGGCAGAAATAACCTAATAAATCAAATCTGATTTGCAGGCAGTGTCTGTGCAGTGGCTGGGGTCACCCGGCTGCCAGCGTGGCTGCGATGAGATGAGAGAAATAATGGGGAATGGATGGAGTCTGAGTGAAGGACCAGGACACCGTGCAAGGTGGCAAGTGCCCCAGGGCCAGGACACAGCTGGGACAGTGAGCAGAGTGCCACCACCCATAAAACAGAAAGGACAGCCACTCTTAGCCTGTGTGACAACACCGAGATCGGGGAGCCGGCCTCCACCCAGGGCTCCAGCCTCCACCCAGAGCTATGCCTTTCCTTGGTGGAGTCCTTATTGCTTTTGAAAGGCTGGCAAGGGGCAGAGGAAATGACATGAGGTCAGGGTCATTAGAGCCAACCAGACAGGTACACATAGCCGCCACAGCCCACCCCACACTGCACACACAGTGATGTTACAGAAGCTCTCACAGGTTTGCAGGAGTACCCACAGACCACCACCTTAGACACAGACACACCAGCCAAGACCAAACATCCAATTGCCACTGCTGCCCTGCAGCCCGTCTACATGAAACACGTGACCTTCCTGTTGCATTGTACAGTTTCACACTGTGAGCCAATTTTGCCTTATTTTCCTTTAATTTTAATTCTGTGGGTGTATGTGTGTCTGTCTGTTTGTGTGTGTGTATGTATGTATGTGTCTGTGTGTATGTGTACATATGTTTGTGTGTGTATTTGTGTGTGTGTATGTATGTTTGTGTGTGTGTCTGTCTGTGTATGTTTGTGTGTGTATGTATGTGTCTGTGTGTATGTGTTTGTGTACATATGTTTGTGTGTATGTACATGTTTATGTGTGTATGTACGTTTATGTGTGTGTATGTATATTTGTGTGTGTCTGTTTGTGTGTGTATACGTATATTTGTGTATGTATATGAATGTGTGTGTATGTATGCTTGTGTGTGTATATATGTGTGTGTGCATGTATGTATGTATGTGTCTGTGTGTATGTGTGTGTATGTGTGTTTGTGTGTATGTATGTTTGTGTGTGTGTCTGTTTGTGTGTGTCTATGTATGTTTGTGTGTGTGTATGTTCTGCTTCACCATTCTTGTCCCTTAGAGTCAAGGTCTCTCACTAAATCTGGACCTTGGCTGGCAGCCAGCAAGTCCCAGCAATCCTTCTGTCTCCAATTCCCATGCCAGTGGGGTTAAAGGCCTATACAGCATGTCCGGCATTTTTTTTTAAACATGCATGGATGTTTTGCCTGCGTGTGTATATGCATGCCTGCGTGGTGCCCCTGGAGGTCAGAAGAGGGCATCAGAGCCCTTGGATTAGAGCTAGAGATGGTTGTGAGCCACCATGTGTGTGCTGGGATTTGAACCCAGGTCCTCTGCAAGAACAAGTGTTCTTACCCATTGGGCCATCTCTCCAGGTCCCATGGCCAGCTTCTTCTGTGATGTTGAGGATTTGCACTTGGGTCCTCATAATGGCACAGTAAACCCTCTCGCTCACGGAGCTATCTCCTTCCAACCCAGCCCCTCCACGGCAGCTCACAACCATCTGTAACTCCAGTCCTAGTGGGATCCATTGCCCTTCTGGCTTCTGAGGTCACCAGTCATGCACATGACGCACATATTACATGTTTGCACAGGCAAACAGCCAATACACAAAAAATAAAATAAATCTTAAAAAAATAAAAAGTATGAGATTGTGTTTCACTATGTGGCCTGGGCTGGTTTTTAACTCACAAACCTCTTGCCTCCCCTTCCCAAATACTGGGTCAAGAGGCCTGCTGTGGCACCGGAGGCTGTTTATACTGTTTTAGGATGGAGAGAGAGAGAGAGAGAGAGACAGAGACAGAGACAGAGACAGAGACAGAGACAGAGAGACAGAGAGAGAGAGACAGAGAGTTGACTTGATTGGAAGCCTGAGTCCTAACTCATTGCTAGATAGGAAATGATCTTTATTTAAGATCTCTTGAGGCTTGGTTAGCTGTAAATGCCACAGAATCAAAACATCCTTCCTATCAGAGCAGATTCAGGCTCCAGAGCGACCAGTAGGTGGGTGCTACTGTCCTCCTATGAGGCTAAGCACCTGCTCCTGTGCAGTGCCCAGTCCCCTCTCAATTTTGTCATTGTCACCTGGGGTCTATCAAAGACTCTTAGTTTTTAGATTTATTTTATTTTCATATATTTGTATGTGTTTGGTGTGTGTATGTGTATGTGTGTGTTTGGTGTGTGTGTATTTGGGGTGTGTGTGCTTGGTGTATGTGTATGTGTGTATGTGTTTGCTTGGCGTGCGTGTGTGTTTGGGTGTGTGTATATGTTTGGTGTGTGCATGTATGTGTGTGTGTGTTTGGTGTGTGTGTGTATGTGTGTGTGTGTTTGGTGTGTGCGTGTATGTGTGTGTGTGTTTGGTGTGTGCGTGTGTGTGTGTGTGTGTGTGTGTGTGTTTGTTTTCTGTGTGTGTGTTTGGTGTGAGTGTGTATATGTGTGTGTGTTTGGTCTCTGTGTATATGCTCTTGCATGTGTGTTTGAGTGTTCCCGGAGGTCAGAGAAGGGTGTTGGATCCTCCAGGACTGAAGTTACAGTCACCTATGGATCTGCAGCCCTTGCCTATTGGTATATTTTTCCTTTTTTTTTAAACTTTATTTATTTATTTGCCTTGGTGTTTGCCTGGAACTGGAACTACAGACAGTTGTTAGCTGCCATGTGGGTGCTGGGAATCGAACCCGGGTCCTCTGGAAGAGCAGACGGTGCTCTTAACCGCTGAGCCATCTCTCCAGCCCTATATTTTTCCTTTTGAAGACCAAACAGGAACAGTATATGTTGTAGGTTAAGGTTTCTGTTTGTAGTAAAGAGTGAAGAATAACTTCCTGTTTTTCCCATGTTAAGTCCTCGCCAATTAAGTTTCTATTTTAATTAAGAATAAGTTCCTGTTTCTTAGATCTGATATAAACTGCAAAATATGTTTCTCAACCTACGTTAAAATTGCGACCCTATTCATGTAACATATATTCTTACCCTTTTTCCTTTCCTTCCTTGTATCTTTCTAGTATAACAGCCAATTCTCCAGTCACCGTGAACACTCCTATAAAAAGGACTTCAAGAGGCTGTCAGAGACTGCTCTCTGACACCCTGACTTAGGGCGGGAGAGCTGGCTGGCCAGTCCAGAGTGCACCCCAAAATACAGCTTGCTTTAATTGGACAATTGTGAATTGAATGTTTTCTTCTTGTCATTCTTAGGGTTAACACCCTTCTTTCCTTTCAATATAAACTTATTTATTTATTTATTTGGAGAAATTGCAAGCACATGCCATGGCACATGTGTGGGAACTGGCTCTCCTCTCCCTCCGTGTGGGTTATGGAGACTGAACTCAGGTCCATTAGGCTTAGTTGTGGATGATGTCTTGAAGGACCACTGTTTTCAAGAAAATACCATGTGGAGGTGATGGGGATGGGCAGATAAGAAAAGCTTGCTTTGTTGGAGGAACTGAATTTGTTCAGTTCAGAAAATAAATGACCTGTGCTTAGAAACTTATTATTATTAATTATTTCTCAAGTCTCTGAGCATGAGGAGCATCCTTAGCTACAGAGAAAGTTGGAGACCAGTCTGAGCTCTAGGAAACTCTGGCAAGGCAGTTGGTGGGGGATATTCAGCCTCAAAATATTGATTCTTTACAAATCATCCCAAAAATTGTTTGACAAAAATAATCTTTACAAATTTTCAAGCTTGGTTTCAGAAATTTCTGTGATGTGATGGGGCTGGTGAGGCTCTGTAAAGCTGGGAGAATGTCAGAATCATTCACAGGGGCTGGTGAGGGCAGCTGCGTCACTTAATATCGAAAATGGGCTTTGATGGTTACATAAGCCCATGGCTGGCAGGAGAGCCAGGAGGACACTGCGACCGTCTGATGGTGTTCTCCAGTTGCTCAGAGTCAAGTATTTCTAGGTCACTGTGATGGCCAGGTATTTAGATGACTCTGGTTCAGGCGTGAGGGTCCTGGCTAAGGTTGCCAGCTTGGCTTCTAACAGTAGCAGGACAGCTGCTGATCACTCACAGGCCATGGTGTGGGTTTGCTCTGTCTCTCTCATTTTCAGCTGTAGGCTGTCCTGGGTGTCCACAGAGCTGTGGTTTGAGGTCATCCTCTGTGTCCTCACGGTGGTTCATCCTAAGATCCTCAGTGGGTGAGAGGCCTTGCTCTCCAGTATGACAACCTGAATTTAATCCCCAGAACTCACATGTTGTCAGGAGAACTGACTTGCACAAGTTGTCCCTTGACTTCAATGCATCCAGGGTAGTGCATGCGTACACAAATAAACAAATAGTCTAGAGAAGAGATTGAGTGGCTAAGCCGCTCTTTCAAAGAACCCGAGTTCAATTCCCAGCACCCACACTGCAGCTATCAATGGTCTGTAACTCCAGTTCTAGGGGATCTGACACCCTCTGCCAACTTCTGAGCCACTGCACGTGGTACACAGATACACATACATGCAGGCAGGGATACTTACACACATAGAATAAAAATAAATATGAAACAAAAGTTAAGAAATCTTTAAAATAAAAATACGTAATTAATTTAAAAAGATTTATTTTTAAATTGTGCATACAGTGTTCTGCCTGCAGGCCAGAAGAGGTACTGGAATACATTACAAATGGTTGTGGGCCACCATGTGGTTGCTGGGAATTGAACTCAGGACCTCTGGAAGAACTGCCAGTGCTCTTAATCTCTGAGCCATCTCTCCAGCCCAAATTTTAAAAATTAAAAATATGATGGAGAGAGAGAGAGAAAGAAAAAGAGAGAGAGAAAGAGAGAGAGAGAGAGAGAGAGAGAGAGAGAGAGAGAGAGAGAGAGAGCGGCTCATCCGCTAGTGTCATGCATAAATCAATTCCCAAGTCACCTTCAACTCCAGCAGCATTTAGCCTGGGATGACCTGACCACTCTTACAACCGTACCGCCCTAGTTCTTACCCCTATTTCCAACAGCAGAACCACAGACCAGAGAAAAATGAACCTTCCCTTCTGTCCAGGGGACCCCCTTGGCACTCAGTCCCCAGACCTGCACCATCTTCCAGCCTGCAGCTCCACACACGGCTCTGCCTCTCCTCAGCATGGTCCTTCATTTCTTGGATGTCCAGTAGGGTAGAGCTTACAAGAGCAGCTGGGCCCAGGAGGATGGGCAGGGTGAGAGGCAGGCCCTGTTCCAGGCGGGCATTAGCAGTGCCTTCCCAGGAGGCTGACACCTCAGCACTCTGCTAGCCCAGGAGGGTTCAGGAGGCATACAGCATGGCACAGCACATCATTCTGGAGCTGTGGTTTTCTAACCAGCAACCCTCACATGACTGAATGTGTGTAGTGTAAGAGCAGGATACACATGCATACCTAGTGTGTATACACACATAACAAGTATGTAAGAGAGCATGGCATGGGTAGGCATATGTGTGTACTGTGTTTGTATGTGCACATGCCATGGAACATGTGTGGATGTCAGAGCTGATTCTCTTCTTCCACCTGGGGGTTTGAACTCAGGACACTTGGTACCAGGCCCCTTTACTCACTAAGTCAGCTCTCCTGCTCTGGAAGCTTCGTAAATAGATTTCCTTGGCTGACTCAATCTTTCCTTCTCAGAGACAGATTGGACTTTGCCACCATGTCTGTGAACAGACTGTGGGTCTTGGGGCCAGCACTGCCCACCAGGTCCCGCTGACCCAGTTACAGATCTGGGTGTAAGCATCTGTTGCCTGTCCCTGTGCAGGCAGCACCCACCCCTGGACTCTGGGCTCTATGAACTTGACCTCCTGTGCTCTTCTCGAGCACCTATGGTGTGTGTGCAGGTCTCATTGTGCCCTTTGAGAGCCTTCGAGGCTCCTCTACGTTAGCCAGCTCAGCCTGTGGGGCCTCACGGTCTGTGGGAATAAAGCTCTAACATCCTCACAGTTCCCAGGTCTCCACAGCTGGTACCCGATTCTTCCTTCTGCTTTGCTGGGGCATCCCACTTTATTTTTAAAGAATATCGTGTCTTGGAAAGGTACTGAAGGTAATTTGAAATCTCTTCTTGGCTAATAGGACATGAGTGTCAGCAGCTGTCTTCACGGCTGGACTCTCAGGAAGGGCTGCTAATGCTAACAGCCACTTCGGTCTGTCCCTCGTCACTTTAAGAGTTTAAGTACGGCTCTGTTACCTGCAGGTTGCCTTGCGATGGGCTGAAATGGGGTGCGGCCACTCGTGAGCTGACAGAGTTTCCCAGCTCCAGGGCACATCAAGCTCACCCATTTGGAAGTCAATGGGTCCAAAGGAACAGAAGATACTGTTTTGAGGGGCTGGAGTGGTTAAGACCACTATCTGCTCTTGTAGAGGATTTCCATGCACCAACATGGTGACTTCCAACTATCTGTGACTCCAGGTCCTGCAGAGCCGATGTTCTCCTCTTCTGGCCTCTGCAGACAACAGACACACAGATGTGAGAGACATTCTTAATGTCCTTGTCTCAGGGGACTTCATTCAGGGTGGAGTTGGATCTGTGACTTTGGGACCTGACTTAGAGTCAGTTTCCCTGTAGGCCTGGATGGTGGCAGTCCCCACCTAGACACTTCTGAAGTTGACAGAAGTTGAATGAGATCTGTCCTCGTGTTCGTCACCACAGTGAGACTGTGACAAAATGTCTGGCAGAAACACTTTGAGGGAAAAAGGGCTTATTTTGCCCAGGGCTCCAAAGGGTTCAGTCCATCACAGCATGGGAGGCAGCAGGCTGTGTGTAAACTGTTCACAGCTCAGTAGACCATGAAGCAGAAATCAAAGCTAGAACCAGGGCCAAGTGTTCCCCCAGAAGTCTGCCCGGCTGGCCTAGTTTCTCTCAGCTGGGACCCACCTCCCAGAGTTTCTAGAACCTTCCAAAGTAGCACTAGCAGCTGAAGAAAAAGCACTGTCAGGACATTCCAGGTCTATCCATAGTGCCCCCTACACTGGGTTTTGTGTGTATTGAGGACACCAGCCCATAGACAGTCGGTGGGCTTAGAAGACCTCACATACACCTGTATCTTGTGAGTAGCATCTTTTGGAATTGTCTGCATTTACCCAGCTAAACTAGCTCTAGTCTGGTTCACACCTGGGATCAAGCCCATCTCCTCTGCAGAACCCAGGAAGCTCATTGGCCCTTCTGAAAATGCCAATCAACCCCTGGCCCCACCCTCCCCAGTGCAGCCTCCCTTTGGCCCACACTGTCAGGGAGGGACCTCAGCCCAGCCCAGGTCTCCCTCCTGTCCTTGGGTCTCAAGTTAACCTTTTCCCTGTAGGGCCTAGCCTTCTCCCTGTCCAGGGTGTCCTCCCTGGGTACCACTTTTTAGTCTAAAATTTGTATGAGGAGAAAGGCAGGCTGGGTGACTCCTACAGTGTGTTTCAGTGTGTGAAGGCCCCTAGGAGGGTCCTGGCTGGTGCATGATCTTTCCTTCTGTGGCTTCATGAACATCAAAGGCCAGTTAAGGGCAGTTGCCTGATCTTGAAGGTTCCAAAGAATCAGAGACCATGCAGTGGGCAAAGGTATTAGAGTCACCCAAGGGTGAGTGGGGAACATCTGCAAACCCCTCTTCAGAAGCTCAGAAGGGACAGAGGCCATGCAGGACAGCCAGAGCCTGCCAGGGCTCTGTGGACTAAGCCTGTATAGACAGAACCAGCCAGCCACTTAGGCCCATTGTGATCAGATCCCCAGATTAAAGAGGATGTGACATGAAAGCCACTCTCCTGGAGTCTGGCAGGCTGGACGGCCCAGGCTGGCCTTTCATCTTTGCAGATACACCTCATTAGGACTTGGAACACCAATGAGGCTCCTGCTGTGCTCTGGCTGTCAGGCCTGGAAATACAGGCCCTGGTTCTCTGAGCCAGACTAGATGTCACTTACTTTTGTGCACCTTGTGGGCACTGGTGATGCTGTACTTCATCCCTTGAGACGTTAGGCAGCTTATCTCTGAAGGCCACTGGGGACCCAGGTATGCACCACCACATCCACGGGCTTCTCTTGCTGTTCTATGGATTCACAGAGCATGGAGCCAAAGGTTCTGGTCCCTCTCGCCCATCTCTCCACTCACCTCCACTTCCCTCATAGACACTTGCAGGCTGGGGCAAGCAGCTTCCTCCCAGAAGCATCCCCCTGGGGCATGGGCAGGACTCCTAGGGCTGAGCCTAGCCAGTCAGAATCTACCGTTCTCTTGGTCATGTGACTGGTTTAAAGAAAAGTTTTTCAAGTCAATATGATGTCATTAGTTCATTCCCATGGGCAAGACAGACAGATGTTTCTAGAATAAGAGCAAGCATATCATAGGCATCTCAGGGGCGCAGACCAGGGGTTGAGGAGCAAGAAGTTCAAAGCATTTAGTGGGGTAAGAAGATGGGTTTAAGAAATTCCCAGGAGAGTCTTGGATGCTGGAACCCTTGTCAATATGATCAGTGCAGCTCCTGAGGTCTCCAGGCAAAGTAAGGGTGGGGGTCAGGAATGTGTTCCAGAAACTTAAAAGGACCTGAAGTGTTGCATTGAGACAGGGCTGGTCCTTGCCTCCCATGTCCCTACATCCAGGCTGAGCCCATGGCTGCTTTGCCTGATACAACAGAAGAGAAGTGATGTGGTAATCAGGCCTGACCTGTGGAGGGCCATCTTTCGATTCCTCTGACTTGGCACTTAGCTGCCATACCTTGAGGAGGCGGGGACAGTCACAAGGAGGAAAACCAAAAAGCTGGCCCTGAAGTCGCAACCTTCATCCTCCATGGTGCTCCATGCCTGCGGCCAGCACCAAATCATAGGAACTATTTGAGTCAAAAGCTAACAGCCCCGGTGGTGCTGCATCAGGTGACAGGTATGGGCTCCTAGCACTCGATTCGCAGTTTGGGGACAATCTGATACACAAAACAGTGGGGATCTGGGAAGGAGAACCTTGCCTGTCCATTCATGGGTGCTGAGCAGGGACCAGGACAGTGTCCCAGAGTATCTGGGCAGGTTTGACAGCTGTTCCTGAGTATCATTTCCTGAGAAAATTCCCTGTAACCTCCTCCACACTCATGCCTACATCCAACAGAGTGAATTTCCCTGGCGATGGCACAGGCCAAGGCCAGCTGTCAGGCAGGGGCTGCCATCCGGGCAGCTTGCAGGACAGCGGCACTCCCCGGAAAAAGCTGTCCCTGGAGACAGTAATTGGCCATGTCCTTTCCTTGTTGAGCTCAGTCCGACTCTTCAAATAGAATAACAGGGTTTGGGAATTTAATTCCCCCCACCCAGGTCACAGTGCGCATTGTTGTTTGTGTATCACGAGGAGATGTCCGTAGGCACCACGGGCCCATCAACCGTATGTTCTCTTAATTAATGCTTATGACCATTTTTTTCTACCAGATTTATGTTTGTTTGCTTTTTTTTTTTTAAAGGACCCCAACAGGACTCATCGCTTTCTGTGGCTCCTGCTAGACCATCTCATGGCTTGGCTATGTTCATTAGTTAGTCACTTTGCTTTTTCTTAGAATCCCATTAAGCAACCCCAACTGGCTTCAAAGTTGCCATGTAAATCAGATTGCCCTTGAGCTTACAGAGCTCTACCTACTTCCTCCTCTTTAAAAGAGTCAAAGGTGCCAGGTGGTGGTGGTACATGCCTTTAATCCCAGTAGTGGGAGGCAGAGAAACGCTAGCCTAGTATAGAGTGAGTTCTAGGACAGCCAGGGCTCCACAGACAGACTGTCTCAAAAACAAAACAAACAAACAAACATCAAATGTGTGTACTATGATGCCTGGGCTATCACCCTGGCTTGAGAGCTCATGGTTTTTGTTTTTAATAAACTAATTTATTTGTTTACACACATGGGTATTTTGTCTGCACTTACATCTGTGCCCCATGTGCATGCAGTGGTCACAGAGGCCGTAAGAGCATAGAATCCTCTGGAGCTGGAGTCACAGACAGTTGTGAGCTGCCATGTGGATGTTGGGAATCAGTCCTGGGGCCTCTGCAAGAGCAGCCAGTGCTCTTAACCCATTTGGTCTCTCTAGCCCCAGAGTTTGGTTTCTGAGCTCCCTCCCACCTTCCACTTGCTCTGGCACCGGGAGACAGGGAGACATGTGGGACATCCGGTTACAGCTAGACTTCAGACCATTAGAACCAACTCTTTTGGATTATGTGTCCTGAGTATTACATGGAGCATATTCTTAAAAACGCAGCAGGGAGGGGCTCCTGCTGCCAAGCCTGGTGGCCTGAGTTCAATTCCTGGGTGGAAAGAGAGAATCATCTCTTGTCTGCTGATCTTTACAGGGTGTTTTGTGAACATAAAAATTGTAAGGAGGTTTTTAGGGGCTGGAGAGATGGCTGCTCCTCCAGAGGACCTGATTCACTTCCCATTAAGCACATGGTGGTTCACAAATGTGACTGCAGTTCCAGAGGATCCCATGCCCTTTTCTGGCCTCTGTGGGCCCTGCAAGCATGCGGTGCGTATACACACACTCAAGCAGAACTCCTTGCACGTAAAAAGAAAATAAGTCTTTTAAAATTAGAAGAAGAAAATTAAAATTGTCTATCTGAATTTTTAGTTTAGCTATACATTTTCTATTTTTATGTGCATGACCATGTCTGAGCCATTCTTGGAGGGCTGAGAGTGGACACTGTACTGGACTATGAGAAAGACTCAGAGAAAGGGAGGCTTGGGGTGCTCAGGATGAGGTCAGTGGGGGTGGGGAGGAGATGATGAGGATACAGGAGCACCCTGTGGGAGAGACTTTGGGAAGCAGATTTCCCAAGCTGAGGAAAGGAGCAGCTGGTGCAGACATGGAGAGAGAAAGGTACCTATTATGTCCTCGATTGCCCGGATTGACACTGGAAACTCCATGTCCCATAACCCCCTCCACCCTAAGGAATTAGCAGGGTTGCATATGGAACAGGAAGGATTGTATACAGGATGAGGGCAAGAGTGTGGAGCTTCGAGTATGTGTTGCTGCCTAGAGACAGTGTGAGCAGATAGGCTCCCTCCAGAGGAATGTGTAGGCAAACATGGAGACTACCTCAGAGGGCTCTTTTATCCCAGTCACAGAAACCTGTAGTGGCCCCTGGGACTCTAGTGGGAATGTCTGTTCACAAAGCCCGGCTTGGGGTGGGGCTCAGAGATGGCTCAGTGGTTAAGAGCACTGACTGCTCTTCCAGAGGTCCTGAGTTCAATTCCCAGCATCCACATGGTGGCTCACAATTGTCTGCAGCTCCAGCTCCAGGGAACTTTATACTCACATGAAAGCAAAACACCAACACACATAAAATAGAAATAAATAAATTGTTTAAAAAAAAAAAAAAAAGCCCAGCCGAGAGAGGAATGACAGGAGCTGCTATCCCCATAGGGAGCTGCGACTCAGCCTTTGAAGTTCTGGACACAGAGACAAGGTGGAATCCCCAGAAATCACTGGGAGAGGATGAAGTAGGTACAAGGAAGAACACAGCCTCCCGGGGACTTCGAGAGCTGTCCAGAAAGTCTGACTGACAGCTGGCACTTCTGGGGGACAGAGGCAGATGGTCACTGGTGCTGTAGGGAGTGGGTGTCCCTCTGAATGAGGGCTGGAGACACAGGTTTTTTTTTTTTTTTTTAAAAAAAAACTTTATTTATTTGCCTTGGTGTTTGCCTGGAACTGGAACTACAGACAGTTGTTAGCTGCCATGTGGTTGCTGGGAATCGAACCCGGATCCTCTGGAAGAGCAGACGGTGCTCTTAACCGCTGAGCCATCTCTCCAGCCCCGAGACACAGGTTTTTAAAGATCTCTGAAGTGTGCTGGGTCCCTTAGAAGGAGACAGAAGCAAGTCTGTAGATGCTTCTTCTGCACAGCTCAGGCAGAGGTGGACTGTCCCTACAGCCTACTGATCCTCCAGAGACTTCACATCCCAGAAGCCAGATGGGCCCTGTCTGGTCTGGACAATGCTGTGGGTCTGTCTGACTCAGGACCAGGAAACAGGTGCAGCTGTCCAGGGCTAGTGCTGAGTCACCCAGTCCCTCAGCCCCCGCTGTGGGCAGTGGCCTGGTCATCAGCGGCTCTTTCCTCCAGGCTCAGCTGGGTGAGTCACCTCAGGGTGCAGGTGAAATCTCATCTTCAGGGAGGGCAGCTCAGCCCTCCGTGCTTCCTCCTGGCAGGGAGGCCAGTGGACAGAGTTGCTGTGTGAAGTAACCATGCTGGGTGGGGTTTCAGCCCTGGCCCAGGAAACAGTCCCACCTGAAGCAGACCACAGTGCTCCTCCATGTCCCATGTCCTCCCCTCAGCCTCAGAGCTATGCTGCTATTCAACACTCACAGGCCACACAAAGAACATCACCACTTCCCTTGCCATGGCTGGGTGCCCTTAGGCCTTTAAAATTTAAAAGTGGGTAAGCCATCTTCCAGAAACTTCTTAAGAACAGAATTCTCTAATGGGAGGCAAATATAATCAAAATACATTATATGCATGTATGAACATGTCCTAATGAAACCCATTATTATGCATAATTAATGTATGCTAATAGAGGTGGGGAGGAGATGCAGGCAGTAAAGTGGTTCCTTGTGACCCGAATACCTGAATTCTATCCCCAACAACTGCACAGAAACCCGGGGCATAAATGATGCAAGCTTGTAATCCCATTTCTGGGAGGTGGTCAGGTGAGTCCTTGGGGCTTAGGGTCTAATTTGCTCCAGATCCCACTGAGGGAACAAACCTCAAGGCAAAACAAGATAAAACAAAGGTGAACAACTCCTGAGGAACACACAGGCTCCATACATACACTCACCTGTACATATAAGTGTGCACGCACACACACCCCATTAATAATAAGTTAAATAAAAATTAAATTAAAACCCCAGAATTTAGATAGAAAGCAACTTGGGGTTGGCGAAATGCTCAGCCACTAATACAGAGCACAGGCTTCTCTTACAGAGGATCTGGTTTGATCCCCAGTATCCCAGCGGCTGCTCACACTGACCTGTAATTCCCATTCTGGGCATCCGACTTGACCTTCTGGCCTCTGTAGGTATTGCATATACTTGGCACACATACACTTGGGCAAAACCCCTATACACATAAAAATATAAATAAAAATGTAAACGCTTTAGAAAACATAGAACTCTTTAATGGAACATCCTTGAATATTCTCAAGCTTCCCCCTTCTCAGATTGCATGCCAGACCTCAAGCCTCTGGCATAACCCCTGAGGAAAAGGCTCACTATTTATATAAAGGATGTTACCAAACTTCCATAAGTATTTTGAAACTCTGTGACAGTTATTCTGGACAACTAAATACAAAAACTTACTCACAGGATGGCACCCTTCTGTCTCCTGACATGTTGCTTTCGTTAAATCTTTTCCAAGGTGTTATTTTGTTTTGCTTTAATGTTTTATTTATGTGCCTTGTACATGCCTGCTAGGGACTCTACCACTGAGTCACACTCCCAGTCCCCTCACTGGGAGATTCTAAGTATGTGGTCTACTCCTGAACCACACTCCTAGCCCTGGCCATTGTTTTTCCCTCAGAAAATTAAGTCTGGAGATTTCTTTCCCCCAGTGACCACTGTGTTCCTAGGGTCAGGTAGAAGGAATGGGCTAGTCAGAGTCATGGGAAGAGAGTCAAGGAACAGCACGGGCATCTTCAGGATGAAGGTCAGCAATTTAGATCACCCAGCCATTTCCTTGGTTGCTTTTCCAGTCATAATGAGATCACAATGGGGTGCAGGGGTGCTTACCAATCTTTGGGTTCTTCCCAGCCTCTCCTTTTATGAGTCCATCTTCCCAGCATGGCCAGAAACAATGATGACTTGCTTTTCCATTGTTAGTGTGCACTCATTTATCCATCAGACTTCTGGTGAATGCTTTATGGGAGATGTTGGTCACAGTAGCCCCAAATGCATCCCCTGTAAAACCTCAAATAACATGGGCTTGAATAAAAAGTGGACTTGGTTCTGCAACAAGCCTGGAGGTGCGCATCACAGGGCCCAGCTTAGGTACCCACA